>CM056390.1:8894813-8912472 GCA_029718625.1 Synaphobranchus kaupii | reverse complement strand
ACACAACTGGGCTGGAGAATCTTCAGATTCTCTGATCTGATCTCCATTTTACAATGCAGTCAGGTATTGTGTTACATGAAATAACTTGAATTTATATCATATATACATCCACCTAATAACAATAATAATAATAATAATAATGATAATGATAAGGATTCAACCATACCCAACCATGTACTCCACCCAGCTGCTTGTTCAGACCATGTTAATCTTGGGTCAAGATTACTGCAACTCCCTTCTCGCAAGCCTATCAGCCTGCACCATTCTGCCTCTACAACTGATCCAGAACGTGGCTGCCCGACTTGTCTTCAACCTCCCAAATTTTTCAGACGTGATCCCCCTGCTGATGTCACTCCACTGGCTGCCAGTCGCCTCCAGAATCAGGTTCAAAGTTCTGACCCTGGCCTACGCTGCAACCAATAGGACAGGCCCTTCCTACCTACAGAATAGGGGTGTAACGATTCATGCGATTCATCGATGAATCGATGGTCAGTCCTACCGATGCAACTAAATCGATCTGCTAAACTAAATAAATAGAATGAATCGCTTTGGCTTCACCAATAATCGATATAAATGCTTTAAATCTAATGAATCGCGATTCTTAATTATGATTATTGTTTTAAGACTTAGTTTACACATTTTTTTGTGAAATGCGGTAATCCGTAACTCTGTCATCAGCTACAGTGTTTCCCCTAGATTTTTTTTCAGGCCGGGCGGTGAAAGTGCGCCATTTTGCGTAGAGGCGGAAACTATAATTACACCCTCATAATATCAGCGCTGCCATTGAAAACAACCGAAGCTGTTTTGGCAAGGGTTTTTCCAGATGCTATTTTGATCATTCCCGCATTCTGCGGTAAGGGAAATATTGCAGCTACATAAAAAAAAATAAAAAAAAGATTATATATATATTTAAAAAAAAGAATAATATAAATTATTATTTTTTTTCATTAAAATTATTTATTTTCCCTCTTGTCCCGCCCGGCCAAGATAATGGTAGGGGAAACACTGAGCTAGTCAGCCTGCAAGGAAGTACCGCTCTCACTCGCTCACTGACTCTTAACTCACTCACTCACTCACTCACTCACTCACTCACTCACTCACTCACCCACCCACTCTCTCCCCTGCCAGCATGTAGCCTATTGAAAAATGTTCAAAATAACTGAGCCATGTTTAATTACATTTTTGTATTCAGCATAAAATATTATGCAGGACTACTTTTTTTATAGGATAAATATGTTTAATAAGTAATTCTGTTGTCTGTTTATTTTTTCACCTTTCAGAAGAATACAGATAGTCTCACTCGCATTATTGCATGTTTATTTCATGGATATAGAATTTTGGTTAAAAGTTACTGAATCGAATCGTGGTTTACAGAATCGAATCGAATCGTTCCAAAAAAAAAAAAAGTGTCCTTGAATCGAATCGCCAACTACTGAATCGTAATCGAATCGAATCGCTGTGAAGCCAAAGATTCACACCCCTACTACAGAACATAATTCAGTACGACACTCCAGCTCGACCACACCGCTCTGGTGCTGCGGGCTGACTCGCACTTCCTGCCCTCCGTGTGAACGGCTCTCGCTCGTCCCGACTGTCGAGATTCTCCACCCTAGCACCCCAGTGGTGGAACAAACTCCCCGTTCCTCCACAAAGTGCTCAGACACTGCTTGCTTTCCGTCGTGCACTGAAGACACACCTCTTCAGACTGACCCACCAGTGCAGTACCACTTTCATATCACATTTGTATCTTGTTTCTTGTATCCTGTACCTTGATTCTCTTAACATTCTCATGTAGCACTAGTATCTTGATTGTGATGTTGTCGTTTATCGAGTCTTATGTTGTCTTAAGACTTGGCCGTAGCTTACTGTGTGAACTAGACTTGATGTTCATGTCTATGGATAGTTGCTACTTTATGAATAGAACTGTACCTTATCTGACTTGTTAGTAGTTGTTTCAATGACCTTCAGTATGCACTTATTGTATGTCGCTTTGGATAAAAGTGTCTGCCAAATCAATGTAATGTAGTAATAATAATAATAATAATAATGGAGAGACATTGCAATTGATCTTCATCTTGCCTGTGGCTGAAGACAGAGGAAAAACTTGCTGCTTCTTTTGTATGAACATGTTAATGCTCCATCTATAATTTTATCATGTGGTATCAACCATAGATATAGAACCATAGATGAGACATATCATGTAATGTAATAGTAATTTGGAATTCTGAAATGGAACAATTTGGCAGCTGTTTTACCTGGGTACAGCTATAATAGGAACCTATGGCAAAAGTGTCATGTACTTGCTAACCATGGTTACTGGCCACCATCTTACCTGGGTATGGTCTCAAAAGTTGTGCCACTAAACTATGACATATGTCACATATATGGTTCTATATCTATGGTATCAACGTCAGAAGGCAATAACAAAATCAGCACCTGTCACACATGGCGTCGCCAGGACTCAAAATCATCTTTGAAAGAGAGTTTGAAAAACAAGCTTACAATGGAGAGTTTAGCAGTGAAGCGCTGTGAATATATTTAAGATCTGTCTTAATCTATTTTAATCTACAGTACTGTGCAAATGTCTTAGGCACATTTTTTAAAATTCTGTAAGGCGAAAATGCTTTGAAAAATAATGAAATGTTTCTAAATATCAAACAATTGACTATAAAAAGCAGTAAATAGTAAAAAACTAAATCAAATCAATATTTGGTGTGACCACCCTTTGCCTTTAAAACTGCACCAATTATCCTATGTACACTGTCATGCAGTTTTATAAGAAAATCAGCTGGTAGGTTGTTCCAAGCATCTTGGAGAACAAATTCTGCACACTTTGGCTGTCTCGCTTGCTTCTGTGTCTCCAGGTAAACGTGTTTTTTAAAATGTTGTATTGGGGGGTGGGGGGGATTAACACTGTGATGTGTCTTATTTATTCCTTAAACATTTAAAAATAATTCCGTATCTGAAAGTCTATTTGTGAATAGACAAATCAGCATATGCATTGTACATGAAAAAAACCTGGCATTTCATTGTGTTAGTTATCTCTGCTACGTGTGAAGACTGGTTGGTTCTTATTATTGTTTTTTAAGATTCTTCTTCTCAAACTCACCATGGTCCTTTCCCCTATAGATGTTGTCCATACTATGATTCTGGCTGCTCTTCAATACAGAATAAAATAAACTGAAAAGTGGCAAATGTTGTAAAATCTCAGTTTTTAAACAAAATGCATTGTAGATTATGTTTGTACAGGAAATTAATAGTATATTTGCCAGCCTCTGCCACATGTAGTTATACGTTAACTTCAACTTTTTTTTTTATCGTATCGATTTAATCGATCAAATCGTAAGGCTATATATGGCGTGTCTCTAAGCAGGTCACTGTAAATGAACTGGGCCTCATTTCCCAAAAGGATCTTTAAGATAAAAATGGTGGGAAAGAGTAAAGATCATCTTAGGACATTTGGTTTTTATATTACTTTCATTGTTTAGAAGAAATTTGTAGTCCAAGGCAGCTCTACAAAATTAAAAAGCCTTTATTGAATGGCTCACATTATTTAGAATATTAAAAGTCCAACATGTTTTGGCCTACATAGGGCCTTCATCAGGGTATCAAGAACAAAGACCAAACACTGACTAATATGAAGAGTCCTGAGCTCTGGGAGAGTCTAATTGCAATGAGTAACAGCTGGTGCTGAAAGAATGGAACAATATATAACATAGCCAGAAGGGGTCAGTAGAGATACAATCTATTAAATAGATCATTATGTCAAATGAATATACAATATTACTTACAAAATAATGTATCAAACTAATACATAATATATATATGTATATATATATATATATATATATATATATATAAACAACAACTCAAAAAACTAAAAAAAGAATACAAAAAAGAAAGAATATACTGTAGCAACATAAGAAAACAAGTCGGATCATACTAGATTAATGTTAAACAGAGAATAATATAGAAAATAAAATAAAGAAAATAAAGAGAATATATCAAGAAATGAACAATGAACAAAGTAATAAAGTAACCTACTTAACCTATAGAAATGACACCAAGTCTATGGAGTCATTTAGACCTGGGGGTGAGGTGGCCTGTAGCTTATCGATCCAGCGGCTCTCTTTTTGGTTTAATTTATTCTGTCTATCTCCTCCTCTAGAGGTGGGGGGGCGGGGGGGACCATGTCAATGCCGATAGCTGTAAATACAACTGAGGCACTTTGGTGAGCGTTTTTAAGATGTTTAGCCATCGCGTAATCCATATTGTTTGTTTTTATTGCATATTTGTGATCAGCTAGTCGATCAAGTAAGCGGCGTTTCGTACGACCCACATAAAAAGTCACATTTAGAGCAGGACAGTATATAAATAACATGTGTAGTTTGACAATTAATGAAGCTGTTAGATGTGTATGTCTGTTTAGTTACTGGGTGGGTGAACCCTTTAGATCTCTCCACCACATCACATTGTTTACAGTGACCGCATCTATAAGTTCCTGTAGGAGGCTTGGGTAACCATGTGGATTTAACATCAGCCGGTAGATGGCTTCGTACTAATTTATCTCCGAGATTGGGGGCTCTTCTAAACGTACAGAAAGGGGGATCAGGGAATATGTTGGACAAGGCATCATCACATTGGATCAGGCTCCAATTCTTTTTAATTATATTGCGGACAGCAAGGGCCTTAGTACTGTATGTGGTGGAGAAAAACACACTATCGGTTTTCTCTTTCTGCGTCTTTCTTGTTAAGAGACAGTCGCGTTCTACAGTAGCGGCATTAGATAGAACTGTTTTAAGAGTGTTATGTGTATAGCCACGTTCTCTGAAGCGATCATACATTTCTCCGCTCTTTTCTCTAAAGTCAGATTCGCTGTCACAGATTCTACGTACTCTTTTAAATTGACCGTAGGGAATATTGTTGATCAGAGTAGAGGGATGGAAGCTCTCTGCATGTAGTATAGTATTTTTATGCGTTTTCTTCCTATACAATGACGTATGTAGGTCACCATTTGGATCTTTAGTGATTTCTAAGTCAAGAAAATGGATCTTATCAGGACTAAAATCTAAAGATAGTTTCATATTAGAGTTGGCATTGTTCAAATAACTATGAAATGCTTTCAATTCATCTATGGTGCCTTTCCACCACATAATGATGTCATATATGTACCTGGCCCACCACATAATCTTATCTTTAAATACGTTTAGAGTGCTAAACACATAGTCCTCCTCCCATTTTCCCATAAACAAGCCTGCATATGAAGGGCTAAAACATGCACCCATAGCACAACCTTTCACCTGTCCATATATGGTATGGGTGCATGTTTTAGCCCTTCATATGCAGGCTTGTTTACGGGAAAATGGGAGGAGGACTATGTGTTTAGCACTCTAAACGTATTTAAAGATAAGATTATGTACATGGTACATAGATGACATCATTATGTGGTGGAAAGGCACTATAGATGAATTGAAAGCATTTCATAGTTATTTGAACAATGCCAACTCTAATATGAAACTATCTTTAGATTTTAGTCCTGATAAGATCAATTTTCTTGACTTAGAAATCACTAAAGATCCAAATGGTGACCTACATACGTCATTGTATAGGAAGAAAACGCATAAAAATACTATACTACATGCAGAGAGCTTCCATCCCTCTACTCTGATCAACAATATTCCCTACGGTCAATTTAAAAGAGTACGTAGAATCTGTGACAGCGAATCTGACTTTAGAGAAAAGAGCGGAGAAATGTATGATCGCTTCAGAGAACGTGGCTATACACATAACACTCTTAAAACAGCTCTATCTAAAGCTGCTATTGTAGAACGCGACTCTTAACAAGAAAGACGCAGAAAGAGAAAACCGATAGGGTGTTTTTCTCCACCACATACAGTACTAAGGCCCTTGCTGTCCGCAATATAATTAAAAAGAATTGGAGCCTGATCCAATGTGATGATGCCTTGTCCGAAGAGTGAACATACCCGCACACCAGTCCATGTAAAATTGGGCTAAAAAGCCACTTGGAATGAGTTGAAAAAGGCTGAGATCGGTGTCAAGACTGAAAAATTTATTGCAAAATCATAATGCAAAAGTGCTGGAGTGCAAACAAAAAAGGTAAAAAAAATAAATAAAAGAGAGCAAACGTTTCAGTCGAACAGACTTTCATCAGTGCTACTGAAGACAAATACTGCTGGGAGATTTATATAGACAAAGGCAATGGTTCAAGAAAAGGTGCAGACAATCAGTCAATAATTCGTTCAAGTCATGGAGATTCCTGGTTGGTTGAGACAAAATTGTCAATTATTCAATAATTCAATCAAGAAAAACAATATTTCAGGGTCATGACATAGTTTAACCACTAGGCAGAGCTGGAGAGACAACATGAAAGGACAATAACAGTCAAAGGCAGAGTGTCTACAAATAAAGATAACACACTGGCTGTGTCTGGGTGAGGAAAATGATCCCATCACTCAGAGCAGGAAGCACCACTGACAAGAGGTAGGCTACCTATAAAATCAGAAAAACAGTGTCAAAAACAATAATAATGATGAAAAAGCCAAGAACATGGAAATCCACGCTGTTGAGGGCCGCGCTGGTACATGCAGATGCAGGCAGGATTAGAGGAAACATGTAAGATTCAAGGTCTCGTTAAGGCCTGCAGGATGTTCTGTTTTGAGCATGAAGATCCACCTGCTTTCGCATTGTAGGAGCTTAAATTCAATATCTGTGTGTCTACGGCTAGGGTTAATTTTATCAATGCCACAAAACCTGAGTGTGGTCACTGGATGTTCGGCCTCCTGGAAGTGTCTAGCCACAGGGGATTTAGGATCACCTCTGCGGATGGAGCTTCTGTGTTCGTTAATGCGGACTCGAAGTTGGCGATTGGTTTTCCCCACATACTGTAAACCACAGGGACACGTCAAGAGATAAACTACATTGGTGGAGCGACAGGTGATGAAGCGTTTGATCTTGTACTCCTTTTTGGTCATTTGACTGACAAAGGAGTTGGCTTTTTTGTGGTTGTGGCACGAGGTGCAGTGACGGCAAGGGAAAAAGCCCTCAGTGCCATCCAACCTCCCTCCTAGGTTTACATGGGCATCTGCATGTACCAGTCTGTCACGGATGTTGCGGCCCCTGGAATAGACAAAGAGAGGGACATCAGAAAACAGTCTTTGGCCTACATCATCAGCAGAGAGAATGTGCCAGTGTTTGGTTATGGCATCCTTGACTTGTTTACTGATGGGGCTATATGTTGTACAGCATAAGAGTTTGTTCGGTCGAGATCTCTTGGTCAGTGGACCTGTGGGTTTGATGTAGGAACGGGCTTTGGACAGGGCTGTATTCAGCCAATACGTAGGATAGCCTCTAGCAATAAATTGGTCGAACAGTTTCTGAGCCTCTGTTTCAAAATCAGCAGGAAGGCTACAAATGCGCTTAATGCGTAGGAACTGGCTATAGGGTAAGCCTTTCTTCAGAGGAAAAGTGTGGTAGCTGTTGGCGTGGAGAAGGCTGTTCTTGTCGGTGGGCTTCACATACAGGGAAGAGCAGAGTGTTCTATTAGTCAGGGTGATGGAGGTATCAAGATGGAGGTAGTGTGTTTTTCTCCACCACATACAGTACTAAGGCCCTTGCTGTCCGCAATATAATTAAAAAGAATTGGAGCCTGATCCAATGTGATGATGCCTTGTCCAACATATTCCCTGACCCCCCTTTCTGTACGTTTAGAAGAGCCCCCAATCTCGGAGATAAATTAGTATGAAGCCATCTACCGGCTGATGTTAAATCCACATGGTTAGCCAAGCCTTCTACAGGAACTTATAGATGCGGTCACTGTAAACAATGTGATGTGGTGGAGAGATCTAAAGGGTTCACCCACCCAGTAACTAAACAGACATACACATCTAACAGCTTCATTAATTGTCAAACTACACATGTTATTTATATACTGTCCTGCTCTAAATGTGACTCTTTTTATGTGGGTCGTACGAAACGCCGCTTACTTGATCGACTGGCTGATCACAAATATGCAATAAAAACAAACAATATGGATTACGCGATGGCTAAACATCTTAAAAACGCTCACCAAAGTGTATTCTTTTTTGAGTTTTTTGAGTTGTTGTTTATATATATATATATATATATATATATATATATATATATACATTATGTATTAGTTTGATACATTATTTTGTATGTAATATTGTATATTCATTTGACATAATGATCTATTTAATAGATTGTATCTCTACTGACCCCTTCTGGCTATGTTATATATTGTTCCATTCGTTCAGCACCAGCTGTTACTCATTGCAATTAGACTCTCCCAGAGCTCAGGACTCTTCATATTAGTCAGTGTTTGGTCTTTGTTCTTGATACCCTGATGAAGGCCCTATGTAGGCTGAAACATGTTGGACTTTTAATATTCTAAATAATGTGAGCCATTCAATAAAGGCTTTTTAATTTTGTAGAGCTGCCTTGGACTACAAACTTCTTCTAATTATCACGGATCCTACCCCGGATTTAGTCCAAAGAGCACCTACAGCATAACACAAAACCAAGAACGCTGTAGCCCTCTCCATATCCTTTTTTGATTTTAGTTTCATTGTTTGTTTTTCGTCATTTGTTTTTTGTCTTTCTCCCTCTATTTTTATTAACTTTTTAATGTAATGTCAGTAAATTTTAATGAATAAAGCACAAGCACAAAATACTAAAATGATCTTAACTGTAAGATGCTTCTGGTAAAGGGTCCTGGGCATAACTCACAAAGAGCAGGCAGGGCCTGTGATAGATTCATGTAGAATGAGCACTTAGACTACACCATGTGTCTGTACACACAAGAGAAGAGAAGAGTAGCCTTATAACACTTATTTTTATTTTTTATTTACAGACATCACTTTTGATTGATGTTATTTGAATTGCTCTTATGTTTAGTTTGGAAACAAAACTGTAGACATTATCATTCTCAAATATTTCAGTTCTTCAGTCACACAAACCATTATGCGTGATTATTCTCTGTTAACAGACAGTAATGAGAAAGACTACAGGCATCTATGACTAATCTTGCAAACATGGCCATGCAGATGTAGGTATATAAATGGTTTTCTTCAATGACTTCCGAATAGGTAAGAGAATAATTAATAATTACAGTGCTTTTTTGGACAAATTTGTAATGCAATATTTGAAAAATGCCAGATTTTATTTAGTTTGTATGACTAGACAAACAATTTCCATAAGGGAATGTATTCGTCGTGTGTTGAAACAGACACTCAGCTTGGTGAATATGACCTAAATCTCAGCAGAGGCGTTTAGTTTTCACCAACAAAAAAAAAGGTTGGCTAGCTGGAATGCCGACTGGTTCCATTATTGTAAATATTTAAATCTGAATATTAACCTTGAATAATATTTGTCTAATTAAATAGGCTTACTACGTGTGGGTGCGAGCGCGTGTGTGCGTACATTATACAGTTTATAGTAGATACCGGTACATACCCGATGTTCCACCGGGTGGCAGCAAAACCACTTCGAAAAGTTTTTGAGAGCGCAAGAGGTAAAAAAATAAAAAATACTTCACGCTGTTTAATGGACCCTCACACATATTGCTGGTGCTCCCTGTTTGCCAGTTCACACATGATCAGTCGCTTTGAAATAGCCCTGGAAAACAAGTTACTGTCCATCAGCAGAATGAATATAGGCATATGGGGAAATTAGTTAAAAAGCAACATGATATTATAGCCTATAACATTACATTACATTACATTCATTTAGCAGACGCTTTTATCCAAAGCGCAATATAAGAATACATTTAATGCAACATTTATCTTCCATATTTTTGTCGGAACAATGTGTTCGAGCAACCATTTGTAAATTTAACCATCCTTAATTGAAATCAATAGTGGGTAGAAAAAGTTGAACATATTAGAGAGATCATGTACAATATCATATGGTCGGTTAGCTAATATGATCTGTACGATCACTGTAATCACAATGTAAGGCTACATATATTGAACAGTTAACATAGCAACCATCGGTGTCATTGAGATAAATCCAGTCTCAGCCGGACGGGTGTTCAGTGTATGTTTAACCTGGTACGACTGGTGACGACGGCAAAAGTTAAGTGGTACATGTACCTAGTATATGGTGTGTTTTAGTAGCCTAACGTTACTCTATAACGTAACATCTGTAACGATCGCGCACGTTTAGATCTCCCGCCTGCCAGAAGGGGGCGCTTTTAAAAAAAGGCGTGTTTAGCAGATTCGGAATTGGTGGGGGTTTTGTCCCTTTTTGTTCCGCACGAAAGTCCTGGCTGAACGGCGAGCAGAGGAGCACAGCATACCGGAGCCCCTACACTATTTCTCGGGCGATTCGCCTAGCCAGGCCGACGGAGAAGCCCAGAAAGCGCACGCAATTGCACGGAAGGGCGCCACCAGCCAGGGGCCGTTTGGAGAGCGGACTTAAAAGGGAGCGACCCCGGGGTTATTGTCGGTAGAACTCTGCGGATCTGGGGGCTCCAGTAGGACTAGGGGGGCGGGGGGCGTAGCGAGGACGGAGAAGCCTGCACGCCGAGAGGCAAAGAGGCTGTAAAGCGAAGTGGTACCGTAGCTCCGGCGTTGTGGCGATAGAGCCCTGGATTTTGTAGTACCAGCGTGGCTTAGTGGATGGGATGGAACCAGGACCTTCTGGCACCGGTAAGTCAACATCTGCGTCCAGGTTGTTATGGTAGGGATGGTGCTTTCGTTCCGAGGTGGTGGAAAATTGAGCTGGTGGAAATGAATCGGGAGTAGTCGCTTGCAAGGTAACGTTGTTACAGTTTGTTACAGTGGTGAGCTAGCACACTATCCACCCAAGGTGGCTAACGTTACCTTATCCAACACCAGATTGCTTGGTCTTGTCGCAGATTCCCTTAGCGGGTTAGCTAGCTCACAAATCCATATTGGGAGCCTAGCTATCCAAGTCAGAAACAACCCAAGCGCCGCGGGTCGGGTGGGTGTGGGGGAGATTGATGGCGATGGACGGGGGCTTTAGATTAATGACAATGTTTGAGGTCAGTGGCGGGGGCGGGGGGATCGTGGGAACCCCAGAACGCGGTGACTCGAGAGACAACCTGCCCTCAAAAAACAACCGGGCTCTCTCGTACACACCCCCGAATGCGAGTGCCACCTCTCTACCGTTAATATTAAGTTATAATTGCGCTGTATTCCCTTATTAATACATGCATTGTGTGGTCAGGGTAAGCACTTATGCCTGACGGCCAAATGGCTTGGCAATGGTCTTTTCTAGTTCGTTTCCAATGAATGTTGGTTGGCTATAAATTTATCCCGTGGCTGCTTAATTTGCCAGATGCATTCAGTAAGACAACTGCTGTTGACCCATCTAAATTTATTTAATTGCTTATGTTTTAAAATAGAATCTCGTGTACTGGCGCACGCTTCCAAATCAGTGGTCAATTTGCTTCAAATTATTATTATTTCCATAAGGGAATGTATTCGTCGTGTGTTGAAACAGACACCCAGCATGGTGAATATGAGCTGAATCTCAGAGTAGCAGATATTATTATTATTATTGTTATTATTATTATTATTATTATTATTATTATTATTATTATTATTATTATTAATAACAATTTGTGCATCCAGGAATTGATCAGGTTCTGACTTGCATGGTGCTGTTGCTACTGGTTGCACATTGGCAGCAGGTTAAATATAATTTGTTGTATAAATGCTGGGAGTGTGGCTCACTAAGATTGCTTTGACAGCACAGTCAATCTCAAAGGATTATGTCAGTCATTTCTAACTGTGCGTGTGCGTGTGCGTTTGCGTGTGTGTGTGTGCGTTTGCGTGTGTGTGTGTGCACGCACCATGGCCATTAGCTGTGGACATACGTCCATTCCAGTGTTTGTCTACGTGACTTAAATGATATCTCTGATTTATGCTACTTATGAGATCTGCTGGTATATCCATTGCTACTCAGCACGTAATTCATCAATTTAATGTGGTTTATTACACAATTAACTCAACTCACCTGGCTTCTTGGGTCTCAATTGGATGCTGTTTTTAACAGACCATGCAGCATTTAAATCATTCCAGGTAAGGGACAGTCCTCAAGCATCCAACATGTCCTCAAGCATCCAACATGTCCTCAAGCATCCAACATGTCCTCATGCATCCAACATGTCCTCAAGCATCCAACATGTCCTCAAGCATCCAACATGTCCTCAAGCATCCAACATGTCCTCAAGCATCCAACATGTCCTCAAGCATCCAACATGTCTTCATGCATCCAACATGTCCTCAAGCATCCAACATGTCCTCAAGCATCCAACATGTCTTCATGCATCCAACATGTCCTCAAGCATCCAACATGTCCTCATGCATCCAACATGTCCTCATGCATCCAACATGTCCTCAAGCATCCAACATGTCCTCAAGCATCCAACATGTCCTCAAGCATCCAACATGTCCTCAAGCATCCAACATGTCTTCATGCATCCAACATGTCCTCAAGCATCCAACATGTCCTCAAGCATCCAACATGTCCTCAAGCATCCAACATGTCTTCATGCATCCAACATGTCCTCAAGCATCCAACATGTCCTCAAGCATCCAACATGTCCTCAAGCATCCAACATGTCCTCAAGCATCCAACATGTCCTCAAGCATCCAACATGTCCTCATGCATCCAACATGTCCTCAAGCATCCAACATGTCTTCATGCATCCAACATGTCCTCAAGCATCCAACATGTCCTCAAGCATCCAACATGTCCTCAAGCATCCAACATGTCCTCAAGCATCCAACATGTCCTCATGCATCCAACATGTCCTCAAGCATCCAACATGTCCTCAAGCATCCAACATGTCCTCATGCATCCAACATGTCCTCAAGCATCCAACATGTCCTCAAGCATCCAACATGTCTTCATGCATCCAACATGTCCTCAAGCATCCAACATGTCCTCAAGCATCCAACATGTCCTCAAGCATCCAATTTTTGGGAATCCAACATGGGATTCAAACCAAGATCTCTGGAGTCAAGTTCACTACCTGCTACATGTCCCCCCCCCCCCCCCTCTTAATTTCTGGCTCTCGTTAGTTTAGCTGTGGTTAGTTAGTTAGCTGTGGTTAATCAGTTTTTAGCAGCACACGCCAGTTTACCAGTTCTGCTTGTTGCAGATGTGCACTGGATACATCCTGGCTTCTGGATCACAGATGCCTGGGTCGGGGACTCTGGTTACTTTGCCAGGGTAGCCTACTATAATAGTTGTACCACTATGGTGAGCAGACTCCAACAGTTTCTTTACACAGCTAAATTTGGGACTAGCACACTGCAGTGACTTGGTTAGTAAGAGCTCTTATTGCTTGTGCTGTCAGGCCACATAGCCTAAATATTTCAGGTTCAAACCCGGGCTGTGTCCCAGGCCATTTATAATTGGA
Source organism: Synaphobranchus kaupii (assembly GCA_029718625.1). NCBI lineage: Eukaryota > Metazoa > Chordata > Actinopteri > Anguilliformes > Synaphobranchidae > Synaphobranchus > Synaphobranchus kaupii. The sequence continues at coordinate 8,899,040 of CM056390.1, read as the reverse complement.
GCTCTAGATCTATGGGACATAATGGACATAAACCCACCAGAGAGAATGAGGAATAAATTCAGCCAGGGCTCCTCAGACCATCAGTTATCAGCACCACTACTCCAATTGGTGCTAACTCTCCTGTAGTACTGTGTGTGGCCTGTAGGGTGTAAAATAGTCACCGGCTCTCCTGTAGAACTGTGTGGTCTGTTGGGTGTAAAAATGGTCATTAGATCTCAGATGAATGCATGGTAGGAGAGAGACACCATCTATCTATGAAACTCTGGTGATGAGTCTACTACCCTTTAGTTGGGACAGTATATAAAATGCACATAAAAGCCGAAAGCAGTGATTTGTAAATTGTCTTTTTACATATATTAAATTGAAAACAGTACAAAGAAAAGATATTTAATGTTTTACCTTATCAACTTTATTGATTGTTGTAAATATACGCTTCCGAATTTGATGCCTGCAACACGTTCCAAAAAAGTTGGGACAGGGGCAAAAATACGACTGGGAAGTTCAAAAAACACCGGTTTGGAACATTCCACTGGTAAACAGCTGATGATATCATAACTGGGTATAAAAGGATATCTTATTTTCAGGTACTCTTACAAGCGATACTATAACTTCTCTGCATTTGAATGGATCTCTATGGGAATTGGAGGGTGGCACTACATTAAGCTGTAAATTACACTGGAACAGTATGGAACCCATGGTTGGCTAAATGGCTGTAAGTCATCAAGGGTCTGCGGTATCAAGCAAGCCTCAAACCATCTCTCTGCTGCCAGATATGCAGTTGATATGGATGGATCACTTGAAGGGTTGTTTCTCCTGACTTATTTTTCCATGGAGTTCAATAGGAAAATGAGTCAGGAGAAACAACCCTTAAAGTGATCCATCCATATCTACTGCATATCTGGCAGCAGAGTGATGATTTGAGGCTTGTTTGATACCGCAGACCCTTGCTGACTTACAGCCATTTAGCCAACAATGGGTTCCATACTATTCCAGTGTAATTTACAGCTAAATCTAGTCCCACCCCCCAATTCCCATAGAGATCCATTCAAATTCAGAGAGGTTATAGTATCGGCTCAAAGAGTACCTGGAAATAAGTTATCAAGAGTCTTTTGATATCCTTTTATACCCAGTCATGATCACCTGTTTACAACAAAAGTTGGTTGAGAGAATGGTACAAATCCATTATCAAGGCGAAGGGTGGCTACTTTGAAGAATGTAAAATATAAGACTTTTTTGATTTGTTTAACACTTTTCTTGGTCTTTGCATAATTTAATTTGTGCTATCTCATAGTTTTAATGTCTTTACTATTCTAAAATGTGGAAAACAGTAAAAATAACAGAAAAAAAACCTATAAGTAGGTGTGTCCAAACTTTTCACTGGTACTGTATATGAGTAAATGTTTAATAACTTAGAACAACGTAGGGTGCACACGTGCAAAATAATTACAGGTGCAAGTAGGGTTGTAAAGCTCCTGGAAAATTCCCCTAGAGGAATTTTGAGGTAATTTTGGGAACTTTTTCGTAAATCATAATTATGTCTTTGTTTTTGTTTTTTTGGGTATATTTTTGGGGTCACTGCAAATACTTTGCACACATTGTTAAGGAGGAAGCCATGGGTTTTAAGAAATGTGAACAAACATGACGAGCACATTTATTTGTATGTTTTTTTTTTTAATGCAGTTTGTTTAATGAAAAGCATATTATATAAGGAAGCATAAATGCAAAAACATACTTTAGTGATTGCCTTTCATCTAAGACGTCAAATTAGATACGCCTATGTATTAGGAATGACTTAGTATTTTGGCTAAAACAACATTGAACTAGATATTTTAACTTGACTTGCTAGACCTCGGCTAATTATTTATCTGAACCACAGCTAGGGCTTCACCTTCAGAAAGCGACTCTGGACAATCCTCCTCAGATTCAATTTGTGTGGTGTCATCTTTGATGGACTCAAAGAATTAAAGGTTTTACTAATTAGACACACCAGTTTCTCAACTATTTATTTTGTCAGCCTGTTGCACACTCTGCTGTGTGTTCCACCAAACAGGGACCAGGTCCACACTGATGCAGCTGATGTTGGAAAGGATCTGGAGAATAATTGAAGCAACAGTGGACATAATCTTCATACTTACAGTCCCTTCCACCAGGTTGCTGCCTTGATGTGTTTCCTTGATGTGGCTTCCTTCCAGATGGCATCAGCACTCCACAGCCCTTCCTTGTTGGAAAATGTAGCCATAAGAACTTTCCCCTGAACGAGATTAAGGTGCTGAAAGGACCTGGGCCTGTTCAGCACGTTTTAATTTCTTTATTGCTTTCTTTGAATTGTTGTGCTTTATTTTTATTAGCTTTGTTTAACCTTCCTGTTATGTTAGGGTCTATATAAGTTTATATGTTATTTTATATATTGACCTGTAACATCACCTTAAAGCAGATGGCAGTAAATAACATAATAGGGAGGTTAGGCATGAGATTGAAAATTCCTGAAATTCCCGAAAATTACCTGGAAAATTCTCCCCCTTAGTTGCAACTGGAAAGGACCGGGAGAAATTATATCTGCACACTGCTGTTATTCCTCTATGTCAGGGGTAGGGGACCCTGGTCCTGGAGAGCCGCAGGGTCTGCTGGTTTTAGTTGTTACTCGCCACTTAATTGATCAATTAAAGCAGTTGATTACACAGTTAACTCGCCTCACCTGGTTTCTTTGGTCTAAGTAGTTGCTGTATTTAAGGTGAAAACAAAAACCAGCATACCCTGCGGCTCTCCAGGACCAGGGTTCCCTATCCCTGCTCTATGTGATGTTTTGTAGACGACATGTCTACTCACAGGGCTTTGTGAGGTAAGGTGAATATCAGTAATCATCATATATTATATATTATTGTGTAAATCTATGGGAATGATCTGTGATATTCACATTATCCGGTGTGTACCTGTGCGGCTGAAAGGTTTTCCCCGTCTTTGCACAAGTGCAAGTATAATCTTCCTATCTTCTTACCCGCATGACGCCAAGCAGACAACTGCAAATCTGTCTTCAGATCGGAGATTCATAATAGTGTGCCTTTGAGCTCTTATAAACTCATATAATTTTGACCATTGCCTTATTCAGCACACATTCACAACTTCTGCAAATGTGGCTTGGGAAATTTAGTTACTTTTTTGATCTCGTGACTCGTAACTAAATAAAAAAGATGCAGTAACTCCAGCCAGATGCTGATTTTGAGGGTAAGGCCAGGGTAATGTGGTTTGGTATAGGTGTGTAAAGGCATTGTGAAAGCACTTATATCAGTGGTACGGTTGCTGTGTAAAGTTGTGCAAAAAAAGCATTTTATATCAGTGATGGGGTTTATATCAACAATGATGTTTATTTGGTATAGATGTGTAATGTTTGTCTATACGTGAATGGAGATTGGTATAGGTGTGTTGTGGTAAATGTGTCTATATCAGGATAGGGTTTGGTATAGGAGTGATAAATGTCTATATCAGGATGGTGTTTGGTATAGGTGTGGTAGTTCTGGTAAATGTGTCTCAGTTTGGGATTTGGGATTTGGTATAGATGTGTAAAGTGGTAAATGTATTTGTATCACTGATGGGGGTTGTTGGGGCCCGGTGGTAATCTCTGAATGACTGCCTGCAGGCCCCTCTCTGCCTCACCATCTGCCTGTGGGGATAATGGCTGGTGAATGGGGGTGTTTGTGTCCGTTTGATTTGTGTGTGATCCTGGGGGGAGGAGCGTCGCCCCCCACCCAGCACCCCCCCCGTCTCGCCCCATAGTGGCTCGCTGATGCCCTGTCATGGAGACCGCGCCTTTGAGTGTGTGTTTTGGTCAGCTGTGTTTGAGCTTGTGTGTGTGTGAGAGAGAGTGAGAGAGAACGTGTGTCTGTCTGTTTGTCTGTCTGTCTGCATACATATGTGTGCGTGCGTGCGTGTGCACGCAAACACGTGTGTCAGTGGGTATAGTGTGTGTTTGTGTGTGTGAGTCTTTGCGTGTGTGTATGTGTGTGTGTGTCAGTGGGTATAGTGTGTGTGTGTGTGTGTCAGTGGGTATAGTGTGTGTGTGTGTGTGTGTGTGTGTGTGTGTGTATGTGTGTGTCTGCGTGTGTGTCGTGTACGTGTGAGTGAGTATAGTGAGTCTCTTCGTGTGTGTCGGTGGATATAGTGTGTGTCTGTGTCTCTGCGTGTGTGTGTGTGTGTGTGTGTGTGTCAGTGGGTATAGTGTGTGTGTGTGTG
>CM056390.1:8879813-8892313 GCA_029718625.1 Synaphobranchus kaupii | reverse complement strand
TGTGATAAAGAATTATGTTGGAAATTACTTTAGAAATTTGTATTTATTGGTTAATATGGCACAGCTGAGTTTTGAGTAGCTGTAAGTTCTCGCTGTAATGTCCAATGTCTGAGTTGACTGGAGGGTGTTTTATCAAAGGTAATATTGATAATGATGACTTTGATAAAAAGTGCTTACAGCATCTTTTTGAATTGCGATTTGTGTGCAGGTACGGTATTGATCTGTGCGATTTGTGTGCAGGTACGGTTATTGATCTGCATGTTCGTTCTTTAATTGTCCTGTTCAGTCAGCAGTGATCGCTTTGCAGAGGAAGCAGTGGCGTTCTCTCTAACGCTTTCTTTCTCTCTCCCGCCCTTCCTCCTCTCATTCCTCCTCCTCCTCCTCCTCCTCTCTGATCTGCCCTTCCTCTTTCTTTTTCTCTTCCCTCCCACTTTAATTAATACCCCCTTAATCCATCCTGTTCCCCACCTCCTTCAATCTCTCCCCTCCTCCTCCTCCACCCCCTCCTTTCCAATAACTCACTCTCCCACCTTCCCCCTCTCACCGCCCCGTCCCTTTGGCTGCGGCTGCCTCTTTGCTCCCGCCCACTTGACCTCTGACCTCCCCCCCCCCGCCTCCCTTCTCCCGCCTCCATGCAGTGCCCATGGGCCCCTTCCCCCCACCTCTTCAGCAGGTGTTCCAGGCCCCTAGGAGGCCGGGTATGGGCACGGTGGGCAAGCCCATCAAGCTGCTGGCCAACTACTTTGAGGTGGAGATCCCCAAGATGGACGTCTACCACTACGAGGTGGACATCAAGCCTGACAAGTGTCCCCGTCGCGTTAACCGGTAACGGCCGCCGCCGCCCGTTCGCGGTTTAATTCGCGTTTACATCCAGGCTTCCAGCAAGTTCTCTTTTCCAGCCTACCTTTATTTCTGTTACACACACTCCATTAAATCAGACGGATGTCTACAGGCTCAATTGAGATTGAAGTACCTTGCTCAGGGGATATTGACCTGGCAACCTCTGAGATACAAGTCCATTGTGCTACCCCCACCTCCTGCCTGCACTGTTTCATTGTACATTTTTTTGGGGGGATTTATTTTCCGTTAGACGGCATTTGAGGAACCCAAATGGTTTTATTCCTCGGTTTTCCACCCTGAAGGAGTCAAGCTAATGTTCCCCATAGTCCACAAAAGTGTGATATTCAATGACGGTCCAGCACTTAAGTTGTAATGTGTGCTCTCCCTATTAGAAGCGGAATCCCACCAGACTCACTTAGATATATTATTTCTGTAGTCCCTTGGTTCCTATAAACTGACAACTGGTATAGGTTTGCACACAAAAGGAAGACTTGTCCAGAATTGTATGTTCTTTATTTGAGTTGTCAACCAATTAGTTGGTTAATTAATTAATTTTTCAATTGTTCAATTAGCTGCTCATTTGATCCAATCTAGACTGCAGTTGAGCTGGTGAATGCTTTTATTTACAGTGCGCTCAGTGATTTTGACTTCAAACTTGGAGTCATTTTGTTTAGCGTTATGTGTCGAATGCTGCAGATTCAATGACCTGGATGTTGATGTTTTACGCTACTTCCTTTTCCCTGCATACCAGGAAATGCACTATATACTTATACTTAAGATGCTAAAATTTCACATTAAACGGACAGAAACATAAAAAAAATTTCTGAAATGAGTTACTGATCAAAGCATTAGTTGATTAATCAGATGGGTTAGCATGTTAATCGGTACAGCCCTATTCTTTATATTTATGCACTTGCGGAACAAAATAAAGTTTCTGGCCAAAGTGTATCAATAAGGAGTACATGGTGGTGGAGGAGTTTATATTTATATGACTTATTTCTATACCTATATTCTCCACTTAGTATCCGTGGTTTTTTATGTAATGGCTCTCTTTTTAAGCACGGGGGTTTTCTGATCTGTCATTACGTTGTTATAGTTGTTATAGCTCCTGTCAGTAATTTTCATGTGCAGATTGCACCGCAAAACGAAACCACAGCCACGGACCAGGGAGTGTTAATGAACAAGGGTCACATGACCAAAGTTTTGACATTTTGGGAAATGATAGTATGGCCGATGCTAATTAGACGGTAAAGATGTGGGGTCACTGAGCCCTCAGAACTGCAGTAGTAACAGGCTTCAGAGCCCTGATTAGTGATTAAAGTGAATTACACAGGCTCAGTTAAACGGTGGTGGGCCGTTTATTAGAGAATAATCACGGGCGTGACCTGATGGAGAAAACCTTATTTTAAACACATGTTTTTCGTCTCTGTCAGTCAGAGGAACCTGACCCAGAAACGCAAAAGTCTTTGCATGGAATTAATTTGCTTAATTAAGAGAGTAAAAGTGCCAAAATGGGGGGGGTTCTAGAATAACTGGTCCTGCAGAAAGACTGTCGCCACACACACTCACACACACACACACACACCGCACATGTACACACACACACACACACACACACACACACACACACACACACACACACACACACACGCATACACTATCCAGATCTCATTTGAGTCCAGGCAGGTACATCTCAGTCAGACATAGATAATAGGTGTCTGGCAAAGCTCGTTTTCGTTTTGCTTGTAGAGGACCTGAGGTTGTATATAATTGAATATTATTCCAGACTAATATTGAAGCCATTATCACAGCTTTTACCTGTGTGAATTTTGAATGATTAAACTAGCCTGAACCCCTGGATCCCTCGAGGGCATGACCCTCCCACCTATCACACTGCGTTTGATTGGTTGACTAATGCTCCCTACATTCTAAGACAATGTTGTTCACGCTTGCCCTGGGAGAGCTGCAGGGTGTGCAGATATTCACACTTTCTCTGCACATAATTAGTTAAAGCAGATGATCACACAGTTAATGCCGAGCTCACACTACACGACTCCCAACAAATAATCATAATGATACTCTTTAAAAAATCTGCAAGAAATCTTGTTTCTGTCGGCTGGAACGGTCTTTTGATGTGAGATGGTCAAATGCGCGATTATTTTTGTTGTGAACCAGTCTGAACCTCATTGGGAGAGCCCACGATCATTTCAAACTGGTTTGAGTCCTGGCTGACCTGCAGTGACGCGTCGTTCTACTAGAATGTCAACAGCCAATGAACGAGCGCACAACAAACGCAACGAAAAACGGTTTGAAATTATCCATACTTCCGTAGCCTTGGCAACTGTGAGTGGGAATTCAACCTCTTGATTTAGTCCTGTATAAATCGTATAGAAATCGTATAGAAATCTTGTGATGTGCGACCCCAGAGTAATTATCTGTCTTTCTAAAATCGCCTAGTGTGTTTTGTATCGCGCAGCGATTTTTTTAAAGACTGTCATTTGACAGTCGTTAGATGTGAGCTGCTCTCCTAGGACGGGATTTTGTAAAGATTTAAAAGTCGTGTAGTGTGAGCTTGGCTTAACTCACCTCACCTCGTTTGAATCGGTTGATAATTTTGGGTGAAAACAAATTTATTGGGTGATAACAAATTTATCAGACATTAGACTAAGAAAAGGCACCTGGTGTCACTGCATGTTCTTGTGAGGGGGAAAAAAAGTATCTACTTCATATTTTGACCGCATTGGTACCATTGACTTGCGTTGAAACGGGTGGTTGAAAGACCTATACGGGAGCCATGTGAGTAACACGAGGCTCAGCAAAACCAGGAAGTGAGCTTCAAAAGCGAAAGCTGGTTTTAGCCCCTTGGTGGAAACACCAACCAGCAGAGCCTGAGGGTTCTCCTTGGGCAAGAGTGCTTAGCACTGCTCTAAGAAGCGGCCCGGATGCCGTCCTCCTTCCTGAGCTCACGCTGTTGGTGTCTTTGTCGCCCCCTGCAGGGAGGTGGTGGAATACATGGTCCAGCACTTCAAGCCCCAGCTCTTCGGTGACAGAAAGCCGGTGTACGACGGCAAAAAGAACATCTACACCGTGCTAGCCCTGCCCATTGGGAACGAGAAGGTAGGCGGGCGGGCGGGCGGGTGTCGCCCGGCAGTCCTCATTTGCATTTCCCTCCAGGCTTCCTTGTTAGGTTTGCATGCCCGGCGCATGTTTTCGTCTGCTTTTTTGTCTGTGTTTGGTCCTCCTCTTTCTGCTCTGTCTTGTTTTTATTTTACTTCCCACGACTTTCCTCAAGTCTGCGACCCTGTAAACGCAGTTAATGGGCTTGTGAAAAGTGTTTTAAAACAGCCGAAGTGAAGTTTAGTGCTGCCATGTTGTACAAGAATGAGTGCCGGGGACATGCGCAGTAGGGGAAGTGGGGGGGCCCTTATATGGTCATGAAGTCCGGGCTGTCCACTAAGCGTGTGAGACGCCGCCCCTTAGAGACCCTATAATATGCTTTTCACACTGTACATAGTTAACGATAACCCTGGGTTAACCTAACCCCTTTTCACACTGTATATTGTTAACCCGTGGTTAAGTCTTAACCTAGGGTTAAATGGCAGTTGATAAATGACAGTTGATACACGGTAACTAGGTAACTAATGTTTACATTCTAGAATAATGCGCTGTGATTGGACAACGTTCATTGTTTATTCTAACCTCGATTCACACTGGCAACGATTAGCCCCTGTTTACAGTGATAACCCTGAAAATTCTGGGGTAACCCTGCTCTGGAGCAGGGCCAGCTAACCCTAGGTTAAAGTCGGGGTTAGCCCCCTTTGGAACTTGCCAGTGTGAAACGTCTGTTAACTTAGGGTTAAAACGGTTCTAGAATGCATTTAGCCCAGAGTTAAGTGCAGTGTGAAAAGCCTATAAAAGGCACAAAATTTTCCCACCCCATCGCCCATCCTGCCCCACCCACTCTCTCTTCCCCTTGCCCCTCCCCCTCCTGTCCCCTCTCCTACTCTTCCTGACCCCGCCCTCTCTCTCCAGGTGGATTTTGAGGTGACCATTCCGGGGGAGGGGAAGGACCGCATCTTCAAGGTTTCGATCCGCTGGCTGGCCGTGGTGTCCTGGCGCCTCCTGCAGGAGACGCTGGTGAGCGGCCGGCTGCAGGTCCCCCTGGACTCGGTGCAAGCGCTGGACGTGGCGATGAGGCACCTGGCCTCCATGAGGTACGGAGGACGTGGGACCGCGAGCGGGAGGGATGGGTAAAGAGAGGATAGCGTGGGAGATTAGAGGCTAGTGTGGGATATTAGAGGCTAGTGTGGGATATTAGAGGCTAGTGTGGGATGTTAGAGGCTAATGTGGGATATTAGAGGCTAGTGTGGGATATTAGAGGCTAGTGTGGGATATTAGAGGCTAGTGTGGGATATTAGAGGCTAGTGTGGGATATTAGAGGCTAATGTGGGAAATTAGAGGTTAGCATGGGAGATGAAAGGCTACAACGGGAGATTAGAGGCTATTGTGTGAGATTATAGGGTAGTGTGGGAGATTAGAGGCTAGCATGGGCGGTTAGAGGCTGGCGTTGGAGATTAGAGGCTAGTGTGGGAGATTAGAGGCTAGCAAACAGGTGAACAGATCATGCAAAGCTTATATACCGAAATAGAGAGGCGTTGTATACTTAAAACCCTTGTATACTTAAAACCCTTGTATACTTAAAACCCTTGTATACTTAAAACCCTTATCTCATTAATGCTCCAGCGGATAAAAATGTTGTTTCTTTCTCTGGACGGCGTTTTGTACCCGTTATGTATTATTGTTTCTTTATTCGACGCCTGTCACTCTGAGGGCCTTGGAAAGCAGGTTTCCTCCTGGTCGTAGTAAATGCTGACTGCAGCTCCAGCTTAGCGGCTGCAGGGTAGCGTAGTTACAGAGGAGTCAGAATTGCAGAAAATAAACACCGAGGTGAAAATCGATCTAAATATAGGCCTCATGACGAACAGCTCCGTCCTTAAGAGACACACATTTGAGGCGCGCTGTTTGTGTGTGAAAGCAGCATTATCTTAAGCCTGACGGTGGCCAGTAATCATTTGAAAGACCAGCGTTTCGTTTCTGTTATGAATGTTAGGTGTCCTAAGTTTTGGATTTCGCCCCCCTCCCCTTTGACAGGTACACCCCCGTGGGGCGTTCTTTCTTCTCGCCTCCGGAGGGTTACTACCACCCACTGGGCGGGGGGCGGGAGGTGTGGTTTGGGTTCCACCAATCGGTGCGCCCCGCCATGTGGAAGATGATGCTGAACATCGACGGTGAGTAGGAGCTGGTGGGCGTGGCCCAGTTCAGTATCCTGTTTGGCGAACAACCTTATCAGTGCCCTGTCGACCAATCGGGTGACATTATCTAGGCAGGTCATTGGTTCCCAGCCTGCTGACTAGTTTCTGTCTGGGATGCTGAGGGGGGTGGGGCATTGACTGAAGGGGGCGGGGCATTGGCTGAAGTGGGCGGGGCATTGTGTGAATATGACATCAAAGGATTACACAGGGACTTTCATCCCGGGGTGCTGAGGGCGGTGTTGTGTGTACAGTAAAGTACAGTAAAAACTCCTTTACCCAGTACCAAGTCTCAGGAGGAGTTTGCCCAGTATACTGAGGGAGGGAGGGGGGGGGGCGTGTTGGGCTTAAATGACCATGTAATTCTATAGTTGGGGTCTCTTGTTCATTTAGAAAAGTATAATTGCGTATTTTAGGGGTTCCCCGTGGCGTAGCCTAAGAGCACTGTCCATATGCTGATGGACGCACGACCGTTGTCGCATGTCCCTCTCTCTCTCTCTCTCTCTCTCTCTCTCTCTCTCTCTCTCTCTCGCGCTTCCCATTCTTACTGTCTCTCTACACTGTGCTGTCCAATAAAAGCTGAAAAGCCCTAAAAATATAACTTTTAAAAAAAAGAAGCATATTTTACATGTTATTAATAGTAGTGTTGACTGACGGTCCTTGGAATGCCCAAAGCTGTAAAATGCAGTGTGATGTGTTATGTGGGCTGCATCCTGAGCAGGTATCCCCCCCCCCCCCCCCCCCCCCACCCCACACAGTGTCGGCGACAGCCTTCTACAAGGCCCAGCCGGTGATCGAGTTCATGTGTGAGGTCCTGGACATCCGTAACATTGACGAGCAGCCCAAGACCCTGACCGACTCCCAGAGGGTGCGCTTCACCAAGGAGATCAAAGGTGGGCCACTGAGCATTGAGGGGAGACCCCCCCCCCCAACCCCCCGCCACCCCAAAATCCAAACCTCACCCCCCCCCCCCCCCTACCACATGTATAACTATCACCCCCAAAAACTCACTAAGCAGTGAGTGGATACCCCCATATCCCTTAAAATCTTTATATGCAGGGTTGGTTTGAGGGGGGATACAAGGGGATACCATCCCTCCTGTTAAAAAAAAATTCACAAAAAAACATCCCCCTTTGTAAAACTGCCATCACCCCTTTCTATCCTGTTTGTTTTAATGGTTTTCTGTGATGTCACAGACCACATCATCCCCTTTAAAAAGTTTTACAAATATTTATCCACTGTTTATAGGGATAAGATGGTTGTGACATCACCTTACTGGTGTAAAATGGAGGGAAGCTCCTCCAATCACTCTGTATGTTATTAACACCCAATAGAACAATGCTGTTGGTGATTGGTGGATACCATTGGCATTGTTATATTGCTTTGTTAACAACAAACTCTCTGAATGGTTAAGCTCCTCTCTCTTCCTTACCAATAAGGTGATTTTATAACACCGTCTCTCTCTGTGCAGTTCTCACTGTGATTGGTGGTCTTACCTGTGTTTCTGTGTGTGTGCTTGTGTGTGTGTGTGTGTGTGTGTGTGTGCGCGCGCGTGTGTGTGTGTGTGTGTGTGTGTGCGTGCACGTATACGTGTGTGTGTGTGTGTGTGTGTGTGTGTGCATGTTTGCGTATGTGTGTGTGTCCGTACGTGTACATATACGTGTGTGTGTATGCGCTCGTGTACGTGTGTATGTCTGCATGCGTGCGTGTGTATATGTGCGTGCGTGTGTGTGCACATCTATGTGTGTGTGTGTGTGTGTGTACATGTGTATGTGTCTGCGTGTGTGCGTATGTATGTGTGCGTATGTATGTGTGCGTGTGTGCGTATGTATGTGTGCGTGCGTGCGTGCATATGTATGTATGTGTGCGTGCGTGTATACGTGTGTATGTATGTGTGTGTGCGCGTGTATACGTGTGTATGTATGTGTGTGTACGTGTGTATGTATGTGTGCGTGCGTGTGTGTGTGTATGTATGTGTGTGTGCGTGCGTGTGTGTGTGCGTGTATGCGTGCGTATGTATGTGTGCGTATGTATGCGTATGTATGCGTGTGTGTGTGCGTATATACGTGTGTATGTGTGTGTGCGTGTATACGTGTGTATGTATGTGTGTGCGTGTGCGTGTATACGTGTGTATGTGTGCGTGCGTGTGTGTGTGTATGTATGTGTGCGTGCGTGTGTGTGTGTATGTATGTGTGTGTGCGTGCATGTATACGTGTGTATGTGCATGTTCCTCCCCTCCACTTCCTGTCACTGGGTCCCTAGGCCTGAAGGTGGAGGTGACGCACTGCGGACAGATGAAGAGGAAGTACCGCGTGTGTAACGTAACCCGCCGTCCCGCCAGCCACCAGACGTGAGTACCCACCATGGTCGCCAGCTGTGCCATTGTTAGACCTCTTAGAGAATGGCTTGTTTATATCTTGGTACAGCGGCTTACAACTGGCAGCACGGAAGCTGAACTGCTTGTACATGCATTTCTAAGGAAGGAGAAAAATAACATGAAATTTATATTTATAACTAGAACCAACCAACAATCAGCACCATCTACTGCATGACAGAAAGAATCACAGACGTGTTAAAATGATAAAAAGCATTGAAACAAAGCCCAATCGATAGAGATCTGGTAAATAATAAGCCATGTGATATGAATGAAGCAGAATCTCTTAAGAATACAACACGATTCGCTTTTGATCCGCACTTGCATCTTTTTGTAGTATGTTTTTGAAATGACGGAGTATCAACTTAGGTGCTAGTTACTTTTAATTTAATTCCTGTGAAATGTTGTCGAGAATGTGTGAAGTTGCCTTAGTAACAAGCAAACGAATCAGAGCTAGAGTAGCCACATTCCTCATTTGAATAAAACTATCACATGACTGAATACTGTTATGAGCAGGGATAGTTAGACGGATCAATGCAATCAAAGCCATGACTAGTACAGGGCATTAAACCTTTAAAACGAAAAATGTTATTTGAAAGGGTTAATATCTCCTTTTTTGCCTGCCATTTGGGAACATTTGTCTTGCCTTTTCACGGTCAAACTATACGGCTTCGATCTCCAACGGACAGGCAGGGGTCATGGACAGTGGTCTTGTTTTCTTTCTGTATGTGAACGTGTCAATGTCAGAAAAGTCAAAATGTTAAAGAGTTCACCACAATACGAAATGTGTACTTTGAACTTGTTTGACTTACTTTTGCATCATAAACACAATATTGTATCTTTGGGGGAAACAAGTATGTTGGATTACTTCTTTTTTCTTTTCTTTTTTTTCCATTATAAATACAGCAATGTACCTTTTATTAACGGTGAAGTTTTGGCAGTGGTGCATAAATGAATGATTTATCACCTGTGACGTAACTTCCTGTTAACGGTGATGTCACTTCCTGTGACCTCTGCGCAGGTTTCCTCTTCAGCTTGAGAGCGGGCAGACGGTGGAGTGCACGGTAGCGCAGTACTTCAAACAGAAGTACAACCTGCTGCTGAAATATCCTCACCTGCCCTGCCTACAGGTGGGGCAGGAACAAAAACACACCTACCTGCCCCTCGAGGTAAGGGGTTTTAGAGTGGCCACACCCTTCTGACACCTGTTTCTCCGAATGAATGGATGGCATGGTTATAGTTGCATTTTGATCAATCAGCCAAGGTGGGATGTGTATGGCATAAAAAGATGGCACACAATGGCACACAGGTTTCTAATGTTTTTTTTTTAACCGGTCAAAATATTAAATTTGCCATGGAAAAGTGTTTCATGGTGTTTCTTTATTTATTCATTTTTTTGAACAAAATTTTATTTACAATGAACTAATGGCAGCCTAAGAACAAGATAACAAAATTGTACAGTATCACCACACAAACAATTTTGGCAGTTAACTTTTGAAAACAAACTGTTATCTATTTTCCTCTTTCTGCCTTCCGATGGTTGCTGATTCTTTTGTTTCTGGCGGCTTTATTACCCCTCGATCGTATGTCTAGGCCGACTAGTTTTGTACCCACTGTGTGAGGTCAGGTAGCTAGCCTGCTAGCAAATATTTAACAGTAAATATCATTATCGTATATTTCTCGCTTATCATGTGTTTGTTAGATAAGCGGTTACTGCGCTTTGGAACCACGGTCAATACCTGCGCAACAGCTTTAAAATAAAGCTGAAATGTCCATTTGTGGAGGTCGGGATGACCAGGTTTTCATTTAATCCCCTCAGGTGTGTAACATCGTAGCAGGGCAGCGCTGCATCAAGAAACTGACCGATAATCAGACCTCCACCATGATCAAAGCCACGGCACGCTCCGCGCCCGACCGACAGGAAGAGATCAGCCGGCTGGTGAGTGGCGCCATCTGGTGGACAGAGGCGGCATTGCGTCTCAGACCGGGGCGAGCCTCCAGTAAGCCCTCGTGGAGAATCTCCAGTCGTTCACACACCCCCCCTCTTTCTTTGCCCCCCTCTCCTCTCCCCAGATGAAGAACGCTAACTTTAACCTGGACCCCTACATCCAGGAGTTTGGGATAAAGGTGAAGGATGACATGGCGGAGGTGACGGGACGTGTGTTGCCCGCTCCCATCCTGCAGTACGGAGGCCGGGTGAGAGATTGGGGCAGGGCGGGGTTGGGATGCTAATTTGGAATGCTAATGCTAACAACATGCAGCTGTTTTGTCAACTTGTTTTTCCCTCTTCATGTTTTTCTATGAACTATCACAACTCTCTTGGCCACTTTTACAGAGCGTCGCCATGTTCTTTGCTTTAAACTTGCGGTTTTGAGTGGCCCATTAATGCCCACTAGTCGTTGAAGCCTTTTCAGCGCAGTGAAGATGGCATCACACTCCTGTAAATAATGTAAATAATAAATATCAGCCGGTCCTGGGAGATGTTAAGGAGAATGCTCTCTTCCACCCAGGATCGTCTATCAAACGAACGCAATGAGTTTGTTCTCTTTTTGTAGAATGACTCTTATTTATGACGTACGTTCACCTCAGTGGTCCAGGTGTTCATACCTTTACAGTTAGTCCATACTCAAAGGAGTCTGGGAAAAGGTCAGAGGTCAGGAAAGTTAGTAGGTTTGGACTTGATTGGTCTAATTTGAGTGGGGTCCTTATGAGCCTCACTTGTTTTTGAGTTCCATTCTACCCGAGGTGCTGATTTGCTGTTGATTTGCACATGCTCAGTAAGTCCAGTTCATAATACTGTAGGTATTGCAAGTTGTATTTTAAAAGGGCACCAGTGCAGCCAATGTGAAGATCATAACTCGAAGTGTGATGTCATCCGTGAGTGAGAATCTTTTATACGCAGATCCTGTCCAACTTTCTGGTAGCCCATATAAAATAAAATTAAATCCCCCATGGTAACTGGAATTACCTGATAATCCATAAGTTCATTTGCAGTAATTAACTGCAGTGTCCACAATTGTTCAAAAATTGCTCTTCCAAACAGGAGTAGGGTAGTAAAGTATCCCAAGAAATATGTATTACCAACTGCGGTTCACGCATACGGAGGTAAATTGGCAGGAACCTCCCAATAATGCGGTCAGTTAATGTCCCAGACTGCTGTTCCGTAGGCAGGAGCAGGACCCGAGAAGGTCCACTGATCTTTATATGAAAGCATTAACACATACCACAAGTGTATAGTCATCCATGCTTTATAGAGATCAGTGGACCTGGACAAAACCTGCTCAGAAGGATGCTCTAAAACCAATCAATTCTTCGCCCAGGAAAAAAAAAAAAAAATTCTTGAGACAATATTTATTTTTGTAGCGATTTCACAGTAGTAAATGGTGCGCTTCAGTGGAGAGACTTCTAGGCGGGAGCAATATTTTGTGTTCCGTGTCCCGATTTTCACGGGTGGTGCTCTGACGGTTTGAGTATTGATCTGCGGTGCGGGACTCGGTAGTTTGGCTACTTCACTCAATTTAACGGTGACCGTAACATGACACTGTGTTTTTTTTTTTTTTTTGTGTGCTGTGCTGAAAGAGCAAACTGCATTGATGTGTTGTGTCTCGGTATGTGATCACAATGTGTGTTTGTGTATGACGTCTGGCTGTAACCCTGTAAGATTGCTCTTTGTGTTTTTGCGTTACTGTCCCTGTAAGACCTTTATGTGTATTTGTGTGTTGTGTATGACTGTGTCCCTGTAAGACTGTTCTGTGCATACGACTCTTCTGTGTATTTGTGTGTTGCGTATAACTGTGTCCCTATAAGTCTGTTCTGTGTGTTGTGTATGACTGTGTCCCTGTAAGACTGTTCTGTGCATAAGACTCTTCTGTGTATTTGTGTGTTGCGTATAACTGTGTCCCTATAAGTCTGTTCTGTGTGTTTGTGTATTACGTGTCCATGTAACCCTGTAGCACTGCCTCGGGCGTTCCTCAAGC
>CM056390.1:8834813-8874813 GCA_029718625.1 Synaphobranchus kaupii | reverse complement strand
TGAACCCCCTTAGTTTTCAAGTTAAAGGTCAATGTCACGGAAACTCCCAAGTTTTATTTACACAGATTTTATTCATTTGCTCTATTATCCGATCTCGATCAATTTCCTTGTCTCAACTACAGGGGGCACATAGCTGATAGCTTAGGGCTATTTTGAGTGTCCAACCCATTGAATTCAGCCTCAGTTTTAACAGAACTGTGGGTAAATATTCCCTTCCCTCTTCCGCAGAACTCTAATGATCCTCAGATCCCATGGTATTTCCCTGTATTCCCAATACACTATTTGCACATTTACAGTTCCCCTATCATCAAAATGTGTTCTTATGTTCTTATGTTCTAGATGGGCTAAATGGCCTGTTCTCCTCATTATGTATTTTTTATGTTCTTATGTTCCAGATGGGCTGAATCGCCTGTTCACCTCATTATGTAAACTTCTGTTCTTCCTAAATGATGGAATAAATAAATATTTTGTGGTTGATGATCCGTTTCCTTGCCATCAGGTTGTGGGCAGCATGGACGCCCATCCCAGCCGGTACTGTGCCACGGTGCGGGTCCAGAGGCCCAGACAGGAGATCATAGAAGACCTGTCCTACATGGTCCGGGAGCTGCTGATCCAGTTCTACAAATCCACCCGCTTCAAGCCCACCCGCATCATCTTCTACCGGGATGGAGTCCCAGAGGGTCAGCTACCCCAGGTATGGGGGGAGGGGAGCTCAGGATTCCCACATTCCTTGAAAATTGTGGAAAATCATTAAATTTAGAAGAAGAAAAAAAAAAAAAAAAAGGACTTTATTACTATAACGATACTTAAAATTATTTTTTTCAAGTTAACGATTTTTGAAATGTATGTTTCAGTTCCATGTTGTATATGAACGATTGCATTTTGAACCTGACCCTGGATCAGAATCGACATTTCTTCAGAGAAAGTGGTCAGGGTTTGGTTTGGGGTTAGAGGGGCTGATCTTTGGACCCCTTTCGTTCATCTTCATGGACATTAAGGCGGCCATTTTTATATGGTTTAACTGACAGTCAGCAGCACTCAGAATGGAGCCTTTGGGACTGTGAAAGGAGAGAGAGAGTATGGTAACTGTGTCATAACCATGTTGTAACATTGTTATAACTGTCATAACTGTCATAACTGTCATAACTGTGTTATAACCCCCCTCCCCTAATTCAGATCCTACACTATGAGCTGCTGGCCATTAGGGATGCCTGTATCAAGCTGGAGAAAGACTACCAGCCGGGCATCACCTACATCGTGGTGCAGAAACGCCACCACACCCGCCTCTTTTGTGCTGACAAGTCTGAACGGGTGAGTCATGGGCCACGCCCACGCCCAACGTGCCACGCCCAGCCTGTGTGGGACGCTGCTGTGGGCTGAGATTCACTTCAGGTGATGGGAGTCCACATCTGCTCAACCGGCTTCAGTGAATTTTACATAAATGCACCCACACACACACACACACACACACACACAGAGCGAGGGTGAGCGAGCGAGAGAGAGAGATATGGAGGAAGAGCACTTCGTAATGACTCACCGCACACTCTACTCACAGTCGAAATAACAACACAGAGATGTGACGTTTATATCCGTAATATTTGTGTGTCCATGAACTCAGTTAATATGCTTTGGCAACACATATTTGTTTTGAATTACCATGAAACCCCATTTGAATAGAATGGAACTGGCACTGTGTGGTTTGAGTCCTGTGTATCTGGTACAGCACTGTGTGGTTTGAGTCCTGTGTACCTGGTACAGCACTGTGTGGTTTGAGTCCTGTGTACCTGGTACAGCACTGTGTGGTTTGAGTCCTGTGTACCTAGTACAGCACTGTGTGGTTTGAGTCCTGTGTACCTGGTACAGCACTGTGTGGGTTGAGTCCTGTGTATCCTGGTACAGCACTGTGTGGTTTGAGTCCTGTGTACCTAGTACAGCACTGTGTGGTTTGAGTCCTGTGTACCTGGTACAGCACTGTGTGGGTTGAGTCCTGTGTATCCTGGTACAGCACTGTGTGGTTTGAGTCCTGTGTACCTGGTACAGCACTGTGTGGGTTGAGTCCTGTGTATCCTGGTACAGCACTGTGTGGTTTGAGTCCTGTGTACCTGGTACAGCACTGTGTGGGTTGAGTCCTGTGTATCTGGTACAGCACTGTGTGGGTTGAGTCCTGTGTATCTGGTACAGCACTGTGTGGGTTGAGTCCTGTGTACCTGGTACAGCACTGTGTGGGTTGAGTCCTGTGTATCCTGGTACAGCACTGTGTGGTTTGAGTCCTGTGTACCTGGTACAGCACTGTGTGGGTTGAGTCCTGTGTATCTGGTACAGCACTGTGTGGGTTGAGTCCTGTGTATCTGGTACAGCACTTTGTGGGTTGAGTCCTGTGTATCTGGTACAGCACTGTGTGGGTTGAGTCCTGTGTATCTGGTACAGCACTGTGTGGGTTGAGTCCTGTGTATCTGGTACAGCACTGTGTGGGTTGAGTCCTGTGTATCCTGGTACAGCACTGTGTGGTTTGAGTCCTGTGTACCTGGTACAGCACTGTGTGGTTTGAGTCCTGTGTACCTGGTACAGCACTGTGTGGTTTGAGTCCTGTGTACCTGGTACAGCACTGTGTGGTTTGAGTCCTGTGTATCTGGTACAGCACTGTGTGGTTTGAGTCCTGTGTACCTGGTACAGCACTGTGTGGGTTGAGTCCTGTGTATCTGGTACAGCACTGCGTGGGTTGAGTCCTGTGTATCTGGTACAGCACTGTGTGGTTTGAGTCCTGTGTACCTGGTACAGCACTGTGTGGGTTGAGTCCTGTGTACCTGGTACAGCACTGTGTGGGTTGAGTCCTGTGTACCTGGTACAGCACTGTGTGGGTTGAGTCCTGTGTACCTGTGTGTCTTTGATCTAAACCATAATCACGTTCTCAACATTCCTCACATTCCCAACGCATGTCGGGAATAGTGTGAAAGCTTGTGAAACCCTGGCTGAGCTAAAATATCAGGGATTTCCCAAAAGCTGATGAGCCCTTTGAATGTCTGTCTAACATCATGATAACAGGCTTTCAGCTGAGAGAGGTTGGCATTAAGAGGTTGTCAAGTTTTTTATTAATTTCTTTTTCCATAAAACAATCCTAGACGCCCAAGCAGTAGGGGGTTTGGCTGATGTGTTCTCATTGACAGATGGTACGGTCTAACTTAGGAACTACTGGCATGGTTTCTGTGTGTAGAACAGAACGATGACACAGGTGTCATGTGACCTGGCCAGGAGACTCAAGGTGAAATAAAGGGGTCAGACTGGTTTTACTCAGAGAGCTTGGGAAAGGCCATGATTTGGCTCTCCTGGTTTCAACTTGACACTTCGAGTTCACGCAAGTTGGTGTGTAGAAGGTGGCGTTGCCCTTGTCTACAGTGATGCCAGGCCAATGAGAGGATTACAGTTTGTTTGTAGAAGAAGAAAATGACCTGTTAACATTCCCCATCTCTGTCTGTCTGTCTGTCTGTCTGTCTGTCTGTCTCAGATTGGGAAGAGTGGGAACATTCCAGCGGGTACCACAGTGGACACCAGCATCACGCACCCCTTTGAATTTGACTTCTACCTTTGCAGCCACGCAGGTATACAGGTGAGTGAACAATTACTTTGTAAATTTACAGAAAATACTTTGTAAATAAATGCACTTTATAAAAAAACATTAGATTGATTGACTACCAACTTTTGGCCATCCAGTCAAAATCCGCCCCCTCACCAAATTATTGTCATGACAACTGTCCTCCTCAGCCCAGTTTGGTGTAGAGTTTGAAATCTACCGGGTTTGGGGTCCCTTGGTCAATCCCAGAGTCACAGGGTTTTTTTTTTTTTGCCACTCCCAGCTGACATTGCAGTATAATATAGCTGTTAGTGAACAGGGGCTGCAGGTGCGATTCCCAGGTGAGGCATTGTCGTTGTACCCTTGGGCAAATGTACTTTGAACTCCTCCGGTGCATACCAAGCTGTATAAATTGACTTTATCTGTGTAAGTTGCTCTGGATAAGAGCGGCTTCTATAGAGTCTATTTAAAATGTAGAAAATCGCAGCTGTAGATTTTTCTAGTTAAAACAGCCACTCCCCCCCCCCCCCCCCCCCCCACCTCCTCCCCACCTCCTCCCCACCTCCTCCCACCTCCTCCCACCTCCTCCCACCTCCTCCCACCTCCTCCCACCTCCTCCCCACCTCCTCCCACCTCCTCCCACCTCCTCCCACCTCCTCCCACCTCCTCCCCACCTCCTCCCCACCTCCTCCCACCTCCTCCCACCTCCTCCCACCTCCTCCCCACCTCCTCCCACCTCCTCCCACCTCCTCCCCACCTCCTCCCACACACACAGGGCACCAGCCGCCCCTCCCACTATTACGTCCTGTGGGACGACAACCGTTTCACTGCTGACGAGCTGCAGATCCTCACCTACCAGCTGTGCCACACCTACGTGCGCTGCACCCCGCTCCGTCTCCATCCCCGCCCCCGCCTACTACGCCCGGCTGGTGGCCTTTAGAGCCCGCTACCACCTGGTGGACAAAGAGCACGACAGGTAAGAGTGGGGCCAGTTATTTACCGATTAATAAAGGATTATTTATGATTATTAGCGTGTAGAGGGGCTGTGCATAGCATGAAGCATGTAGAGTGCTGTGCGTAGTGTTTAGCGTGGAAAGTGTTGTGTATAGTGTGTAGCATGTAGACTGCGTTTGTGTAGTGAGTAACATGTAGAGTGATCTGTGTAGTGAGTAACATGTAGAGTGATCTGTGTAGTGAGTAACATGTAGAGTGATCTGTGTAGTGAGTAACATGTAGAGTGATCTGTGTAGTGTGTAACATGTAGCATGTAGAGTGCTGTGTGTAGTGTGTAACATGTAGCATGTAGAGTGCTGTGTGTAGTGTGTAACATGTAGCATGTAGAGTGCTGTGTGTAGTGTGTAGCATGATAAGTGCTGTGTAGCATTTAGCGTGTAATGGATAGAGTGCTCTATGCAGCATGTATAGTGCTGTGTGCGTAGCGTGTAGCGTGTAGCATGTTACGTGTGGGTTTCTCCCTGACTCTCTGCTCTCTGTGCTCTGCAGCGGCGAGGGCAGCCACGTTTCGGGGCAGAGTAACGGCCGGGACCCCCAGGCTCTTGCCAAGGCCGTGCAGATTCACCACGACACCTTACGCACCATGTACTTCGCCTAAAAACTCAAACCCCCAGCAGCACCCGGGACAGCGTGCAGGAGGGTTCCCTGTCCTCAAAAAAAAACGACAACACAAAACTAAAGCTCCAAAAACTGCCCCCTTTGTGGGGGTCCGCCCAGACGCAGAGAGGTTTTTATACCCCCGGACTGCTCTTGGAAATGATTTTTTTTTTGTCTTTGTTTTTTTGTAATGTGTATTATTGTATATTACCTTCACACTCACATGTATGTATGCAATACGGAGGAAGAGGAGGATGAGGAGGAAGAGGCGGCCCAAGGTCTTGACTGCCACTGCAATGCTGCCTCTTATCCGTCTGCAACAAGGCAAGAAAGGACACTTTTTAAAAAAAACACTAAACCGGGAAAAAAAAAAAAAAGCAACAAAAGAAACAACTCTTGCTCTTAATTGACATTATATCGTTATTTTAAATGTTTTTTTTTTTTCTTAATTATTATTTTTAATTTCTTTTTTTTTCTTTTTTTTTTAATGGCCTTGAGGAATATGAGGTTTGGTACATTAGCACTTAGCGGTAGCATTTAGACTGGGTGCACTCCACTTTCGGCTTGTGACGATAGCACTGTGGTCTGTGAGGAAGAGGAGCGGGAGGAAGAGTGGGAGAGAGAGATGGAGAGAGAGCGAAAGAGAGAGAGAGTGTTAGCAGATGTAGCGAGCTTTAGACGCTAAAGAGAAGAGTGCCTTACATGAGTTGTAGCGTTGACAGCGAGGAGATAGGGCCACTCGCGTAGGGAGAGTTAGCAGAAGATGTAGAGGGTGGAGAAGACGGGACCAGTGACTACACCCACGCAAACATGCAACCAAACCATACTGGACCAAACCAGCCTCAGAAAGAACTCAACGATAACCAGCCAAACAATGTTCTGGTACCAACAATGGACCTAAGAATGTGAAAACGGACACTTAAGGAGGGTCCTGTGTGTCCGGGGGGGGGCCGGGGGAGGTTTGCTCAGCTCTTAATATCAGTATTATGGCCCCCCCCCACCTCCCCAAACGGGACTGTTTGTCCACTTCCTGTTCATGGTGCTCTGCGCCACTCCTGATTGGCTCTTTTTTCCATCCTAGTTCTGAGACTTAATGCTTCCACTGTGTTCTCTGGACACGCCATACCTCCATACGCCAAGCTGCCAAACATGAACACACACGTGCACACAAACATGTTTACACACACACACACACACACACGCACACACACACATGCGAGCACACACCCATTGCAGATCACAGTGCAGTTAATTGGCCGTTAAACACCCCCCCCCTTCCCCTCTCCAGAACGCAGCTGGGCCAAGCAGGTCCCCCAGGTTACCAGGCACATATAGCCAGCACACTCCTTCCTCATTCCGGATCGCCCGTTTTTTTGCGTGCCACGTTCCAACAACTGGCAAAGGGTGTGACGCGACTGCTCTGCTCTGCTCTGCTCAGACACACACACACACACACACACACACACACACCCACCCACCCGCTTTTGTGTTCCTGGCTCGTCAGCACTTTCCTGCCCGGCCACGCCCAGTATTTGGGCGCTCCGCCTGATTGGCTCAGCGGCCGCTGTACACCCCACCCCCCCCAGCCCGACCCTGTCCTGTCGCACGCCCGCTGGTGCGCTGTGTTCTTCGCTGATCACAGAACTGGGCGTGCGGCGCAGGGCGGCTATCCTCAAGCCTACACCCGCGTGGCAGCTTGGCTGGCTTTGCCACACGCGCGCACGCATACATGCATACTGGCTTAGCCATGCGCGTACGTATTTGTGTTCGTATTCCTGTTCGATTCCCCTGACCGACAGCAGGGTCCCACGAGCTGCCATATTTGGGGCAGGTATGTCCAGGGGTCCTCGCCTCACCCTGGCTCTCATTCTGCACTCCTGTACCCCCCCCCCCCCCCCAGTCGACAAAAATGTAGGGCTGCAGTGCCCGCTGGTTTTTGTGTGTTTCAGCACTTAAATCATTGATTAGCTAAAGGCCTACATTGTTTGCTGAAATTGGCTGCTGTTTGAAAGGAAATCACAGAAATAAAATATGCAGGTGCTGCAGCCCCCCCCCCCCCCCCACGCGCACACACACACACACACACACCCTCCCTTCCTCCGCCTTCATTCCATAGAGTTTGACCTGTATGTTTACCCTTACGGAACCCTTGTAGTGTCACAGTTTCTCCTCAAGGGGGCGCCACAGGGTCAGGCTGCTCCTTGAGTCCCGGCTACCCCCCATCCTCATCCTGGTCCCGATTCGAACGTCGAAAGAGCCTCAGTGTGATGTATTGGCTTTTTAGGGAATTTTAAGGGGGAGGGGGCAGGGGGGTATGTACTTCTGCCCCAGCCGGGAGAGGGGAGGGGGCAGTGGGGTAGGTACTTTTGCCCCCAGCCGGGCTAACCAAGCAATACGTGCCACCAGTGTGGAGAGGTCCTTGTTGTAGCACTTCCTAATAGCTCAATGAAAAATGATATGGAAACTAGTTCTCTTGGCTCTGTAAGGAATAGTATGAGATATCTTGGGAGGGTTATTTTTTAAAAAGTAATAAAAATTTGTTTTTTATTAATTTGTTGCCAATTTCTCTTTTTTGTGGTATGCACATGCATTGCGCACACACGCATGCACGCACGCACGCACGCACGCACGCACGCACGCACGCACGCACGCACACACACACACCATCCTGTCCTGATGTTTCACTGTATTTTTCCAAGTGAGATTTTTGTAAACCTGAAGATGCAGACACAATTTTTAACAAGATAAGAATTTAAAAGTATAAAGATTGTGTACACTTTGCTCCTGAAATTTGTCAAGGTAAACGTGGAGAACATGCAAACACTGACAAAGGCACACGGTGTCAAAATGTGAGCTGGCTTTTCTTCCATATATTAAGAAGCACGGTGTGTGCAAACTTAATTATATAGCTAAAATGTGCTTTTTTTTCTACACAAAAAAAGCCTTTAGATATTCATTCATCTGAAGAATGTGGTTACACCTATCGGTAGTCCACTGGCAATAAAGACCTCGAATGTTTGAAGAATTAATTTGATGTGCAAGGCATGTCCACCAGTGGTGTCCTGTGGTCATAAAGTTCTTGGGTTTCGGACGTACCTGGGCACGTGTGTTGTAGACGCCCCATCACGCTTAAGTCCTACATGCATCTTTTCCTCATGGATGTAAACTAACGACAGCAAATGTGCCGATTGCAGGCCTGAACAAGTGAGGATGCAAGTTGTACTGGAATAGTCTTGTGATGTCCTAGAAAAACCGTATTAAGCTAAGTTTTTTATAGCCATTTCTTTGCAACGTGAAGAAATGTATGTAATAATTGTATGCAATAATGTAATAATTATGAGATTGTTGCCTCAGGAAACAGATTTGTTTTGTCAGGTTTGGAGACCAGAGATTATTCCTAAAATGCAGGATGGAATGATTTAAGAAAAGAGGCTTGCATTGTAAGCCACTCCAGATGAGAGCATCTGCTAAATGGCTGTAAGGTATTTTACGTAAAACATTTTTTAAAATTGGTTATGCTAACAGTGAGGATGAACCAATGAATGCAGAGAGGACCATAAAGATGGAGAGAGGGGCGACATTGCTGACCATTTGCCCTGCAGGAGTGAGCACTGGGGGAAGTAATGCTTTGGGGTTGCAGTGTGGGGTGGTGGGGACGAAGGATAAATAATAGTAATAATAATAATAATAATAATAATGGCTTGCATTTATATAGCACTTTTCTCGCACTCAAAGCACTTTTCAGTGATGAGGGGAAAAGTCGCCTCAACCACCACCAGTGTGTCGCACCCACCTGAGCGATGCACGGCAGCCATTTTGTGCCAGAATGCTCACCACACATCAGCTGAGGTGGAGAGGGAGAGAATGATCATTAGCCGGTTAAACTGGAGGATGATAAGGTGGCAGGTTGAGAGAGCTAGAAGAAGAACACACAGAGGCGGATAGCGATAGTAAAATGACAAAAGGGCAGAGAAGCATTACTGCTAGTTTGAATTCACAGGGATGAGTCCATATTTCCGCAGGTAAAGTGGGTCCCTGTACTTAGTAAATGGACAGAGAGAAGGCCGGAGCCAGGACTGCGTAAGTATTGTTGCCTCTGCTTGCTTTGTTTCTCTGGCAGAGATGAGATACTCAGCTAATGTACAGAGTCTCTTTTCAGAGTCCGATAGCAATCTAGTTTGTTTTGTGTTTTGGTTACATCATCCCGATGTTCCAGGTAAGAGATTTCTGGTCCGTTTCATAGCTTGGTTTACTCTGATTAGCTGGCAAGCAGTGCTAATATGAACCTGGTCTGTGCTTCGTGTTAGTTGGGTTAAAGGGCTAGTCAGTTTCTTAACCAGCAGGCTACTCTCTACCATTAAATTAGTTTTATTATGCCTTTCATTCCCTCTCACTCTCTCTTGCCCTCTTTCTCCCCTTGTCTTTCTCTTCTTCTCTCTTCCCCCATCCCCCTCTTCTCTCTATCTCTTTCTCTCTCTTTTTTCTCTCTCTCTGCTTCGTATCGGGAGGTGGTTGGATCTGCACTTTTCCAGCACTCAGAGCTGCTTTCTGTATACATTCTGCCAGGAGGTATGGGGGGGGGGGGGGGTGGGAGTTTGATTAAATGATTCGTAAACTGAGTTTGTTATGTGCAAGTTGTGCATGTACTGACACCCGATCCAGTAATGACTAAATCCTGATATTTCCGTGGTTGTGCTACTGGATGGTAATTCGGGATTCAGATTTCTGGGAGGACGGGGCAGTGGTGTGGTGTGTACCTCACGCACTCAACCTCCCGAACCACTGGGTGGCAGCGGCTACTCACCCAGAGTAGGGACTGGGGTGACGGGGACCCCTCTTTGGAGGTTAGGGGGATCAGGACACTGATGTTTCCCCCCTTCCACTTCCAGAGCGAACCCCGTCCCGCTAACTCTGGGGGTGCATCCCAATATTCTTCACTCTTCCCACCTCCCTTCCTCCACTCCCCCACTACCACTCCTCTCCTACCCGGAAGTATGCAAAACTGCCTGAACGTTTTGAGTACAATTATTTAAATGTACAGTATACAATGTACTTGACATTGCGGTTTGCGTCGAGACATTAATTCATATTTAACCATTAATGCGTAATTAAGATGTAATCAGCAACATTAGATTAAAACAAAGATCCGTTTCCGGGGCAAGGAGGAAAGGAGGTGGTAGGGTGCATTTTTTGAGTATTGGGACGCACCCTTGGGCTGTGTCCGAATACGACCCCTACACCCTTTTGAGGGCGCATATTTGAGTCCACTTCGTCAAAAAGCTTTTGAGTGGGCGACTTTTTCTCACAAATCGGGGCACTTAAAATACCAGGATGAACCCCTTATTTCTGGGGTTTTGTTGAGGGAATTCAGGAGCACACTCCTCTGCAGAAAGGTG
The DNA here is from genome assembly GCA_029718625.1 of Synaphobranchus kaupii. Taxonomy (NCBI): domain Eukaryota; kingdom Metazoa; phylum Chordata; class Actinopteri; order Anguilliformes; family Synaphobranchidae; genus Synaphobranchus; species Synaphobranchus kaupii. The sequence continues at coordinate 8,864,238 of CM056390.1, read as the reverse complement.
CACTCATCCGACAATTTCAGTAAGTAAAAACGTAAACGACATAGAGCGTGTATGCACATCTATGGTACAAGACTATACAATCTCTGGTACAAGATAGATTCATATTACAAACTACTCTTTTTTTATTTTTGTTAATTCTATCTTCATTCATAATCTACAGTTTGTAACAATTGTCATATGTTAACTGATTGATATTCTCAATAAAAATAAAAATAAAAATATATATGACAAACTACTTCCTCACTAGTTTGGAAAGAGTTTTGCGGGATTTTTTTTCCGCACACTGCTTGCAAAGTGAGGGGACAGGGCACATAGTAGACAGGGGTCGTATTGGGACATCACCTGGGTCTGTGTCTGAATCAGAGCCCTATCCACTGCGTTCTGTGTACTGCTTACTGCATACTGTTTAGTGACCTCCTCCATACTATTATCAGCAAAAACCAGGAAATAAGTGTATCATCCGGGGATTTTAATTACACTCCATTTAGAGAGCATTTCGCCTACTTTCTCATCCAGCGTGTACTCAACAAGCATACTCAATAGTATAGAAGGGCGTTGATTCGAACACAGCCTGGGTGTGGGAACCCTTAACGATGCATTGCTTTGAGGTTTGTAACGGGTCTTGCGATCAATTGAACGGTTCCTCAAACAGTCGCACTTGTGTTGGCTACTGTAAGGGTCCTCTAAGACCCCTTTTATAAAGGAACACTTGGTATCAGACTGGCTACGTGATTTTTATTTTTCATATTTGCAGGATCGTAAAACAACCATTCCCTCTGTGTTTGAATGGTGATGGAGATGAGCAGGTATAAGTGTCAACGTGCCACAGGAAATCCGTGTGCATACTACTAAACAAAAATGTACGTAGTCTGAGAAAAGAACCCCCTTTGACTTTTCGATTAAAAAACAATAAAACTGACTGCCACACACTCACACACACACACAGTAACGCAGAGGAAAGTTTTTTTTTTTTAATGAGATAATTGTTAATACTTTACAGAGAAATGCTTTCTCATCAGTGTTTGCTTCGAGAGTTCAGTTTATCTTCTGTCATTCCGTAGTCTCAGTCTTATTTTATTTTATAGTTTTATAGTTTTCCATTATAGTCTTGTGTCCTTGTAATAGCTGCGTCTGACAGTACTGTATAAATCTCATCATGATATAACCGCTATAGAAAAGTCCTCCATTGGAGCATAAACACAAACATTATAAAATGCCTATGAAACATTATGCCTATTTAACAATTATACTGCAGAAACCTCTGCAATAATCATGTCTAACGGTGAAAGAGGGAAAGATAATTGCTTAATTTCTGATTTGAACCAGAATGAGTTTTTTTTTCATTTGTATTTGTTAGTTAGATTTGTTTTTATTTACTTATTTATTTTCGCTGAGAGAAAATACAGTGATAAATTTAATTCAATTTTGGAAAGTGTATTTTTATATTTAACAAAATGTACTTGAATGGAAAATGCATTTCTTTGAATGGGTAGCAAGGCAGGATTAAAAAAAAAAATAAAAAAAACAGTTCATGTGTTGAGCTAAAGATTCTATTTTAACACTTTTATCCAAGGCAGTCAAATAAACGTATTTAACAAAACATTACTTATTACAGCAGCTCTTTAACCAGTCTAAATCTCACTCCTCCAGGAAGATGAAAAGGAAATTATAGGAAGTGACTAACAGGAAATGCGTGGTTGATTTTTCTAAATCTGAAACAGATGACTTTCTGCTGTAAACCAGCAACATACAGTGTGGATGGAAAAGTAAAGGGAACTATGTAGCTAATCTCCCAGGTTACTGTGAACTACAGGAAATAGTACCCGACTGATACAAAATCCCCACCTTGCAGAAAAGCATGGAAAGATGTTTCACAAATATATTGTACTTGAAAGTTCACTCTAAAAGCTGAGAAGTGCTGTCACATTAACCCTTTGAATAGTAAAACTCTTCCAAAGGAGTTTTTGGAATGACTTTTCTAAATTCTAAGTCAATGTTTTAGAACGCCATTGGTTTCAATTACCAGTAGTGATTGAGACATTAGCGTTAGAATGTTCCGTTAAAAACGTTCTAATCACGTATTTGTGATCTTACACCTTAAAGGGTTAAGTTTCCGTGGGAGGGAAACTTGAAGTTCACGGGGCAGGGAGTTCCTTCAGCCCAGAAGCCGTGGTCTTAGAATGAAACGTTAATTTTCATGCATTTAATATTCTTTCTTAAATATGTTTTTTTCAACCCTCCCCTTGTTTCTAAGGACATGGAAAACACAGGGTTCAAGTACCCTATGTTATCATTGAAGGTGTCGCCACTTCTCAGCTTCACCGTACACTTTCAAAGACAGTATATATTTGTTTATACTGTATATTGTAATTTATTTATTTCTGAAACCCCGGGATCATTCATTTAAGTGTAGCTCTCAGTTTTCACGGCTTATAATACTGCCCCATAACCGCTGCAAGTTCTACAGTTGCATTTCTCACATCTGGTTATCTTCCAAAGTCAAACATAAATTAAAAAAATAATAAATACAGTAGAATTCTCCAACACGCCTCCTCGCAACATCAGGGAGCTCTCTCCTCTGTTTTCTTGTTTAGCTCATAAATAATGTTAAAAAAAAAGCACAATTACAGGGTTGTTTATTCTTAAAGTCTACCAATTACACAGAGCAGATATACACAACCCTGTACCTGGAGAGCCACAGGGTCAGACAGGTTTCTGTAATAATGATAAGAGTAGACTTTATTTATACAGCAATTATTTGATCAATTAAAATGGTTGATTACACAGCTGTGTCTCCTTGTCTGGCTTCATGGGTCTAAATTGGTTGCTGATTTTGGGGTGAAATAACCCCCCCCCCCCCCAGCAGAAACCTCAGGGTTGGGGACAGTGCTCACCTGAGCCATTGCGCCAGAAGCACCGTCATCTTAGCATCTGTAAGCACGAGCACTAAAATGCATTTTCTGTTTTCTGTCAGAGCACATAATTCACAGCCAAAATGTTTTGATCCCTTCTGGGTGGAGCTGAGCGACCTGCAATCGTAATGCGTGTGCCTCGAGATATTCCAGCATGAGTAAGAGATACCTATTGTAAAACAATAGAGGAAACAGAATGTGATTGGCTATGAGTTTTCTTCCTTTGTCCAATGAGCAGTATGCTTTCAGAGGATAACAGTGCCGGTGTTTGGGTATGTCTGATTGCTGATACTCTGCTTTTCGAAGGTATATGGATGTTCCTCTTCCTCAAACAATTACCCAGACTGTGAGACTATGACGCACTTGCTGCCAGACAGCAAGACCATAGATATCCAGGGCCACAGTGGTTTACGGAGCGGATTAAGAATCCATAGATCAGGGGCAGGCAACCCTGGCCCTGGAGGGCCGGTGATGTTTTTGGTTTTTGTTCCATCTGAGCTTGATCACAAGAGTTTGATGGATGATTAAAAGTCTGAGCCTGAATATTCTGAATAGTGAAACGCTGAGCGCCTCCAGCACATGGTCACCTGCATTCATTACTTCTGATTAATTAAAATTAATCCAGTTATGCAGTTATAGGTTTGGATGGAGTCGCCTATCCCTGCCATAGATGATCAAGGCCAGAGTTTACTATGTAAGCGCTAAAAGAGACCATAGATATAAAAAGGCCACAGTGGACCATGGAATTCCATGTGACCATAGACATCCATTGATGTATTTAAATTTGTCACATTCTGCCAGCATGTAATGGGAAACATGTAGGTTTGTATAGGCCCAAATAAATCTGCTTATTTCACTTCTGGTGAAGTAGAATTCACAGGCAAAACTTTACAAGATAGCAAAACTTGGCTTTCACATAATGTTCCATTACTTTACACTACATTCTTATCTACTAGCTGTGCTAGACCACAAGGAGTTATTAGACTTGAGGTCTAATAATGAATTTTCTAAGTGAATTTCTTTTCATGTGCACTGAATGACAGAAAATGGGTCAAATTCTTCAAGATTTACTGTCAAAATTTAACCTCAGTCACATGCTTGAGAACGGACTGAGCTTTGCATGGAGAGGCAATATTACGGTTGTGAGTTTTTCCACCCCTTTATATCTGGCTCACATTGCACACAGGGGTACTTTGATCTAACAGAATGACAGAGGTGGGAAAATGTTTCGTAAAATTTAAACGGATCCGTTCTGATTGACGTGGAATGTGATTTCTGCATATAGGAGGGCAGATGTGGGTGTGGTGCACTATGATCACCTGTTCTGCCTCAGTGGATTTTATTTTACTCATTGGCCCAACTGCGCATTTCCACACAACAGCAAAGAAAACAGTAAACCAATGTGGTTCATTTTAATGGTGAATTATTCATAAAACTTATAAGACAGTAGCCCCTGACATAAAGCACTGAGGATTGGGAAATACTTTGAATAATTATTTGTCATGGAAGTGATGCTTCCTGTCAGTTGGTGGGTTTATTCAAGAGCGCCTAAACCTGACTAAACTGAACATCCAGTTGAAGTATGTTGCAGGTATGATGACTGATGGTGCGATTGGGTGTGCTCTTTATACTGTGGCCAATAACTTACTTTAACTCTTTAACTTGGAATATGTTAGCCCAAGACCAATCGAGTGGAGCCAACGTACCCGCCTGCCCCAAGCTGCCCATTAAACTTTCTGCTCAATAGACTGATCATTCCAAATGCTACAGAACAATCTTCTTATTGTATACGGTCTAGTATTTACAGTCAAAACATCCTGCGCAGCCTTTGATTGCAGACAGGGAACCACAAGAGATTATATATTTCCATTGGTCCGGCAAAATAAAAGGAACCTCTGTGTTTTCATCAGTCCATATAGTGTGATGAATTAGTTTAGAAATGCCAAGCTTTTAAGCAATGTTTGCCCCCAGGAATGATGGCACTGTGGTTGTTTTTATCATTGCTTTAGATCTTGAGGGAAGTTATGCTTGTGGGAGTCACTGTCTGAAGGTCAATGAAAGGTCATCTCTTCTAATGAAAAATTCATACATCTTGCGATTTTTGGCTGTTTAACTGTACATGACTAAACTGCAGACAGTTTGCAGTCCACTACCCACATATATGTTTGTTTATTTTTTTTAAAGTATTGGTCATGCATACATAAATAACTTTTGTTGATATTGTATTGTTATTATTGTATGCGTATGGACTGATGTGTGTGTCCAGACAGGTGTATGTGCACGGACTGGTATGAAGGATGTGTAGGATCATAATGCCACCATAGATGCCACAGAGAGCTTGTACACACATTGCCCATGATGCGTTGCACACATTATCCAGGATCCTCCTTGCTTGTTTGATAATAAACATTTTCTTGTTTGAACAGCAGACACTGTTATAAATAAACAAATAAAATCAGCTGAAGGTTTGTGATACAAAACTTCTGTGTTGCTATTTTTAGCAGAGCATTCAACCTTTATGATGTCTCCATCCCATTCACCATGCTCCAGCTATACCTGCAATAAGCCTGGCCAGCTGTATACTCTGTGAAGTCTCCATGGCAACCACTTCAACTGTGATATTTATTTGTGCAATTTAAATATATAACTTCAACTGTAAATTTGATGTTCTTGTATTCTCATCATTGAGGTATATAGCTGGTAATATACCTCTCTCAATAAACAATACACCTCCATTATTATGCCAATTAGCACGACCCTAAACAGAGGCCCCCTTGAATAGTCATGTCCCTTCCATCACTAAGTCTGTGTGTACAGCGCGATTCTATCAAGTGTGTTATTAGTGAACAGCACAGGGGAAAGCCGGCTGTGGTTTTGTTTTTCGATTTCACCAACTGTGCTAAGTAATTTGAGTGACTATTAACAATTATCAATTGAACACACAAAAAAAACCCAGACAGCAGTAAACCGAGAGGCGGTAGAAATTCAGTAAGAGAAGATAGGAGACAACATCATTCTAAGAAATAGAAATTAAAAAGTTTGACACAATGAGAAATATATTCGAACAACTTAGTCATCAAGGTTTCTACAATTCAGTCATGAACTGCGTGAAATGAATTAATTCTATGCTGAATGCAAAAGCTGCCTCCTTTTCAGTCTCCAAAGGCACGTTCTTGAACTGTCATAATGACGTGTAACACGTCTGCGGGAGGACCAATGAGAAAGTGAGGCCTATGGACCAATGAGAAAGCGAGGCCTATGGTGGTTCCCGTCAGCGAATCAGGGCCACCTCATATCTAGTCAGGATTTCCCCGAGAGAGGATCATCGAAACCGGGCAGAGAATACGGGGGTACATCGGGGGAGAGAAACCTGGATTTGCCGACTGAGGAACACGTATATAGCGGCTGTGGATAATCTGTTACCCCCCGGACGCGATTTGGTTTCGTGATTCAGCGCTAAATAAGGGCTTTTTTTTGATGAGAAACCGATCCGTCGCCGGAGAGCAGTCGAACCGCGGCGCATAGGAGGCAGCTAGCTAACGTTAGCTAGCTTGCTAAATATTTTCTCTGGACACCCTTCCGAGCCCAGGCCAGGAGTAGAAGGTGGGCCGGGGGGAATCAAAGTACTAATCAAAGTCCGGAAAGACGAAAAAAGTCGTATCGAATAGGTTCTTGTAATACTTGCAGACACGGGGCAACGGAGGACCACCGGTCAAGCGGACCCCCCGAGCGACTAGAAGGGGCCCGTTTAGCAGGGACGAAGCCAGGGAGTGGGGAGGAGGAGAAAACGGCGCCGAACCTGCTGGAACTGAGCGGAACCGATAGCCAAGATTTGTCAACTGGGAGCCGGGGAGGAACCGGACAGAGACCTCATGAATGGAAATCGGAACTACAGGTAACGTTAGCTAGCTAACAACTGCTGTCGTTTTCCCACTGTTTGGCCGTGTAGTTATGACATGTTATTTTTATATTTAGTTTGGTCGATGTGAGCTTCTCATTTGTCGACAAGCGATGAAGTGGATCTCATGCAATAATTAGCCAGCTATCTTAGCTACGCCAGGCAGCGATCTTATTAGCTAGCTGGCTCATTTCTTTTTGGCAACATTATGCGCGGAAAAAAAGCAAAGATGGGTTCATCTGAGCTTGGTTAATCAGCCAAGTTTTTGCACAGCTAGAGACAGCTACTGTGGCTGATACAAGTATGGATATAGAAGGCAGCTGCCGGGTTTCTGATCGTCCCAACCCAGGCAGTTGATAGCTCGACAGCTTGTCTAAATATCATTTGTGACCGTTGGTGGGGTGCTTTGCCGGTTATTAAAATCGCACAGGAAGAGTGGAAGTTGTTAGCTTGACCTGCCAGTTGCCGACGTCATTCGGCCTAGGCTGTAACGGACAGGTGGGATTTAGCGTTAGCTAGCCAGCTAATCCCTTCAGGTGTGTCTGACAGGAGACTCTCCAGTCCCGTTTGGTTTGGCCGGGTGACTAGGCTGTGTGCTGGGGCGGACCTCGTTTGGTTAGGCCGGGTGACTAGGCTGTGTACTGGGGCGGAGCTCGTTTGGTTAGGCCGGGTGACTAGGCTGTGCGCTGGGGCGGAGCTCAAGTTGGTGAGCCGGCAGCTGGTAGTGCGTTGTGACTGTCGTTCGTAACTCAAGAGAGAGACTGTTAGCCAGCTCGTTTAGCGACTCAATTTTAGCTCACAAGCTAATACATAATCTAGTTTCCACCGGCGATTTCTCGCCTGTCTATTGTAAAATTAATTCGTGGGCCCAACGAGGTTAGTTTGCAGCAAATTTGTTACAGCTTTGTAGCACAATCTAAGACTGTAACTATTTTCAACCCCCTCTCCAAAGTACACACAGACACAACCCAAGAGTCCTTATTGTGCACAGTTCATTGAACGCTGCTTGCGGTTAAAATAACTGAACTGAGTCTCGAAGGCCACCCCCCCCCCCCGTCTCTTTTTGCCTGTAGCTATCCAGCCACCTAATCTGGGAGTACTAAGACTTTTTTTGTTGCGTTTTGGGAATATTAAGGCTTTTTGTTGTGTTTTGGGAGATCTAAAGACTTGCGCACGTGCACAAACCGGTCAGTCATGGAGATCCGTGCGACAGAGAGAGTAGAATTATATAGAAATGACTGTGACTACGCGAGGTCTGTGGCCTTGGGGAGGGTAGGGCAGTTTAATGTCACACTATTCGCACTGTTCAATGAAGGCTAATTCCTGTACCGTTTCCTCCCCAGGGTAAAAATGTATTACAGTTGCATGGTGTGCCAGGTAGCCAATGGGAAGACTCGGAGTTGAAGTGGTAGCGTGTGAGGCTAATGCCGTTGTGTACTGGTAGCGACAGCTAATAGAGAGAAGATTGAGAGGTCTGAGTAGTTGAGTATGTTGGCAGTCTCCAGTAAATCATTCGGTGAGTAGTGGAGTCTGTCTGAGTGCCTAGGCAGCAGGAAATGGAGGGTCGGCCAGGCCTGGTGAACGCTGGTGAGCCCGTAAAGCCATGGCAGCTTGTATCTGGTGCACCTGTCAGTTGGTAGGTGTCCAAGTCAAGCCTTTGGGGCTGCACATAGCATAGAGTTGCTCAGAGGACATTATTTTGGCTCTCCATGACCACAGCCAGGCCACATTCAGGTAAAGGCACGGGTCACGGCTTCTTAAATCCTGTTAATTTGCGGTATGTTCTCACAGAGCTGCCCTTTGAGACGTTGGTGTACCCCCCCTCTCTCACTCTCTCACTCTCTCCTCACTCTCTCTCCCTCTTTCTCTCCCTCTCTCCCATCTGAGACTGTGGTACGTAACTGCCTTTACAGTAGGCGGACTGGGATTGGCAACAGTGCCCATTGTCGGTCGGCTCCATCACCTGTACGAGTGTGAAGTCTTTTGTTTTCGGTCAGCTGTGTTTGGGGATGGGGGTGGGTGCGTGGGGGCGTGGGGCTGATGCAACGATCGCCTCCTCTTCTGTCACACGCGCATGTGACTGCATGTGTCGGGAAATGTGTGTTGAGGTCAGGGCCCCATCAGAGGTGATGTAGTCCGGTCTGGATCTGAGGCCCCCGCCGGTGTGAGTCAGAGTCGGGTCACACCCCCGGTGTGAGTCACCCCCCCGAGGCGGATTTTATTTTTTTGGGTGGTGGCGGGAGTGGGTGGCACTTAAAAGAAACACAAAGGCCAGCTGGCCCACCTGAAGGTGGGGAGTGGAACTTTTTGGGGGGGGTGGGTGTGTTTCTGCTGCTGAAGCTGAGAGTCATTTCCTGGCGGGGGGGGGGGCGGGAGAGGTATTGGCAACAAACACCCTTCAAGTCAGCTATTGTAAAGAGAAAAATATTGCCGCTCAATGGCCGGGTTAAGATGTACATATAAATACGTGCAATCTTTATGACGGTAAAGGCTACTTTGGGGGGGAAAAAAAAGGCTTAAACCTTAAAGAATGATGGCAGCTGATGGAGCATGCAGAGCTTTTGAGTTAGCGGCACGTTTGCCCGACAGGACAATGCACGGTGGCATTCCTGCGAGTCGGACGTCGTCGCAGGCGTCCGAACTTCAGTAATTAGCCGGGGTCTGTGCTGACGAGGCGACAGAGGCGAGTGCCAGAAGCCACTTAAGACAGTCACAGTCTCTTTGGCACGGAGACAGGGGCCTTCCTCTGGTGGAAACAATACCTGAGCGTCCGGCGACACTCAATACGCGGCCCGGGCTATTCATTCACCGCAGGGGGTGGGGGGTGGGGGGGGGGGACCGGCCATAGCGCTCTGCAGGTTTTGAAAGTTCAAAGGGAGCGGCGGTTGGAGTGGTCCGGAGCGAGCGGTTTTTTGGGTTGAATGGTTAACAGAGCGGCCGTGTGATAAGTGGTTCTCGCCTTGAGGAACGCGGAACAGCAAAGGGAGGGGCCTCGTTCCTCTAAGTCTGGCTGGTTAAGTCTCCCCCGGGAGCCGGTGTGCTAACGCTGTTAGCTCTGCGCCGGCTGGACCATGGCCTTTGGTTTGATAAAGCTGGCGAAACACCTTTTGATATTTACCCTACCTTTACGTGGCGAGACGATGCCCCAGCTCTGACATTTTGGCTGAATTAACGGACTTGCTTCAGGTGTGGCCCTCCTGTCTCTATGCCCTATATTCGAAGGGTAAATGCGAAGCCCTGGAACCTTCGAGACCCTCGCCAACCTATCAAATTCTGCTGCACAACTCCGGCCACCTGATTGGGCGGCGAGAGCTTTGTTGGTTCGTGCCAGTACACCAAGGAAGGGGGCGGGGCTTGATCAACATTCTGTCTGATTGACTTAAGCCAGGGTGGGGAGCGCCATTCCAGTAGACGGCTGCATCCATTTCTGGACTCCGTGCCAACTTCTGCTCTGAACCATTTACATAACGTGACATTTTAGCCACGTTTATTGAGAAGAGAGGGCTGGACGCATCCCGTATCAAAGTTTTACCGTGGTTTGATCTGCGAGTGAACCGGCGCTTGTGTATAATTAATTAACGGCAGAAGTTGGTGTGAAATCGAGAAACGGATATGGCCCTCCGTCCAGGAACAAGGTTTACATTTTACGCATGTCGTTGACGGTCTGAGCCAGGATGACTTGCATGGCTTGCATTTTTATCATACACACAATCCATTTGTACAGCTGCGTATTTTCTGAGGCGAATCAGGTGAAGCGCCTCGCTCACCGTGCTGGTAAGACGGTGGCCTGGGAATCAAACCACCTGGAAATCTAACTTGCTTCTGAGCTACAAGCCCAGTTCTCTACCAGTAATGCTGTGCTGCTGTCCTGGGGTTAGTCACACATCCATTAGTATGTGCCCTTTTGGCCAGCGCAAGAATGTACTAGATCTCATTTCAAATTTGGGGGGGGGGGGGGGGCAACAAACAGGACTTTTTTTGGAGGGGGGGGGGGGGCACTTTCTAACAGACCTGGGGCGTGTACATTTCAAACACTTTTACTCTTCATACTTTGATAGAAATTCAAAGCACTCGACACAGTGTTCAACTATAAACATGTTGTGGTGACAACGTGCGATCGTCTCTGACAGTATAACTTGTGTTCTGAATACTGGGGGGGGGAAATTAGGCCACTTGTTTCTCTTGCAATGGTCGGTAATGTGCAGGAATTGTACTGATTTGTAAAGCGGTGGTTTTCAGACTCCCCCTGTGATGGAGATTAAACCCCCTGGTGTGAAGGGTGAAAGTAGTTTCAGATGATTAATAACGGGACCCACGCTCTCCGTCTCTCTCCCTCCCTCCTAATTAATTAAAATTTAGTGACGCCTGACTGGCAGAGCACCCAGAGTAATATCGTCAAACCGTGACCAAACTCAAATTATGCCACATTATCTAGTATATGAACATAATAATTATAATGTAAATGACTAACATTAAGTACAGGTAATGAGTACCTCTCTTTACCCGTTTCTCTCTCTCTCTCTGGTTGGCTCTCTCCCTTCCTCTCCCTTTCTTCTCATTCTGTTTCTCCCGCTCTTTCCGCCCGTCTCCCCCACCCCCACATGCACCCCCAGATCTGACTTCTGCTCCCAGTCAGGAAGCCTGCCCTTTAAAGCGGGCGTACGGGTGGGCGGTGGGGGGAATTGGGGTAGGGGGCAATTGAGCTGTGCAGTCTCTTCCCAGATCATTCAGCAAAGTCTGAACAATACACACAAGCGCGCGCACGCACGCACGCACACACACACACACACACACACACGAAGGTGGCGCATTGCGCCTGGTTTCTATGGAGAGGGCAGCCTGTTCGGGAGGCCCTGGGGGGACCCATTGTTGGGGTGGGCGGAGCCAGCCCTTTATTTGTAAGGAAAATGGGGGACCCCCATACACCCCTCTCTCCACCCCAGACTCTTGGAATCCGTCTCCCGCCGCAGTTGAACCCTCGTCTGGGCGCGGTTGAGTGAAGCGGTGGTCACGTCTGCAGATCAAGACCTTGGAGAACAGTAGCTATAGCCCTGTAGCCTGAGAATATGATCCCTGGTGACCTGTGGCCCTTGAACTCTGGGCCAGAGAAGGCCGGCCTTGGCCCTGTCCTGTGAGGGTTATTTTGCCCCCAAGATGAGAGCGAGTGTAGAGATCGCTATCAAATGCAGTGGAGAGGAAGTTTGTGCGTGTGTACCTGTGTTTGTATCTGTATCTGTATGTGTGTGTGTGTGCGTGTATCTGTGTGCGTGTGTGTGTATGCGTGCGTGCCTGTGTGTGTGTAAGTGGCAAAGACGGGAGAGGGAAGCCGGAAGGCCTCGTTGGAGCTGCCTGCCAGACTGGGGGACGTGTCAGTAGCAGCAGTCTTGGAGGCCCACTTGGGCCTCTCTTCTCAGGGGCCCTGGGGGCGTGTGTGTGTTTTTTTGGGGGGTGGGGTAGCGAGGGGCGCTGAGTGAGGCTGGGACAGAGAGAGGGGCTGGAGGACAGACTTTTGGGGAGTGTGAGTGACACGGGGCGTACGCGATGGGGGTGGAAACGGGCGGAGAAGAGTTTCACGTCCACAGTAAACGGGGGCAAAGTATTCTCTCTCTCCCTGTCTCTCACAGACTCACTCTCACTGTTTCTCTCTCTCCCTTTATCTCTCTGTGTCTGTATCTCACTCCATCTGTGCTTGTCTCTCTCCCTGGCCTGTGATTGGTCAGCGGGGCTTTTAAAGCATCACACTGACTGTCTATGTCTGTCCCTGGGCTGTGATTGGTCAGCGGGGCTTTTAAAGCATCACACTGACTGTTTGTCTCTGTCTGTCCCTGGGCTGTGATTGGTCAGCGGGGCTTTTAAAGCATCACACTGACTGTTTGTCTCTGTCTGTCCCTGGGCTGTGATTGGTCAGTGGGGCTTTTAAAGCATCACACTGATAGGCCTCCTGAGGGCTGCTCATGGCTGGCAGGGTCTGGGTCACCGCCCGCCATTAAATGTGTTTTATCGCCTCTCACTCCCTCTCGCTCTCTCCTCTGACCCTCTTTCTCCCCTCCTCTTTCTCTCTACCATCTCTTCCGTCTTATCTCTTCCCCCTTTCCCCCCCTCTCTCTCTCTCTCTCTCTCTCTCTCTCCATTCCCCTCTCTCCCTCCCTTTTCTCCCTCTCTCCCTCCCTCCCTCCCCACCTCTCTCTCTCTCTCTCTCTCTCTCTCTCATCTCTCTCTCTCTCTGTGGGTAACAGAGAGCTCTTTCAGCTGGCCCTGTGGAAACATAAATTCATTCATGGGGGTCCCGGGTGCGAGTGGGCCCTGGGTTCTGCCTCCTCCTCCTCCTCCTCCTCCTCCTCCTCCTCCTCCTCACCACGTGTGCCGCCCGTCTACTGCGTGGCCGTTTCCATGGTTCTACACCCTTTCCCCCCCGACACCCAGTTGGTGGAGTGCCCTGGGTTGCCATGGCGAGTGGAGGTGGCTGGGGCCTGGTAGTGGCCTGGGGGAGATGGGTTTGCCGAAACAACAGCCCTCCCCCCCTCCCCCCTCCCTGTACACTGCTCTGTCACCCCGTGCGTCTGGGTCTCGCTGCTGTGACTGACGCCATTGTCTCCTGTCTCCTGTCTTTTCTCCCTCTCTCTGCCCAGTCCGTCAGTCCTCTGGACCCTTCCTCCCTGGATCACACACACACACACGCACGCACATACACAGACATGCACGCACGCGCTTACACATACACACCGCACACACACACACACACACACACACACACACACACACACACATATACACGCACTCACACATATACACATACACACCGCATACACACACATGCTTACACACACACACATAAACACATACACACCGCACACACACACACACACACACACACACGCGCACATACACAGACATGCACGCATGCGCTTACACAAACACATACACACCGCACACACACACACACACACACACATACACGCACTCACACATATACACATACACACCGCATACACACACATGCTTACACACACACCTAAACACATACACACATACACACCGCACACACACACACATAAACACATACACACTGCACACACACACACATACACGCACTCACACATATACACATACACACCGCATACACACACACGCTTACACACATACATAAACGCATACACACATACACATACACGCACTCACACATATACACATACACACCGCATACACACACACGCTTACACACACACATAAACACATACACACACATACACACACACACACATATACACATACACACCGCATACACACCGCATACACACACACACACACACACACACATGCACACACCGCATACACACACTCGAGCCGGACTGAGAGAGCAAGTGAGAAAGATGGAGTGGAGGGTGAGAGCGTGCAGCAGGAACTGAGAGAAAGATGGAGTGACGGAGAGAAAGATGGAGAGATGGAGATTGGGAGAGAAAGAGAGGGAGAAGGAGAGCACACATGGCTAGTGTAGACTACAGTAGCTTCATGTGTGCAGTAGTACACTACAGTCGCTTCATGTGTGCAGTAGTACACTACAGTAGCTTCATGTGTGCAGTAGTACACTACAGTAACTTCATGTGTACAGTAGTACACTACAGTAGCTTCATGTGTGCAGTAGTACACTACAGTAGCTTCATGTGTGCAGTAGTACACTACAGTAACTTCATGTGTGCAGTAGTACACTACAGTAACTTCATGTGTGCAGTAGTACACTACAGTAGCTTCATGTGTGCAGTAGTACACTACAGTAGCTTCATGTGTGCAGTAGTACACTACAGTAACTTCATGTGTGCAGTAGTACACTACAGTAGCTTCATGTGTGCAGTAGTACACTACAGTAGCTTCATGTGTACAGTAGTACACTACAGTAGCTTCATGTGTGCAGTAGTACACTACAGTAGCTTCATGTGTGCAGTAGTACACTACAGTAGCTTCATGTGTGCAGTAGTACACTACAGTAGCTTCATGTGTGCAGTAGTACACTACAGTAACTTCGTGTGCAGTAGTACACTACAGTAGCTTCGTGTACAGTAGTACACTACAGTAGCTTCATGTGTGCAGTAGTACACTACAGTAGCTTCATGTGTGCAGTAGTACACTACAGTAGCTTCATGTGTGCAGTAGTACACTACAGTAGCTTCATGTGTGCAGTAGTACACTACAGTAGCTTCATGTGTACAGTAGTACACTACAGTAACTTCATGTGTGCAGTAGTACACTACAGTAGCTTCATGTGTGCAGTAGTACACTACAGTAGCTTCATGTGTGCAGTAGTACACTACAGTAGCTTCATGTGTGCAGTAGTACACTACAGTAACTTCGTGTGCAGTAGTACACTACAGTAGCTTCGTGTACAGTAGTACACTACAGTAGCTTCATGTGTGCAGTAGTACACTACAGTAGCTTCATGTGTGCAGTAGTACACTACAGTAGCTTCATGTGTGCAGTAGTACACTACAGTCGCTTCATGTGTGCAGTAGTACACTACAGTAGCTTCATGTGTGCAGTAGTACACTACAGTAGCTTCATGTGTACAGTAGTACACTACAGTAGCTTCATGTGTACAGTAGTACACTACAGTAGCTTCATGTGTGCAGTAGTACACTACAGTAGCTTCATGTGTACAGTAGTACACTACAGTAGCTTCATGTGTGCAGTAGTACACTACAGTAGCTTCATGTGTGCAGTAGTACACTACAGTAGCTTCATGTGTGCAGTAGTACACTACAGTAGCTTCATGTGTACAGTAGTACACTACAGTAGCTTCATGTGTGCAGTAGTACACTACAGTAGCTTCATGTGTGCAGTAGGCCCGTGAGCGGTGGTGCTGGTGTTTGGCTGGGACTGCCCCTGCAATCCCACAGACCGTCCCACTCCCTGCTACCCCCTTAGCACTGGGACGGGGGGGGGGGGCCCAATCTGCCCCCATCGTGTCCCCGATTAGCCGCGTTGCGCCCCCCCACACCCCTACACCCCAGTGACCCCCGCGGGCCCCCCAGAAACTCCGCCGCCGGAATGTTCTGTGTGGCCGGATACGGCGCAGGCAGCTGTGGGGCCGCCCGATCGGAGCCCGTCACAAGCCTGTCTGTGTGAGCGGGGTCATGTGACCCCCTCGGGGGGCCTTGCTCGGTGCTGGAGCTGCCCAAATCTGCCGCCGTTCCTGTGCAGGAGCCAGAGCGGAGGAAAGGGAGGAGTTTACACTGTGTACAGACCTTTAGCACACTGCTTCTGACCTGAAGTAAAATAAATAAATATGGATTATGGGTCAAAATCTATGGATTCCCTATTCATGCATCAGATTTTGTCAAAGAAGTTTCTACCAATTTTCATATTAATAATAACAATAATAAGAATGATATTATTATTCAATAAATGAATAACATTAACTTTGATTATAACATTAAGTAGTAATGATAATATTGTTTAACAAATTCAGTGAAATAGAAGTTGTTGTTTTTGGCTTGTTGGCTTTCTAAAAGAATGCATTTTTTGTGGACAGTTCCTGAAATAGTGGTCAGTAATATGTGTACAGATTGCTTTAGCCAAGTTCCCTGCAAACCTGGCCACGTTTCAGTTTAAAATCCATCTTCTCCCATGTGGTAATGTTGCTTAAAACACGTAATGGAAGGACAAAATGTCAAACCATTCATATACAGGGTCATCATAGATTCGTACATTCATATTCAGGTGCAAATATTCTGAGAGGGTGAAGATAACCTGTCCTGAGTTGCCTTATTAAAAATGTTTTTACAGAATTCTCCCAAGTAATTATGTTAATTTATGGCTGGGCGATACTCATTTGTTAAACTCATTATTATTTAATTAGTTTTGAGCGCAATAGCGGTCATGTGATGTATTTTTTGTCAATCACATGGAAGCGGCAAGTCCTTGTTGCTGATCGGCTGTCTAGACATCGGTGGTGTTTTTTTTTTGTAAGAATTTCACGTTGCCTCTGAAGTTTGGATGTTTACTACAGCATCAGGTGTAATTAAACAAAAAAAGATGGAGATCAAGGCAATAGGCAGTACACCACATAGTGTGCTCAAAAAAATATTGAAACGAGTATATCGCCCAGCCCTAGTTCATGGCCCTGGAATATTTTTGTATTTTTAGCGTAAACTGTATTAATTTATGGAGTTTTCCCTTTTTTGGTGCGTAACATTACAAAGACGAGACGAGGAACACACTGCTGTTTGTAACCTCACAAGGACACGAGGTCTGATACGGGAACTGTACTAGGGCTGACCTCCTTTGATCGGCTAATCGATTGTTTGGTCGAATCGCTCACTTTCCATGATTTCCCCCTGCTTTAATCGCTTTCCGTGATGTTTCTGCAGTTTTGGATGGTAACTGTCGACCTTACCTTAGCCTACAGTGTGATCTGTTGAAGCATGAGCATTTGAGCCAGATGCTGAGAGTGACAAAGTGTGATAATGTATACAGGTAGTAGAATGCGGTGGGATCAAGATTCCCGTTCCTGTCGGTTGTTGCAATGAATGTTTGACGGCCTCGGTCAACAGTGTTAATGCGGAGCGCTCCTTCCCCCATTGCAGTAATGTTGTCTGTGACAACAGGTTCTCCGTCAAAGACTCAAACCTTGCAATGTCCCAAAACAAAGAAATTAAAATGGACATGTGGTAACCCTTTTTTTAATTATTTAAAAAATGTAAGTTCAGCATGCTCTGACTTTCTAACAATGTTGTGTTAAATTAAAGGCAAAAAAAGCATGCTCTCTTTCTGTGATGGACCAAGCTGATTAAATGCACCAGCCTGTCAATGCATTTTACTTGTATTTGTTCCTAGTGGCAATTGCCCACAGATTTTAGTTTTTTGAAACTTCAAAAGCACCTGCTCAATCGTAGTCGCTTTAACGCTTTAATCCCCCCCCATTCACAATGTACATTGGGGAAGATGACAAAAATCTACGTTTTAAAATTGATTAAACTTTCCTTCTAAAAAAAAAAAAAAGTGTTCATTGGTTGACAAAGATTTTCTTTGGTCAAAGGCAGCCCTAAGGTCACACAGGAGAAAGTGCCGGACGGTGAACTTCAGAGGAGAAATGAATGCATTTCTGGGCCTGCTGTGACACACTTCAGATCAGAGTGGGGTCACTGGGTAACATATTACTTTACTAGGATTTAGCGGACATAACTACTTGACATTATTTACATTTACTCTCCATATTATTATTATTATTATTATTATTATTATTATTATTATTATTATTATTATTATTATTATTATTATTATTATTATTATTATTATTATTATTATTATTATTATTATTATTATTATTATTATTATTATTCTTGTTTTGTGCAGTGTGAACTTGTGTTTGAGATCTGATGATCAAAGTGAAAGGGACGAGCAGCAGTGTGAGGAAGAGGAGGAGGAAAGGATGAAGAAAGGCTCTTTGTCAGAAGCCTCTCCTCGGAATACCCCCCCTGTAGTGAGAGAGAGAGAGAATTTAATGCCACCTCTTCATGTTACAGCACAATGAAATATTAACCTGGGTTAACGTACACAAAGCCCTAGAATAGCTGTGCTTTGTATTTAGCTTTCTCTGTGTAGTCGATAGCTACTTAAAAAACATATAGCCTATGTTTTTTTTGTCCGACGGGTTTTGTGTTCTTGGTGGATGGAGGTTAACTGTGCAGTAATTGCTGTCCTCTTAGAAATGATCTATGAACAGACAGGCGCACTGCAGGATGCATGTAGAAGGAAGGTCGGGTTTTAAAAGCGTCGGCTCGCTTTGCGTTTGTGACAGTCGCAGCCTCGTCTGTTTCGGGCTGGTGTGCCGTGAGCCGGCTGGTGCGTTTCCACTCTGCATTAAAATTTGACTTGTTAAAAATAAAATTTCTTCCTATTTAAACGTCATTTGTTTCCTTTCTGCATGTTTGCTTCCGGGTGCCATTTTGTTTTTTTTTGTCTACAGGTCAGCGCCGGCCTGTGTGCCGCATGCGTTCTGCTCGTAGTCAATCGCGGTAAATGCAGTCCCCCGATGCAAGGCCTTCTCTCCCCGCTGAAATGCAGCATGTTCGCTGCGCGTGTGCGCAACACAGGCCCCGTGTTGCGTTGCGTCGCGGCTGCAGCTGCGGCGGCGGGGGGGAGGTGCGTTTGCCATATTTGGGCGTTCCCCAGGGGTGACCTGAGGACAGGCCTGCTGCAGGCCCAGAGGCCTGGGAGTGGAGTAGGCAGCTCTGCCTCCGACCCCTCCCCCTTCCCCAGCTGTTCTCCTGACGGCTCCCCCCCCCGCTCCCCTGGGTGTGCTCTGCTCTGGCCTGTTTTGCAGCAGTGTAAGAGTGCAGGCCGGGGGCAGACATGCAGGAGAATAGGGGGGGGGTGTTTTGCAGCAGTGTAAGAGTGCAGGCCGGGGGCAGACATGCAGGAGAATAGGGGGGGGGGGTGTTTTGCAGCAGTGTAAGAGTGCAGGCCGGGGGCAGACATGCAGGAGAATAGGGGGGGGGGGGTGTTTTGCAGCAGTGTAAGTGTGCAGGCCGGGGGCAGACATGCAGGAGAATAGGGGGGGGGGGGGTGTTTTGCAGCAGTGTAAGAGTGCAGGCCGGGGGCAGACATGCAGGAGAATAGGGGGGGGGGGTGTTTTGCAGCAGTGTAAGTGTGCAGGCCGGGGGCAGATATGCAGGAGAATAGGGGGGGGGGTGTTTTGCAGCAGTGTAAGTGTGCAGGCCGGGGGCAGACATGCAGGAGAATAGGGGGGGGGGGGGGTGTTTTGCAGCAGTGTAAGAGTGCAGGCCGGGGGCAGATATGCAGGAGAATAGGGGGGGGGTGTTTTGCAGCAGTGTAAGAGTGCAGGCCGGGGGCAGACGTGCGGGAGAATAGGGGGGGAATGGGGTATTTTTATTTATTTGTTTATTTTTTAAATGTATAAAAAGAGTTTTTCAGAAAGGCTTTGTGCTACGTGACACAGTCCATGTGTGGGCTGTGATTGTGGCGCTGGCGGGCATCGGGGCTTGAACGACGGTGGTCGGGTATAATCCCGGTGTAACCACGACGTGCATCTGTGGTGCTGCGCAGTTGGTCGTGGGGGTGTGGTGGTGGTGGTGGTGGTGGGGGGGGGTAAGGCCCGTGGCAAAGTGATGGTGGTGTGTGATTCTCCCTCTGCTTTTCTACTTCTGTCGTGTGTGTGTGTGTCTTTTTCTCTGTGGGAATGGTGCTGTACTCCTCGTTATGTGTATATGGTCGGTGGGGTGTTTCTCTCTCTCTCTCTCTCTCTCTGCGTTGGCAGCGGCTCAGTGGCTCATGTGGAGAGGCAGTACGATGTGTGAGGTGGCCTGCGAGGATGAAAACAAAAAATTCCCCCTCCTCTCTCTCCTACTCTTCCCATAGTACTCCCTCCCACCCCCGAGACAGCTTGGAAAACTGTGTGCGTGTGCGTGTGCGTGTGCGTGTGCGTGTGCGTGTGCGAGTGCGAGTGCGAGTGCGAGTGCGAGTGCGAGTGCGAGTGCGAGTGCGAGTGCGAGTGCGAGTGCGAGTGCGTGTGATAAAGAGACTTTTGGCCAAGTGCGGCGGGTGGGCTGGAGGCCCCCTGTGTCATTTCCATCACAAAGGCTCAGTACGCTCGACCGTGGCTGGAATTCCTGTCTCCTTTTTCTTCTGTCAGACTGGAAAAAGATCCAAGAGCTGTGACGTGGGCTTCCCCCCTCCCCAAACCAGAGGCCCCGTGCTCAACCCCACCTCCGCCTCCCCGCTCTGGGCCCGTTTGTTAAACGGTCCGCCAGGTTGAAGTGGAGATTATGCAGTTGTGTGGATATGTGCATTTCCATGTTCCAGGGCTTAACCGTGTAACTTCATCATGTGGAATT
Source organism: Synaphobranchus kaupii (assembly GCA_029718625.1). Lineage (NCBI taxonomy): Eukaryota > Metazoa > Chordata > Actinopteri > Anguilliformes > Synaphobranchidae > Synaphobranchus > Synaphobranchus kaupii. Next base: position 8,843,581 of record CM056390.1, on the reverse strand, counting down.
TTTTTTTTTTTTTTTTGAGTAGCATTCTGCTCTCAAAAAAAGTCACGATCTGCACACAATAGGATATAACTAAAGCCCTCTTTGTGGTTTGGGGGTGGGGGGGGGGTTGGCGGTTGGCAGTCGGCTGTTATGGTCCTCGGGTGCCTACTCCAGCGGGTGCTCTGTGTCACTCTGAAACACGGATTTGTCCCTGTTACAAACACCCAGGGGGCGCAAAAACCAACAACAGCGGCCGCCGCAACTCCCCACACAGCTGGGGCCTGCATGGCGCTATTTTAAAGGGGCAGCTCACCTTCTGATGCCGCTCCAGTTTTTCCTGTGTTTCCATTGGCCCCCGGCAGGCTCTGTTTGTGATGAAGGATATTTCATACGTGCATTTGCAGAGGTTTATGACGGCCTGTTGACTTTGCAGGCGGGTATAGAGGCATACGGGGGGGTTTGTGGTCTAATGCATGAAAAGAAATCTGGAAAAGCTGCTAAGTTGGCAGGTGTGGGGTGTGTGTGTGTGTGTGTGTGTGGGGAGGGGGGGTTCCCTGGTGTGCCAGAACCGCCCACTCCTCAACCTGTGACTCTACATCAGATATGAATCACCCGTTACTCATCAGTGACACATTTCTCTGGGTCGCCTGCGCCTGGACGAGGCCCACGTGCTTTCCGTTTACGCCGGTTTCGGCGAAACCGGGCAGCCTGTCGGCGGAAACACGGTGGATGCCAGCGAGCGGGCCGTGGTTTCATTCGGGGGGTGGGGGGGGGGCCGTATGGGGGTGGGCGTACGGCCTCCACAACGTTGCCATTTTTATTTATTTTTTTACTTGATGTTTTTGCAACCTGCTGCACTCGGAACCCCGCCTTCCCTCTGAGCTGAAACGGTCCGCCGTTGCCGCGGCGCCGTGGGTCTGTCGTGGTGACGGCTGGCGCCGGGCCGCGTCTGTGGATGTGACGTGTTACGATCGGCTTGAGAGAACCTCAACGCGCGCGTCTTTCTCTGAGAGCGGTGACTCATCGGGGAAGTATCCAGCGTGTAGGCCGAGTTGTGGCTGAGACAGGATGTAGTATCGTATGTGAATCTTGTGTTTTTGGTTTTTAAAAAAAAATTAAATAAACATTATCTTGGGTGTTGCTTCAGCGGTCTCTGTGTATGTTTCTGTTCAGCAGGTTTGTTTCGTTCTGTCCGTTTGCTTCGCTTTTTGCTGATTTAGTTTCGCTCTTTGTTGATATTGTGTAATTCACCACGCTTTAAAGAGACTTGTATGGGTTAACCAGCCCTGTTAGGGTTTGCACCTGAAGGTGATTCCCAGTCCATCGCCAACAGAAAAACACACTCTCGTTCTCAGTGTTCACACTCTCGTTCTCAGTGTTGCTGTGATACAGGAGGACTGTGATGACTACAGTGCTGACTGACGTTTAAAAGGCTGTTTTAGATCACAGAGTCGTCAGCCAAACAGACCGTTTCAGAATGTTTTGTGAGGAAATATTGCTCAGTGTGTTCTGCCCAGTTTAAGAACATCTGCTGTCGACTGCAGCGGAGGCTGAAATTCAGTGCGTCACATCTTGAGTCCTGAGTTAAAGATGAGAAGGAGCAGCTCAACTAGCAACTAACTTGTTATAGAAAAAGTAAATTAATTGGGTAACTTTGGCTAATTTGGTAATTTGTTGTTTTGATGTGCTTCCTTAGTAACATTCAAATTTTCTTTTTCTTTAAAATAAAAAAAAAAAATTATTATTATTTTTTTCCCAGACTTGAAACTTGTGCTTTTGCAGATTTCTGAATTGGGTTTTAGACTCGTGTGGCTGTCATCATCACTACATGCATGTACACGCGCACGCACACACACGCGCGCACACACACACACACACACACACACACACACAAACATGTGCAAGCACGTACAGACACTGTGCACCACACACACACACACACACACACACACACACACACGTGCACCATGCACGCACACACACACACACACACTTACACACACACATATACACATACTAGTGTTGCACGGTACATCGAAACTTCGGTACTTTTTCGATACTTAAAAAAAAAAACGGTTCGGTATTAGAATTTTCCGACGTTCGGTACTTTTAGGTCAAATGTGTGCTCTGCTGTTATGTGTCTGCATTACTGATTGAGAGGATGAAAGGTGAACGTTAGCTAACAATACTACGAGTCTGATTCTCTCTCACGCGCGATATTGTTTTTGGCCGGCAGAGCTAGACTATATAGGCTACTTTACGTTACCTACTAAACTAACGCCTTACTTCCACGGAGAATTTAGGTGAGCACAAAGTAAAGGATTTAACGATAGTTTGACTTGAAAAATGATGGTATAATCACTGAAAATAACCCCGATAGACTGTCGTCGTATTTTATCATGTCACGTATAGAAACAATATTTTTTTTAAATGTTGTACAAATGAGTATTCGCCGTTTTCCCTTGCTTACTGTACTATATACAGTAGGCTACCTGATGCACTTTCGGTTTAGAAGACACCTTTTTTTTTCTCCAAAATCTCTCGTATAAATATGTTTAAGAAACCAAGTACTTACCAGTATATTCAGCTACAGCTGTTTTCTGATGAACCCTGAAGAGTTTATCTTGTTATATTTCGCCACAGTCCCGTACAGTCGACATTTCCGCAGTGACCACCCCTCTCACTTAGGGCTGAAATACGTTGCTGTACCTAGCTACTTGTGTGAATACACACGCGCTTTCGTACGTTCTTTTTTAAACGTATTTAAATACATTAGGCGACGTATGTTATGGTTATTATATATATACTGTATGTGACTATTCTGAAATAAATGTATTCTGTAGCACATTTCTGAATGATACAGCTTCTTCTTCAGTTCGAACTTAAACCATGGATGTGCAGGGAATATTTTTTTAGATATTGACATTTAAATAAAACTAGTAGAAACCAGGTGGAAATTGCCTCTGAAGGGCCAAAGTAAATAGGGTTAAGGTCATTTCAGTAGAGGTACCGAGTATCGAATCAGTATCGTTTCAGTTTCAAGTACCGTTTCAGTATCGAGTATCATGATACTAAACCTGGTATCGGTATCGAAGTCAAAATTTTGGTATCGTGACAACACTAACACATACACACACTGCCCTGTCAGACACCGGGCCTCATTGCTGAAAAGGTCCATCTGAGGGCACTCGCTCCAGTCCCAGAACCCCATGTGTGCGATCACTGGAGCAGGTTCCGTCATCCCGGACAAGCCCCCCTTTATCCCTCAGCCTACCTCACGCCCCCCTCTGTCCCTCAGCCTTCTTCCTCAAACCCCCCTCTCTCTCCCTCAGCCTTCCTACTCCCAAATTAACATTTTTTGTGGTCAGAAAACGGACGCACCGTTTAATTGGAGGGCAGAAACTCAGAGCGTGGCTTTTGAATGTAGCGTTGATGGTTCACTGACATCATGGAGAAAAAAAATACATGCTAAGTTTGCTAAACTGACTCTCCATCTCTCCTTATGAGCCTCCAGCCCTCCTACCTTCCTCGAGCCAAATTTGGATTTTTCCTGACCACATAAAAAGTCTTAAGTGGGTCACATGGTCCCATCAGAGGGCAGGAACTCAAGAGTATGTTCTTAACCAGGTTAACTTTGAGAAAGCCCTTTAAGAGGATAACTTAATTTTTGCTTGCCTATTTTTCTTTCTGTATTTATAAAAAAAAAAAAAATGTTTGTCCACCAGGCCTTGTATGCCATAGAACAGGGATGGGCAACTCCAGGCCTCGTATGTAGGTTTTTGCTGCCTCCAGTTACCCTGGCTCAATCAGCTAATTAGTCATATACACCGACACCAATTCACTCGTAGATTAGACCACAGTAAAACACTACAATACATGCATACAGGCATAAAAACATTAATCAGCTGCTGTTTATATCACAGAATGTAGATCAAATATCAGATCATGTAAATGATTGGGCTAATTACATAATTGGTAACTTGCAGCAAAAACCTGCATGCACACGTGAGGCGTGGCGTGTCCATCCCCGCCGTAGAAGGTGGGCTGGCGGAATGGTGGCTGTTGACGGTACAGTTTACTGTTTTTTCAGAAATGATCTATGAACGAGTGTTACATGGTGTTACACGAGTGTGTGTGTGCGATTGACCTAACCCCCCCACGTGTCCCTCCCCAGGAGCCGTTGGGGCCCAGTCCCTGTTCACCGTCCCGCGACGCCCCGGATATGGCACCATGGGGAAGCCGATCAAGCTGCTGGCTAACTGCTTCCAGGTGGAGATCCCCAAGATGGACGTCTACCTCTATGAGGTGGACATCAAGCCTGAGAAGTGCCCGCGTCGGGTCAACAGGTAGGCCCAGTGTGTGCCCCCTAGGGATCCTGTACGCTAGGAGGTGACTAACCACGGTCCTAAGTTGGTTGCTTATTTTATGGTGAAAAGGAGATTTCGAGGCCCTTGACTCCCCAGGACCGATGTTAGCGACCCAGCTGTGTGCTGTTATTGTATTTTTAACATGTTGTCAAACCCATTTAATTTGGTTTCATGCTGCCTCCCTTGGAAAAGGAGATTTTACTTGTCAGTGGGTCTTTCTTGGAAAAATAAAGGATAAATTAATAAGTTGTCAGTAGACACAGCACTCTGCAGGACATGGAAAAACAGGTGTGTGGGAACAGGGCCACTTCATTTAACAAACATGACCGTTTTTTAAAATTACTTTACCTGAAGTGTGTGTTTTTTAATTTTTTTAATTTAAACATACACAATTAACCAAGAGTATCGTGGTCCGTCGTCTGTAACAGTGACAGTATGGAAAACCTTAAGTTTCTTTTAAATTTTTTATTATGTTGGCTATACAATTGGCTAATTGACTGAATAATTACAGGTAAATGGAAGTGACTTGCTATATGAAACATAATCCTCATGCTAATAAAGATTAATCTGCTTTAGGGAAATGGCTTTTAAAAAAAAAACAAATAAAAAACATTTTTAATCCCCAGATCATTATCTCATCCCAGCCAGTCGTGTTTCATGGTCAAAAAAGTCACAGCCAACCACAGGGCAGGCATTTGAATTTCAATGATGGGGGCTGGGAAATGATGGCCCTCATGCTCCACAGAAACAAAGGCCGATTCAGAGTGAAGATCGTTCCAGCTGACTCGGGTGTGGCTTGGGCGTGACTTGGGCATGCCTCAGCGTCACGTGTTTAACCCTTCACCCTTTAAGGTGTAAGATCACAAATTTGTGAATAGAATGTTCCTCGCTGAACATTCTAATGCTGATGCAACAATCACTACTGGTAAATGAAAGCAGTGTAGTTCTAGAACACTGACTTAGAACTTTGAAAAAACATTCCAAAAAAAACCCCTGCTCTTTCAAAGGGTTAAAGCTCTACAGGAGATGACACTGCTTCCTTGGCAGGTGCTCACACGGCCTTGGCCCTGAGCCGTGCCGTCTGTCTGTCCGTCTATCTGGGTGTCTGTCGGAGCCCAAATGGGCGTTCTTCACCGGCTCCTTCCTGGGACAAATTCTTTTTTTTTTTATGAATGGTGCATACAAGCCAAACATTCTACACATACTCTCTATGAAACCATGTATGACTAAGGTCCTCTGTGTCCGAACGGAGGATGCCTTCTTAAAATATGCAGAAAAAGCTATGACATGTTGTTACATCACTTATGTATGCGGTATGCTGGCTGTGCTAACGCCGGCCTTGATATAAACGTGCGTTTGATGCCTCGGAATAATGCTTTTTAAAAAATGCTTTTCAGTCATATTTACCAGCACTCATTGCGCTAACTTCCGCTATTGATTCGGGAGAACGCGAGTACGATGCAATGTCAGCCGCTGCTACTTATCACTCCGCGGTGCGCACGTCAGACGCGCACGCACACACACACGCGCACGCACACACACACGCATTTATGGTCGTTGGCGGTCAGAGCCAGTTGTGTGTTGCCCTCTGGCAGTCAGTGGCACAGTCCGGATTCGATACCAGTCTGTTGGGCCCACCCGTGAAGTAGAGCAGTACCTTATCAGGACGAGCCACCCTTCAATTTCAATCATATTTCATTAGTAACAATTTTAATAGTATTTTACATCTCCTGCTCTCTAAAGGGCCAGGAGTGTATCTGTGCTGGCCTGCATTCAACCTCTGGGCCGCCAGTTGAATAGGCCAGGCCAGGCCTTTCATTGTAGGCTTTCCACGGTATGCATTTTTGTCCTCAGATGTTCTTGCCAAAAATGAGAGGCCCTTCAAGCCCTCTCATCTCTAACGAGAATCTTCGGGAGCTTGTTGTCTGTACTTGTTTGTACCGCTCTTTTTTTTTTGGCGATGGCAGGTAAAACCGCTCATGACGTGCACCCTGCTCGCTCCGCTCCCTACGTTAGCGCTTGTCACAGTGCTGCAGAGATCGCCGTCCAATTACAAAAGATGTGATTTGTCGCGAAGGTTGTTAATGGTAGGATTCGGAATAAACATACGTGGGAGTGCACTGTTGAAAGGACTGAGAAACTAAAACAAAAAGCTTTCGGATTGTTTTGGGAGGTTTAAAAAATAGAAACTTTTTTTAAATGGCACTAAGTGCTGTAAGCTCTGCCTTGTTATCTGTCTTTCACAGTGAAAATGGGCTATAATTGTAGATGGCAGGAATTAACTAGCATGGCCCCATGCGGGGGATGACAGCGTGTGCCTGTGTCTGTCCGTCTCTCTCACTCGCTGTCTGTGTGTCTGTCTGTCCTGCAGGGAGGTGGTGGACTCCATGGTGCAGCACTTTAAGGTGACCATCTTTGGGGATCGAAGGCCAGTTTACGATGGGAAGAGGAGCCTCTACACAGCCAACCCACTGCCTGTGGCCCCCGCAGGGGTAAGGGATGCGTGCACACGCACGCGCACACGCATGCGCACACGCGCACACACACACACACACGCACACACACACATACACACACATGCACAGAGACGTACATGCACACAACACGTATGCACACGGACACACACAACACAAAACACAGATGCACACAGACACACGTGCGTACACAACACGCATGCACACACACAGACACACACAGACGCATGCACACAGACACACAGACGCATGCACACAGACACACACAGACACGCATGGACACAGACGCATGCACACACACTGACACGCACACACACACACACACACAGACACACCCTTGTTACTGCATTTTCATATGGTACAGTTAATTAGCAATATTTCAGGCTGAACTGTGTTAAGAATGTGCAGCCAAGCGTCTGGTGGTGCCTGCCGGACCTGCAGTAGCATTTTCGGAGCAAGGCATCGTGGGGAAGTGTGGGAATGATGGGAAAATTGCGTGTCACCCGACAGGTGGATCTGGACGTCACACTGCCGGGGGAAGGGGGCAAGGACCGCCCCTTTAAAGTCAGCATTAAGTTCGTATCGCTGGTCAGCTGGCACCTGCTCCATGAGGTCCTGACGGGCCGGAGCATGCCCGAGCCCCTGGAGCTGGACAAGCCCATCAGCACCAACCCTGTGCACGCCGTCGACGTGGTGCTGCGCCACCTGCCCTCCATGAAGTGAGTCGCCGCCCTGCTGGTCGCTCTGGGGATAACGAGTCGAACGAGGAGATTCCCAAACTGGGCACACCCCGGAAATATAGGGCAAGACTGAGGAAGGATCTGATGTTTTAGATCAGGGGGGTATTTCAGGAAGAAGGATTAAGGAGTTAGCCGGCTAACTTTTGTGAATAATTTGAACTTGATTACATAAGATTGGATGAGAGCCTGGGTTACTTTAATATATTTACAAAAGTTAGCCGGATAACTCCTTAATCCCGCTTTGTGAAATACCCGGCAGGAATCACAAATGCTAAATCGTAGAGGGCAGCACTGTTGGCTGATATTGTGTGTGTGTGTGTGTGTGTGTGTGTGTGTGTGTGTGTGTGTGTGTGTGTGTGTGTGTGTGTGTTCTTATTTGAATGCTTAATTTAGGTATTTGATTTAAGCAGTGGTTGGCTAAGAGTCCACACATCACACGCACACACACGCACACGCACGCACACACACACACACACACACACACACACACACACACACACACACACACACACACACACACACACACACAATAACGTTCCTAGTGTATAATATTATGTAATTGTCATTTATAGCATTGTCGTTAATTGTTTTACATGTCACTAAATACAGGTCAGCTGCAGATAGATTTGATAATGTGCATTTAGGCCATGACATCCAGTTCTGATAATTCCACCAAGAAACAACAACCTCATTAAACAAGGCTGATTAAGTCTCTTTGTGGCTGGCCAAAACAGAAATATCGGTAGCGAAAGATGCTAATTTTGTAGAGGTATACATCAAAATGATATACACCTCTACCCTTCCACATTTTTTAAAACTACAATGGGCGGGTAAGTTTAATTTGGCGATACCTCCCATACTAAACGGGGGGCGTTCAGCCGTGCTGTCGGACAGTCGCTCTGTACGCTCAGTAACGTTAAATTGCGGCCAAACTTTCTCCTCAAACTCCTCTGGGCGAAAGGGCCTGCTACACACTCACACGTTCTTTACCTGTGTCTCAGGTGTATCTGGAGGGTTTACCTGTATCTCAGGTGTATCTGGAGGGTATTTACCTGTGTCTCAGGTGTATCTGGAGGGTTTACCTGTGTCTCAGGTGTATCTGGAGGGTATTTACCTGTGTCTCAGGTGTATCTGGAGGGTTTACCTGTGTCTCAGGTGTATCTGGAGGGTATTTACCTGTGTCTCAGGTGTATCTGGAGGGTATTTAC
>CM056390.1:8792723-8834313 GCA_029718625.1 Synaphobranchus kaupii | reverse complement strand
TGATTAGGTTGTGTTTAAGAGAGCGCTTTCTGTCTGAAGTGGTCTGAGCCATTCCAGAAAGTTCTGTGTTTAAAGAACGTACGCTGATCCTGTCTGAAAATAAGCTGTGGGCGTGAGACCTTAAGTGTCTGTGCCTTGTGGTAAATTTTGGAGGTCAGGTAGAGTTCAGACAAGGCTGACCCTTTCCTGTAATGCGGTTACACTTAAACCCACTTCTCTTAACTGCAAGCCTTTAATAAAGGTGGTTTCCGTGAAGCAATAATTCAGAAAACCTGCAAATGAGCAAGTTCCCAGTTGGCCTACCTAAATCAAGAAAGAAAATAAACCTACCTTAAAGTACCTTACCTTACCTGTCTAACTAGTCTCTCCCACTTCGTCCCCTTCAAGAACTGGCCATATTGTAACAGGTTTAATGTTGACATTTCTGAAAGTGTACTTATTAATAAAGTACAGGAATATTAATATGGATGTGCGCACGTTTGTAAATATATGAGTGCGTTTATCATGCAGGTTGTACACTTAATGGAAGTGTGTGAATGGGTGTCTGTGGTTCCTTTTGTGAGTGAATTCAGGTAGTCTTGTCTCTGAAGTGGTCATAGTGCTCACTGTTGATTGCAAAGCGCTGTTTCTCTGGCAGAAAGCTTTTATTCAGCTGCAGATAGTGAGTTTCATTCACAAGATTAAAGATTTGTGAAAGGTGAGATTCTCTCTTGGTTACCAGTGACTTAGTCATGACCCATGATCCTCTCTGTTGCAGGTCGGCCGAAGTGGAAACATTCCTGCTGGCACAACTGTGGACACGGACATCACCCACCCCTACGAGTTTGACTTTTACCTCTGCAGTCATGCTGGGATACAGGTGAGCCCACCCGATTGGTTAGAAACTATTGGTCACGTCTTGAAAAAGTGGGCGGGGGTTTATCGCTCTGGTTTTTACGACTGCAGTTGGTTTTTGGCAAGCTTACAGCACAGAGGTGAGGCTTCCCCCCTGACTGCATTATCCCCCCCCCCCCCACCACACAGGGCACCAGCCGCCCCTCCCACTACCACGTCCTGTGGGATGACAACTGCTTCACCGCCGACGAGTTCCAGCTGCTCACCTACCAGCTGTGCCACACCTACGTGCGCTGCACCCGCTCCGTCTCCATCCCCGCCCCCCCGCCTACTACGCCCACCTGGTGGCCTTTAGAGCCCGCTACCACCTGGTGGACAAAGAGCACGACAGGTAAGAGGACGCCCGCGTCTGTCTCTCTCTCTCTCTCTCTGTCTCTCTCTCTCTCTCTCTCTCTCTGTCTCTCTCTCTCTCTCTGTCTCTCTCTCTCTCTCTCTCTCTGTCTCTCTCTCTCTCTCTCTGTCTCTCTCTCTCTCTCTCTCTCTGTCTCTCTCTCTCTCTCTCTCTCTGTCTCTCCCTCTCTCACTCTCTCACTCCCTCACTCACTCACTCACTCACTCACTCACTCACTCACTCACTCACTCACTCACTCTCTCACTCTCTCACTCACTCACTCACTCACTCACTCACTCACTCACTCCCTCTCTCACTCTCTCTCTCGGTATCTCCCTCTCTCAATCTCTCTTTGTCTATCCCATAGTTCTGTGTTACTCCGTGTTGCCTAAATGAATCCCTCTCTTTCCTAGGGCTAAAGGCAGTCAGGTTTTGCTGTGTTGTATCCAGACTAATCTCTCTCTCTCCCTCCCTCTCTCTCTCTCCCTCCCTCTCCCTCCAGCGCGGAGGGCAGCCACGTTTCGGGGCAGAGTAACGGCCGGGACCCCCAGGCTCTTGCCAAGGCCGTGCAGATTCACCACGACACCTTACGCACCATGTACTTCGCCTAAAAGCCCTCCCCCAACCACCCCCCACGCCCACCCCCCCTCCCACACACACGCCTGCGCGTCCAACCAGGGCCAGTCACCACCGGAGGGGGGCGGAGTTAGATCCATACCTGACACTGTGCAGAGGGGGGAGGGGCCAGCCCGGACCGGGCCCGAGGATGCAAACCCGCTTTCAAACGAAACGAAAAGAAACGATACTAACAAAACAACAAAAGGAACACGGCGCTATTATGCAATATGAAACCAGCCAACCGCTTTTCAACACCTCTCCCGTGCCCCTCTCCCTGTTTCACCCCAACCGGCCCCCCCTCTGTCTGTCAGTTCTTTTTCTGTTCAGAGGGTGGCGCTTGTCGTTCTTTTTTTTTTTTTTTTTATAATCCCAAGGTGTTTGTCTGTAAAAATGGCGGGAAAACCCTTCTTTCCAGATCTTTCTCCTTGTCCATGCCTTTACCTCAAGAGTTTTAATGGCAGCGATTTTCCTTTTTCGCCTTGTTTTAAAAAATATATATTATTTTTATTTTTTTTCTCGTTCTGTTCTTTCTGAGGAAAAAAAAGAAGAGGGAGCGAGAAAGCTGAAAAGAAACAGGAAATGGGAAACGGGAAACGGGTGTGTTTTTGGGGTTCAGGCCACCCTGCCCCCATTCCGTCAGCCTGTGGGCCTTTAAAAGTGCACATGGGCGTTCAGTTGCCCAAATCACGGGTGACCTGCCGGGCCCAGCCTATCAGCTGCGTGCGAGCGTCCATGTGCACGCTCGCTGCGTGCATTTCCGTTGGGTTCTGTCCGTGTCCCAAGCAGCCTCCTGAGGTTTCCTGTTCATGGATTTCCCCGTATTAGGCCGAGACCTGCAGTCCAGCTAATCCCACACACACAAGAAAAACTACGTTTCCTTTTCTTTTACTCTCTCCTCCTTCTCAGCCAATGGTGACTTAAAGTGTGAGAGTGTCAATTTGGAGTGACAAACCAATTTCCGCGGACAAGGCGAAACAAAACAAGGGGGTGGGTGGGGGGGTGAGGGTGGGGCAAGGAGGGGGGGGTGTTGTTTTACGACTAAGTTATTGTGAGCACAGTGCCACCCGCAGGCCACAAGGTGTAAGTGCTCTTCAGCCACTGAAGCCTTCCTTTGCATTTTGGGGGGAATGCAAGTCGAGTGATTCTTACATAGTTTCATGGTGACTAATGAAGTGCCAGGTCTACAGAGTGGCACATGCTGGTGTTTAGTAATAATATGAAACTGCGGAAGTCTGAACACTTCCCTGTCTGAGTTTTCACCACAACATTGCAATGTGATCCTGTTGTAATTTTCTTTCTAGTGTACGTGTTTGATATATTAGATCCGTGTTTATTTTTTGTTTGTTTTATTCTTCCTTATATTTATTAGAATGATTAAGCCTATTAATTTAATATTTAGTTATCGATACAGCATTGTTTATTTCTCTCTCTCTCTCTGTTTTTTTTAAGAGTAAATGAATTATGGATGTTCGAGTCTCTTTAAATCGACAGATCATGTTATCACTATCCTGTTAGTGCAATAATCCGTTTAACCAGAAGATGGCTTGGTCCAAGAGGGAGAGCTCTCTCATTGGACGGCCTGAGGCAGGAAGTGAGCCCCGATTGGTCAGTTCGCTGCAGGAAGGCTTGGGGAGGCGGAAAGTAAGTCCGGGCTCGTAGAAAGGGAAAGACGGGGCATTGTTATAAGGCAGTATGCTGAGGCAAATTGGCGAAAGCGAGGATAACGCATTCGGCACTTTTTTTTTGTTTTAAGTTTCTCTGTAGCGGACAGAGCGCTGGAAGGCGCCAGTCCAACGGGAGCTCCCTCTGGTCCTGGGACATTAGACATTGCTCCCAGTGCTCAGGGCTGGACATTTTTGCGATCAAGTGCCTGGTTTTGTAAAGGAGACGTGTACGTTGGAGTAGTCGGGGAGTTTGGTGGTATATAATGGCTGTCTCTGAAGTGAAAGGGGTCTTCATCTGAAAATACAAAAGAATACATACAGTACATTCATATATATATATATATATATATGCACCTGAGAGTCGGGGTACAGTAGGGCTGGCAGGGGCAAATTAATTTTTCCTTCACACCTTCTGGCTTTATTTTTAAATTTCTTTTTGCAAAAAATTTTAATGTGAAATATGGGAAAGATGGAAGTGGCCCTGGTGTTTTTCACTCTGTTAGTGTTGAATTTGCACTGACCGATAAACATCCAGCACATTTTTATTTTTATCATGTCATTTCTTTTTGGTAAAGGGCATTGTTTTTAAAACAAGAGCATCCCCCCCCAGTCGAGCTGTGCCCCAGGTCTCCTGGTGAGGTGGGTAAATTTTGGGCAGGTCATGTAGGGACAGTGGGAAGAGGGAGTGCAGAAGGGGTGTTTGGGGGGGTTTTTGAAGGTGCCTGCATAGACCCGCATTAGTGTTCCGAAGCCTGACCTCTGTGACAGTTGACAGTTGCTCGGTTTGTTTAAATTGCCTTTTGCAAAGTGGCAGTGACTGAAGCACACAGAGATTTGCTACGTTCTGCCTATCCGCGTTTTAAAATAAATAAAAAAAACGATATGGATCTCGCTGCTATTCTACATTTAAATATAAATATATATTTAAAGAGAGAGAGTAAAGAGGAAGACAATTTTCTGCACTAAAAGATGCACATGTGTCGGACTGAACACAGGACTGGTGCTATGAGGCGTGGTTACCATGGTTACCGTGGCTGGCCCCACCCCCTTCTGATTTGGGGGAGGAGCTTGCATGCAGGGGTGGGGCATAGTGGTGCCACGATTCCTCTTTGTTCGATAGATCTGAGGAACTTCATGGATTTATGGGGTTGGGGGATGGGGGATGGGGGATGGGGGGGTGGGGGGTGAGGACCAGGGATTTCACGTTACATTCAGAATATGTAAAGAAAATATATGAAATTTAAAAAAGCCAGTGAAGATCTCTCTTAAAGGTACAGCGATACTCCACAAAGGTGGCCCGGTGGGCGGGGCATGGCGTGTGTAGAGGGTGGAGCATGTAAATGAGGGGGCGGGCTCACTAATGCACAGCAATGCCATTGGAGGACTGTTTGGGCGGCTCCCAGTTGCCCATTGGCTGGCTGGCAGAGCTCCTCCTCCCAAGTCTAGAGACAGCGAGGGCCGAACTTCAGATTTCACAGACTTTCTGGAGAGCCTTTTTAAAACCAGAGCGGAGGTATATTTGTACATTTTAAATTATGTGATGCACACCACTTATTTTTGCTAACAAATTCTAAAAAAAAAAAAGAAAAGTATAATGATAAATAATAATACATAATAATAATAATGAATTATGGTAATTACGTGAAATAAATAATAATAGAGTTTTAAAAATGCAATAGACTGTTGACTTGTAGATTTTTTCTTCTTCTTGTGAGAGTATAAGTGTCTGGTGTTTTTAGTGTACTGGGCTCAGAGCTGCATGGCAGTTTGGTTGAGAGGGGGCGTGGCGTGGGACTGCTGTGTGGGCGGACTGTTAATCCCAGGAGACGGGGCCTCGTCGAGCAGTGGTGGGCTCTTCCCTCTCGTAGCCCGCTCTCCTCCCGTAAGCGCACAGTCCTACGCTGGAAAACGCACTACCGTTCCATTTTTAAACGTTTTTTTTTTTTTTTTTTTTTTTTACTCCTTCCTTCCTTCAGCAGGGCTTCTGCTCCCTCAGTGCTCTTATGCTGGGTTTTAGAGGAGGAGGAGGAGGAGGAGGAGGAGGAGGAGGAGGAGGAGGAGGGAGAGGGATAGATGAGGACCGCTGTTTGTTGTTTTTAGTTTTTCTTCTGCTGGAGTTGAGGGGTTTGGGGGTGTGTGAGGGTGCGAGAGGGTGAGACGCACAGCATTCTTTTGACCTTTGTGGTCACCCCTCTTTCTACCTGCACAATGGGCTCTTATCCAAAAAAAGAAAAAGGCATTGCCTCAAAATCCCATAATCCCTCTGTTCCATGCCCCTCCCACTTTTCCTCCTCCAGTGCCAGAGTCCTGCTTTCCATAGCCAATCGTTGGCCATGACTTTCAAACTGGAAAAAAGGTGATTGGCTCATATAGAGCTGGCTTTGATTGAGGGATGCCGATTGGCTCATTTAGAGCTGGTGTTGATCAAAGAAAGGTGATTGGCTCGTTTTGTAGAGCTGGTTTTGGTCATTTAGATAAGTGCGATAAGATCGTCAGGAAGTGCGATCTGCTCATGTGTGGCTGAGGGACAGAGAGCACGATGGGAGATTGTTGCTCAGAGTAGCGTTGTGAGCGGAGGTTAGCGTTAGCGGCAGTGTAAGCGTTCAGAGTGAGTTGCATTGCAGCGGTCAGTCGGACCAGGATCATCGGCGTTTGGGGGTTCAGTGTCACGATGGCAGAGGGTTGAAGTCGCCACGTCCGTTTTTTCGGGGGTCCAGATATAGCCCCTCTTTTACAAGGGGAACTCATGTTTACAGACTAGCATATGTGTTCACCCTATATTCTCAGCACATTGCCGAAACGTTGTAGGGACGACGCGTCCGCTAACCGGCAGCTAAGCCAGATATCCGAGGCTTCTGGTCATGCTTTCTGGAGGTCTCCGACGTCAGCTCGCCGTCCGGCGCAAAGGAAGGAATCGCCCTTTTCTTTCTTTTGGTTCCCCCTGATTTGAGTATTTTGGGGCGGGGGAGGGGGCAGAGTAGTCCACAGAAAGTGCCTTTCTTGATGATGGTGCTGATTTAAAAAAACGAAAAACTAAACGACAAAAAAAAAAAAAAAAGAAGATGTTACCAATCAAAGAAAAATGAAATCTTATTTTCAAAAACATTTCTGAAATACCTACGTCTACATCAGTGTATACATGCAGAGACACACGTACATATGTTATTAAAGTTATACGTATATAAATATGAATATTGAGAAATATATAGACATACCGATACTGACATATGCCAAGAAGATGGTGGAATGGCTAAGCTCTTTTGTGGCGGTTTGCAGGAGTCAGGACCAATAGCGCTTGTTGGGAGAGGGAGAGGGGGGGGGTGGGAGGGGGGTGGAGAAAGCCGGGCACTCACCTGGCCTGAGACTTACCTGGCTGACGGGCAAAAGCACCGCACTTTACGGACTCCCGCTCGTGTAGAAACAGCCTGAGATTACGTACTTTTCCCCATTTTTTTTTTTTGAGTTCTGTACATCTACCGCTAGTGAATAACTGTACCTACTGCCTGGACTTAGCGGTTAAGAGATTTTCTCCCCCCCACCCCAAAAACCGGTAATTATTTCCATGAGGTGTGCCTGAACAAATCTCACAAAAAAAAAGGAGGAAAGAAACTTTTTAAATTTTATTTTAAAGGCCTTCACTGCTTTTGACCTGATGGGGGGTGCCATTGCTTGTGTAATTGCTAACCCCCGTACAGACGCCAGCCTTTTTGTTTTCGTGCGATGCCTCCGAGCGGTTCCTGAAATGGTTCCCCCAGCCGCCACCTCATCCAAATCTTGGGCCGCACACTGGCTTTGACCTTTGACCTCTAATGGGCAGGGCTCCTGTGTGGTGGTGGGGTTGGGGTGTCGATACACAAGGCCCAAGCCATGTCACGTGAGTGCCCGCTGATCCGGGACAGGGGGGGGACAGAAGTACCATAGATACCGGGGACAGAAGTACCATAGATATCGGGGACAGAAGTACCATAGATATCTCAAAACATTGCACCTCACTTACCTTGTTATGCTGCATATATTGTACTAAATGAGAAAAAAAACAAACGTAAACATTGCTTTGGTTACAGTATATTGCGCTTGATGCATTGCCTGATTATGATATCCTTATAGCTGTTTTAGAGTAAGAGAATTGTAAAAGAGGATCTTTTTTTATTTTAATTTTTTTTTTTTGTGTCTTAACACTTATCTCTGAGACATTTAAAATTTTTATTTTATTTTTTTGTCCTTCATTTTTTGAGCCTTCTTTTTACTTGGTTGTCCTATTTAAATGTTGTTGTTGTTTTAATTATATATATACAAAATATTTTATGGTGTATTTATTGAGAGCGTGTGGGCGTGGCTTGAGTCTCCGCCTCTATGGACCGCAGGACCGTGGGGGAGGAAAGGGGCGGAGCCGGGGTGGGGGAGGAAAGGGGCGGAGCCGGGGTGGGCGGAGCCGGGGTGGGCTGAGGATTCCTAATTTGGAGAGTGAAGGATTTGGGTGGAGGGTCACTTTCCCCTACACGCAAGCACAACTACATGCTGGGGTGGGGGTTAGCTCAAGGACAGAGTGACTTATGTTGGTGCATGAGGAAGACTCCATCCCCTTCCTCTCTTCTTCCTCTGGAGCAATGGCTGTGAGGAGTACCCCAAAATCGGACACTCCACACCCTGCCACCCCACCCTGTCCCTGTGCCCTCTGACACCAGCTCCATCTCAGTATGACTACCCCCATCCCCCCATCCCCCCATGTTGGGGTCAAAAGATTCTGGTTTCATTTTTTTGGGATAGGAGAAGCTGCATTGTCTCGAACAGCCAGAGCTGCGTAACATGGTTTCCTATTCGGCCTTGATTTGGATTTTGGGTTGGGTTGGGTTGGGTTGGGTTGGGTTGGGGTGGGTTGGGGTGGGGTGGGTTGGGGGGTGCTGAGAAGGGGGCACAGGCATGTGGTAATGAGGAGGAGGAGGAGAAGGAGGAAGAGTATAAGGGGGCACACCACCTGTCTGGCCTCTGCATCGCCCTTCCTCCACATCCGAAGTCCGAGAGCCATTCACAGCGAAAACGAAATGCGTTTTGAAGAAAAACGAAAGCTATGAAATCCCATTCCACTCTTTTAACAAAGAAAAAAAAAGAAAAAAAAAAAAGGCTTGGCCTTTAATGTGTTCTTCTGTTAAACTTGGATATATTTATAACTTTTTGACTTTTAAAAGCCTTAGCAAGACAAAAACAATACTAACCCCCCACTTGCATCTTCATCTTTTTTTTAATTTTTCTTTCTTTATCTTTATTTTAAACCACTAACGGCGCCAGTTAGAGTGCAGGCGGGTGACTTTGTGTCCTGGGTTAAACCCGGTTTAACCCCTCGCTCTGTCCCAGGCCATACTGGTGAGACAGCCTGAAGGGTGTGTGTTTGTATGGAGACCTGTGCCTGTATTATGAACTCTATAGTATTGTCTTGAGTCCCTCGTCCTGTGTCCCCGTTCTTTCCACTGCGCTTTGGGGTGGGATGGGGGGGTTCTCAGAGGTGCGGAGCGCCCCCTGTGGGCCGTGGGGGTCGAAACCAAAAACCCTTTCAGCCGCCCAGTTTCCCTTTGCCTGAAAACAAACGCACACAAAAAAGCGCTGTATGGAGCTGTACTGTAACACAACACACACGCACGCACACACAAATACACTCACTTCAAGTGTGCATTCACTGAATGAAACTGACTAAAACTTTTTTTATTTTTTATTTTTATTTTTTAATTGATCACTATTCCGAGGAGACTGAACCAAATCCGTTAACAGAGATTGGTCATACCGGTTTTTCAGAATGATGTATTCTCATGTCTTGTGTTCTCAAGTCAGTTATTCCCACACAGGCCTATAGGGGGAGCTGTGTGATGCATATCGACATGCTATATAATCCGATCCCCTCCTACCTTATCCCTACCTTAGCACACACACACACACACACACACACACACACACACACACACACACACACACACACACACACACACACACACACAGGGCTTTTGCTTGTTCATACTCTCACTGTCTGCCATGTCTCACTTGCTCCTCATCTGACTGCCTCAGTAGAACCAAAGTGTGGTCCTGTGTTGCCATTGGTCAGAACAGCGGGCTTGGATCCGCCCCCTCAGACTGTAGAGTGAGCCTGTAGGCTACAATGTCCTGCCGAGCCAACCACACAGACCGGGATAACAGGGAGGCCCTGGTGGCACAGCCACTAAAACAAAAAATAAACATGTTCCAGACGATGTGGAGAAAGCAGATCTCCCTACCTCCCCTGCTCTCTGCCTCAAACTGCAAGAACAGCGTGCTGCTGCTCTCTATGGATGCAGGGCTCCTTTCTCCCACTCCTCACCACCAGGGGGAGCTCTGTGCCTCTGTGTTCCTCCCCCTCCTCCTGTCCCCGTCTGTACGTCGCAAAAGATTCTCTGTTGTACCAACAGGTGTTTTTATTTTTAAATGTCTTATTTTATAGTCTTCTTTTTAGGCCTTTAGTGTTGCTTTGCTTCAGTTTGAAGTGTAACTTTCACTAATACTTGCAATAAAAAGCTTTGCTTTAATCTCCTTGGGGTTTTCTTGATCTTTCGCAGGTTTACGCTGGTATACACACAGAAGAAGAGTAAACTGTGACACTGGCTGAATCCCATTCTCTGGACTCACAGACTCGTGGACTTGAAGGCGCGTTCTCGTTAAGTCCATGAGTGCTTAGGGCTGCCCCCATTGTAAAAATAGCGTTTTTGGCAAGTGCTCTTATGTGGACTTTTCGCACCCTCTACCCACACTTTTTGCAAGTCCGCATCAATGCAGACTTACCTGCCCCTGCAAAATACGCCATTAAAGTCTGTAACTCCACGAGTCTGTGAGGGGTCAGATTGGGATTCCGCCACTGTCCTGGAATAGTCAATAATATTTGTAGAATTAAAGATTTAAAAAAGAAACAAGCTAATTGTACTAAAGGTAAAGGCTATTCTACACATGGCATATTTTCAGTATATTTACTTTGTATTGCATATGCCCAGAAACTGAATACATGTATAGTTAACTACAGTAACATCTCGTAGTTATTTTATGTTCACATTTTGGAAACTAAGGTTCAGGTGACAGTTGACACGAGGCCAAGCTGTATTTTGGGAACCCAGGGTATTTTTGTCACTCTCATTAGGGATAACGGTTTGTATTTTACCAATGTTCACCGTGAAATTCCCATTTTAACTGAAGGTTGAAGGTTCGTTGTGGTGTTACTCCTAAAGAGCAATGCCGTGGAGGTTTTGTACCTTGCTTGGCAGTCTGTTTGCTTTTGACTGTCTGTGTTTCTCTGTATATGGGGCTGTTGGCTTGGTTCAGCGGGGCAGTTAAATGGAATGAACAAACACACCTTATCCAAACGGTAAGGGACAGAGTCCAGAGGGAATCCAGAGGGAAGAGAACCCAGAGAACCCAGAGGGGAAGCACACACACTTACTTAAGCTGCAAGGAGAAAATAAACTTGAAACATTGAGAATTCAATTTCCAATGATAAGGGAGAAACAACTTTGTGAAATGTTGCATAATAGCTTACAGCCGTCTGATGCAGAAGACATTCAAGGTCTTATAATAATATGTATACTATAATAATAATAAGGAAAATGCTCAAAGGCTTTAACTACATTAAAATGGTGTAAAAACAATCAAAAAGTACATCTTAAAATTGTACTGTCACAGTTTTCTAATCTATTTCTAGCAGACAGCTGAATTGCCTTTTGTCCTTTATTTGAATTTGTATCTGTTGTGTGTTACTTCAGGTCAGGTTCTCTGCAATGCAATGTTTGTTCAGTCTGATCAGATGGGGATATAAAACAAATACAAAGTGTTGGAATGGCTTCTCTTATATAGGCCTGGATAACAGCCATGAATCAGAGATTGTCTTCTAGTTGGAATGGGATTTGATCCCAAGACAGAGCCCAGGATAACTATCAATACCGTGTGTCCTTTGGTGAAATTCGGTTTTTGCAAAACACAGTGTTCTCGTGCTTATTTTTTTATTCAATCATTTTTAAACAATGGAACGATTCCACTTTCAAGTGTTTTATTTTGATTTTTTTACTGATGATTTAGGAATGTGTTTTACACAAAGTGCAACTACAGAGACAATTTCACAAATGCTAATACAGGGATGAAAGAGCATTGAGTGGGATTCTTGCAAGTTTGCAAAAAAAAGGGAAAAAAAGGCCATTCGTCTGTCATACCAAAATCTGAATCCTTACAGCACCAGTGCATGGATGTGTCACTGTCGGCAAACGTGTTAAATCCCAGTGCTTCTGGGTCATTCACTCTAGCTTTATAATCATTAGCTGATGATTAGCTAACAGGCGGAATGTTACACCTTTACCTGTATTATAAAAGTGCAGCGTTCCCTGCAGTGCAAATGCAAATTAACCACAAATATTCTCTCACGAGACACCTCTCACGACTAAATGATATTCCGGAAATTCCGCTGGGAAAACCCCAGCTCTTCTACCCTCACTTATTTATTTTCCCAAGATGGGAACAATTTAATTTTGTGTTTTAATTATGTTGTTGGACATTTTGGGGATACAGTTCGCAGAGGCACTGAATGTTCCAGAATGTCCCAAGCACTTGATAATGCAAGGCCTGTGGAGTATTAAGCAGGGTTGTGTGCTATTCTAGGCAAACCGATGTTTCTGTGCTTAAGATGACTTGCTCGCATTCATACGTAGATGTTCATCGCTCCCAGGACAGACAGAGGCTAAGGTACAGTCAATATCTCACGGGAATCTGTTTTATATTATACTGGTTGTTTACCGTGACTTACTGCTTATAAAACAATTAAACACCCTGGAACTTGGATGTACATTTTTTGAGGAACCAGCTATGAACATTGTAGATGGGAGAAACAAGGGCCAAAAAAATATATACTTACTTGAAGTGTGAAATACGTGACAGCCGGAATTTTTAAATCCCATTTTCCACAGGAAGCTTGACCTTTGACCTCAAACTAAAGGCGGAGGCTCATGAAATGTTGTGTTATGACAGAACTCCCGGTGATGTCACCAGAGGTTTTATTGAAACTTGACCACACCCATGAGTGAGTGCCTTCTACAGTCTATGGTGAGTGCCAGGCTAATGCATTAAAGGGCCTTTTTATGCACTAAACCAGAACGGGCATATCACAGAAGTAAGAGAAGTCAGTGGCATGAAAACCAGGCAAACTGCATACTACGCAATAAAGATGTGCAATTCTCCAGCACTGAATTCTAAGGGAGAGGACTGCATAGAGGAATGTGTTCCAAATATGTGTCCATGGCCTATGATGTTTCTTTTCCCCCAGAGAACAGATCCACGTGCTCATCCAAAAGGCGGTTCTCTTTCACCGTTACCGTAATGATTGTGGTGGTGGTATTTCGCTGAACGGTAATTTCACAGTAGGGAGGGGAGAATAATCGTACGGCAGAATTTCTGTACTGCTTGCAGTTCCACCGCAGGCCAGCAGAGGGAGGCATTCGGCCACAGAATGTGACCCAAGCTCCGGAGGGAGAGGCATTGCCACACGGCTGCTGATCCGGGAGCAGAAGACCTACAGCAGGGCTCTGGTGCACTCAGCATTTTCTCTGATCCAGGATCCATTTGCACAGCCGAAATGATTTGTAAAGAAGCTGAAATCACACCAGGGGTAAACAAAGAAGTGGGGCCCGGCATACCTTGTCTGCACACTGAAATAGATAGCGGAGCCGTTTTTCAGTCGGGCTCTCAACACAAGGCACGGTGCCATTGTTCCATTTCATGTTTACCCGTGATTCACGGCCGTGATCATATCTCATCACAGCACTCTTCCCACTGAGCAAACACGCCTAGGAGAGGCTCATGGGTAATACTCTTATCTTTGGGACGTCTCCATGTCTTCCCCCCCGACGCCTGTCCTGTGTGTTACCTCACCCTCTTTCTTTTCACCATCCCTTCTTCTTATTCTTCTCAATCATATTCTTCTTTGTCCTCTTTTTCATCTTCCGTGCCGCCTACTGAAATTATACTGCATTTATGTACTTCCCCCTCACTCTGGGCCCCTGTTCCAGTGGGTTACTGGCAGCTTACATCTGATGTTGTTTTGTGTTAAACCTGTTTATACAGTTGGATAATTGCTCAGGTTACCCTGTGCATCGCTCCAAGTTACAATGGCAGAGGCCTGTTTCCCGGGAGACTGGTTCCATAGCAACTTCGGTGCACAACTGCGCCGTAGTCGTCTGCACTCTCCTGCACCAGGTGCCCCTCACAAACCCCCCCCCCACACACACACACCCCACCTTTCTGTTCAGATTCAAAGCATAACACAACATCTCAATGAGCCAAAAGAAGAAGCTGTACATACTCAATCTCTCACAGGGCAGTTGCTCATTCAAATGGCAAAATTGTGCGAACACTTCTTTGCTTTCTAAAACATAAAGATCTAAAAAGTTATTTAAAAGGGTGTTCTTCGGAGCCCAGCCCATTTTGTGAAAATGTTAAACAGTCGCAAAGAAACATTCTCATTAAAAAGAGTGCTTTGGGTTTTTTGCAGTCGTGGCCGTTGACCCAGAACCGCTCCGGTCTCAAAGCGAGACCCCGGAAGATCGTCGGAAACCCACATCACAGCAGCGTCCCGTTGTTATTGCCCAGGGAAGCTTACTGCTCCACTGCACACCGTCTGCTTCACACGGAAAGTCCCGGCACGGGAAGCCAAACACAATAACACATAACACAATAACAATGACAGAGAGGGGATAGTGTGCAAACAGCGATTCTGTAAGAGGGGTCAGGGTTGGGAAGACCGGGGGCCTACCTTACCCACGGGCGTGTCAGTGCTACTGTCCATATACACACACTCAAGAACATGGACAAAAGCAATAATAATTATGGATTGCCTTTATACTGATTTTTATATCCCAGAATGCAGTACAGTAACGGGGGGAGGGAATCTCTCCTGGAATGCCAGCAGTGTGTAGCATAGCAGCCTTTCGCTGTCAGGATGCTCACCGCGTTTATTTGTTTAAGTTTAAACGACAAAGCTGGTTTACCTCCGTTCAGCTGAGTCCAGGTGAGACTGCAGACATGGTGGATGACATCAGTGTGCTGGGGTTTAGCTACAGTTGCAAGAAAAAGTATGTGAACCCTTTAGAATTTTCTGTATATCTGCATAAATTCGATCTAAAATGCGATCACATCTTCATCTAAGTCCTAAAACTTGATAAAGTGAACCAAACTCAACAAAAAACACAAAAAACATTATTCTTTTATAATTTATTTATTGAGCAAAATTATCCAACATTAAATGCTTTGTTGGAAAAAGTATGTGAACCCTTGGATAATACGTATTTTTAAAGTATCATATTTAATATTTGGTCGCATATCCTTTGCATGCTGTTACTTCCTGAAGTCTGCGACCCATCAATATCAAAAGGCTCTCAATATCTTATTTTCAGATACTGTTACAAGCGATACTATAACCACTCTGCATTTGAATGGATCTCTATGGGAATTGGGGGGTGAGACTAGATTCACCTGTAAATTACACTGGTACATTATGGAACACATGACTGGCTAAATGGCTGTAAGTCATCCAGGGTCTGAGGTATCAAACGAGCCCAAAACCATCACTCTGTGGCCAGATATGGAGAAGATGTGGATGGATCACTTTAAGGGTTTCTTCTCCTGACTTTTTTCCCCATAGAGATCTATAGGAAAATGAGTCAGGAGAAATAACCCTTGCAGTGATCCATCCACATCTTCTCCATATCTGGCCACAGAGTGATGGTTTGGGGCTCGTTTGATACCTCAGACCCTGGATGACTTACAGCCATTTAGCCAGTCATGTGTTCCATAATGTACCAGTGTAATTTACAGCTGAATCTAGTCTCACCCCCCAATTCCCATAGAGATCCATTCAAATGCAGAGTGGTTATAGTATTGCTTGTAACAGTATCTGAAAATAATATATTGAGAGCCTTTTGATATTGATGAGTCACAGACTTCAGGAAGTAACAGCATGCAAAGGATATGCGACCAAATATTAAATATGATACTTTAAAAATACGTATGATCCAAGGGTTCACATACTTTTTCCAACAAAGCATTTAATGTTGGATAATTTTGCTCAATAAATAAATTATAAAAGAATAATGTTTTTTGTGTTTTTTGTTGAGTTGGGTTCACTTTATCAAGTTTTAGGACTTAGATGAAGATGTGATCGCATTTTAGATCGAATTTATGCAGATATACAGAAAATTCTAAAGGGTTCACATACTTTTTCTTGCAACTGTATATCCCCTGACCTGGAGCAGCATGATCAATAAACTGAGAAAAGACTTCCCGCTGCAGCACAACGAACGCTGCGCGAAGAACTCCCATCATCCCCATACCTCAACTTATATTTAACCCTTTAAAATGTAAGATCACAATTAGTTTATTCTTAACTGAACATTCTAATGCTTATGCAACAATCACTGCTGGTAAGAGTTCTAGAACACTGACTTAGAAGAGTGGGTTTTGTTGGAATGTTTTTTTTCAAAATTCTAAGGGTTAAGTCACCACAATTAAACGCAGCTGTCTTCCTGCTCAAACACACCCTACTCTCCTCTAAATGAGCAGAGAAACACAGGAGGCACAGTTTCAACATGGACGCAGAAACCAGAGGGAACAGACATGGACGTAGACCTGACACAAAACGTCAACAGCAATGCTGTTGAGGTTTTAGAGGCGCTTTTATATTAAAGCAAAACGGCACAGCGTCATCGCCTTCTGCCTCGTTTGTTTGTGGAAAACAGGGCAAAAGCAAGGAGCTGTTTGTACTGTGAGCAACATACTGTTCCTGTGGCTGTTCTACACCAAAATCAACGTGTAATAAGATCAGACAAAGTATTGGCAATGCCGACCACCCACCACAGGCAATATATTCACATGCATTTATTATCTTAATTATTCCAGAAGCCATATGGCTTTTCAATGGTAATTAAATGAAGCCTTGGGTTGATGTGGTACATTGATGTTTTTATTTTGTATCTTGTGTTGCGATTGTTTGTTTGTTTGTAAGGCATGGAAATGGGGACGGGATGAATCTCTCTCTCCGCGGGATAATAAAGGCCCACTTAAATTGGATGAGGCTCATTTGGTTTGGGAGGGGTTGCGCGGTTTGCGCTGGGGGGGGGGGGGGCGAGGGAGTTGTGGGGGTGGGAGCTGGCTCGCGTTTCGGTAGGAAGAACCCCCCCATAGCCCCATTGAGCTGCTTATTGTTATCGCCAGGACAACACTCACGACAGGAAGTAAACAAGGTAGGGTTCTGCTGTTCCGTGTTGATGTTTTAAAGTTTAAAATTAGCTCACAAAAAAAAATAAAAAATTAACCTCATCAAAGGGAGAAAAAGCAGTGGTGGTGATGTCAGGCGGGGGGAGGGGAAGAAGAAGAAGAAGAAGAAGATTACTTGTTCATGAAAACGCTTTAAAACGCTACAGCTCTTAACGTGCGGTGAAGTACCGCACTTTTACATGCAATTCCTTAGGAGTGGCACAGGTGGCGCTACACTCGTTAAATGTAACAATACAGCAGTGAGAGCATTGTGACGGGTATCTATGACAGGTATCTGTGACCGGTATCTGTGATCAGGTATCTGCCGATGTACTGGACACAAATCACAACACAGACACATCTGTAATGCATGATCCTGAGGCCTTTATTGTCTTTTAACAAAGTACTTTTCAACGCAAACAATGTTCATGTCTATATGGCACCCAGTAGTTTAGAAAACACAAATAAACAAGATCAGTTTCTATTGGTCATAAGAAGTGACCAATCCAGTTTTACTTTCTTGGTAATGCTCTTACTTTAAACAACGATTCACGGACAGTAAACTCCTGACCGCGTCCAATTCTCAGCAGTAATCATATATAAAAATACAATGCAGTTTTTAAGCAACTGTATGGGTCTTTGTTCTTTTTAGTAAAATAGTTGCCATTACATTGGCTTGTGATACTTCTATGCAAGGAATATTATTTAAAAAAATAAACAATTGTTACAAAAAATTATTGTTATTATTTTGTTATCGCCTTTTGTTTCACGGCCTCAAATGGCAAAGAAGCGTTGGGCTCATGCCTACTGTTCCATAGCTCTCGAAAGTCAGAGGGGCAAGGAAACTCCTCCCAGTGGGTGTCTGATTCTGGGAGCCCCTGTCAATCACCAGCAGGAAATTGAGTGGGAGGAAGGGAGGGATGGAGGAAGGGAGGGATGGCTAAATCACAGCTGTTCTTCGTCTGGTTCTCGTAACCTCTCGCCCCTGCTCTTCTGCTTCCAGTGTCGCCTGAGGGCACAGCGGCGGGTATATTCAACACGTTATGAAATTACAAAGAGACTCGCGTCTGAAATTACAAAGAGACTCGCGTCTGAAATTACAACAAGGCTCACAAATCAGAAATTACAACGAGACCCATGTCTTGTCTTCCATGGCTGGGTCACAGATTATGAGAACCGAGCTCGAGAGAGCTGTGTCGGTCAAACAGGCTGCGATCAGTGCTACTGACCTTTAGGGCCGTGTCGGTCAAACAGGCTGCGATCAGTGCTACTGACCTTTAGGGCCGTGTCGGTCAAACAGGCTGCGATCAGTGCTACTGACCTTTAGGGCCGTGTCGGTCAAACAGGCTGCGATCAGTGCTACTGACCTTTAGGGCCGTGTCGGTCAAACAGGCTGCGATCAGTGCTACTGACCTTTAGGGCCAGATTTGAGTGTCCATGTTATAGTCAATAAGCAAACCCAGGTGAGTCTGAATATAAAATTTGCCATCTTCTCATCTAAAGTTAATAGAGACTAAGCACCTGTGAGTATGCAGCTATACCCATGATGCAATGCGATAAGAACACCGGAGTTTTCAGGAGGAAACCCACAGATATTGCCAGGCACATAGAAGGAACTGCATTCCTCCGATATTAATACTTGATATTACTTTTGTTACGCAACCAGATGGTCGTCTTGGTATTCTCATATCCGAGGCTTCCGTCTCCTTTCCGTTAAAACCGTAAAAAAAAACGATTCTACACATCGTAATTTCCTAGAGCAGCATCGGAAACTCCTGTCACTAACCAAAGAGAGACTGAACACAGAAGGAATGCGAGGGGTCGACTGTCTGGTTGATACGTATATTGTGGTATCTGAGGACAATCCTATTGTTCTGATAAATATTAAATTTTTGGTCAATTTACCGTCAATTGACGTTCATCTGAAAGGCTGGTAATTTAACAGCAGTAATGTACAGTTATAAATATAATGTCCAATTTACTGTTTGCTAAATGAGCCACGCCCACATATTATGTAATGTTGTCATTGACATGCCCCTCGGGGAGAGGTTTATCTGAGTCGGCAACAGTACAGACAGATTTGGACGGATCTGATTGGCTCACAATTTATCAGCCAATCGATAGTCAGGCTGCAACTGGACCAGTGGAGACAAGGCCACAGTCACTATACCTCCTGTGACCCGGCAGAAAACATAATAAGTGTTCTGGATGACAAAAAGATGTTGCAGTGAAAATATTTTCAAAACTAGAATTCATTTTATTATTGAATGTTCAAGGTTCAAGGTTTTATTGAATGTTCAAAATTTTAGCATAGGCCAGAGACTCATACCCCCTACAGGGGACAAAAATGAATTGCCGGATCTTGGGAGGACATACCGGAGAGGTTAAGTTGGTGAAGGAATGCCAAACAGATGGATTTTCTATTTGCTTGCATATTATTGGACGCAGTTCTGTTTAGTATGGGAATCCCGACCTTGCCACAAGTGAGATATTTTGACTCGATAAATAAATAGATTTTTGTGAGAAATAATCTTATGTGACACTAGTGCCGTTCCACATAGTGCTTCCTCATTCATATTTATGAAGTAGGTTTCACATTTCTTTGGGAAGTCATCTTGCCAGATAGAATAACTGAATGATTTTGTTCACGCTATTTTAAACTAGCAAGAAATATACTTACTTTCAAGCTAGATCTTATAATCCCCGTTTTGCTCAACACCCACATGCTTCTTAAATATGAATGTAAATATACATATTATTAAGATAGTTCAGCCTTGATGTCCAGTTGGCTTAAGTAGGCCTAAGGCCTATGCAGTCGCCTGACAACCTGGGCACAACTTGCAGACACTGCCCTCCATTGATTCGCATTATAACACGTCTATCTTGTCATACCCCTCGCCGACATCGTGTAAACCGATGTTGAAGGCCGAAGTCGAACGACCAAACGCGAACGTATTTCCACACGCTGGCATACTGTGGACTTTGGATAGCAACACGCCCAACAGGATGCAACAACCAGTCAGTGAACATCTCACTTTATCACCATGGTAACCTGTACAACCAGGGCTCTTCTGTTTTGTAACAGAGAGTTTTAACGGTTTAACAGAGAGTGCACTTTTTAGTTTGCAAACTTTGGCAATTGTTGCCGCAGAGTGCATTTTTTTTGTTTGCAAATGCAGTGTGTTTTTTTACCCCCAAGTCTAATTCAATTTTCAGTTTGCAATCGCAATGCCTGTAGTCTTGTGCTAGTAACAGTAATGTCCTTGTTGTGACAGACTGTTTTACCGGTGAAAGTAACATATTGGCTTTGGCAGAGTGGGAGTGGGGAGGGTGGGTTGTCTGCAGCCAAAACTCTTTATTTGTCCGTTTTGTTTGCGACTGCAGCGCTTTCGTTTGCCGTAGCTGACTGACGGGCAGCGTTTTTTCGCTTACTCTGACGGGCAGCGTTTTCGCTTACTCTTACCGCCATACGAAGAAGGCCAGGACTCCGCCGCAGATGAGTAGAATAACCAGGAAGGCCACGCCCACCGCGGTACCGCCGCCGCCCTGGCGCTCGCACGGCTCTGAATCGCAGAACGAAATGGCGGCGTCAGGGGAAACGGCCAAGATTAAATACATCTCTGCTCTTCTGGAACACACACACACACACACACACACACACACACACACACAGACGCATACACAGACACACACACACACACACACACACACACACACACACACACACACACACACACACACACACACACTCACACTCACACATGCACGCACACCAGAGAACACACACACACACACACACACACACACACACACACAAAGGGCTTTGAAGGATAAAGACTGGAAATCCCTGAACCAAAAAGAGGCAGGAAGGTGCACCTGCTGTACAGGCAGATGTTGCACAGTGTTACCTGTGGTACAGGTGTACAGACAGGTATGTACAGATAGGTTTGCACAGACAGGTGCGTTACCTGCAGTGTAGGTAGCCGAGCTGTGTCCCAGACTGTTGCTGACGATGCAGGTGAAGTGTCCACAGGGTTGGGCGGACAGGTAGAGCACCGTGCCGTCGGCTGAAACGCGGCCCACCTCCTCCGTCAGCGC
Organism: Synaphobranchus kaupii; assembly: GCA_029718625.1. Taxonomy (NCBI): domain Eukaryota; kingdom Metazoa; phylum Chordata; class Actinopteri; order Anguilliformes; family Synaphobranchidae; genus Synaphobranchus; species Synaphobranchus kaupii. The sequence continues at coordinate 8,813,409 of CM056390.1, read as the reverse complement.
CACCTTCTCATGGAGCCAGCTGAAGTGTGGATCTGTGCCCCACGCCTCCCCACACAACAGCAACGAGTGTGACACGTTTATCGCCACGGAAACATGGTGGACTGCCTCTGGGGGTGTGAGGTGGGCAACAACTTTTACAAAGAAAGGCGAACACACACACACACACACACACACACGCACACACACACACACAGACATCTCCCTCCCTCGCTCTCTCTCTCCTTACCGTACTCCCTTACGGTACGAGCTGCGGAGCTCTTGGGCCCCGCCCTGCTGGTGACCGTGACCGTGTAGATCCCTCGGTCGTCATGGCGGAAGTCCCTCAGTCTCAGTGTCGCCCCCTGCTGCTCAGTGGTAATGCGGGGGTCGGACGCTTTCTCCGGGAACTCCGCCACTTTTACCTTTCCTGGGTTAGTCCTGCCCTCAAGCTCCCTCTCCCAGGTCACCACGGCGACCTGTTCTCTGTCGGCTAGGTCGATCCGGGCCTCTAGAACCAGGCTTTGCTTGGGAATCACGTAGACAGGCTGCTCGCTCGGGAACTGGACTGACAAGCATAGGCATAGCCCTGGATCTAAAGAGGGAGGAACAGAACAACTCCATATCACACTTGCAATGATACCATTAAAAATCACTCAAAAAGCTTCACATAAAATTTTTTTACGTGTAAATTAAAAACATTAACATTATATAAGAGGCATGTTTTATGGTAATTTTGCTATTTTAAAAATAATTTTTATTTTGTGCGAGTAGGTGGAATTGAGAAAATACTGCAAATTTCATTGGTTCTTCCCCTATGGAAAAAGAATATGCTGCAGTATATTGTCAATATATCAAAATTATCTTCACAATCTATTTAAAATATACTGCAGTATATTACATTTCCATATGGACTGTCTCTCCCACAACCATATAACTCTGGGTATACATTCTGTTTAAAAATCAAATTTTTTTAACGTAGAGAGCTTTTGTTTTGACAATAACTGGCATTCTACATGTGCCGTTTGGAGTAAAAGAATGAATCCTCACCCCTCATGAATCTAACTCATGATTCATACTGGATCAGATTCCTCACTGCTCTACACGCGCCGTCTGGAGTAAGCAAGCGAATCCACACCCCTCATGAATCTAACTCTGATTCATACTCGATCCGATTCCTCAGTGCTCTACATGCGCAGTCTGGAGTAAAAGAATGAATCCTCACCCCTCATGAATCTAACTCATGATTCACTGTATTGAGGTGAGACAATGAGGCAAGAATGTAGATCTCTTTTGAACTTTGGGGAGAACAACACAACAAACAGGAAATTTTCTTTTGGATTTGAATAAAATTTGATTTATTTTATTTAAATTGAGAACAAGGTTTGATTTTCACATTTTTACATTTACACATTTCACATTTTATCACTTTTTGTTTTCTTTTACCATTTTTTTATTCTGGTTCTGGACATACGTGTGCTACCAGAGAGGTGATGGACATACGTGTGCTACCAGACAGTTGGTGGCTTCAAACCATCGCGTGACACTGGTGCTGTGCCAAGTTCTGTACACATTTTCTTTTCACTGTAAGTGCAGTAACTCATTGTAAATTGGAGCTTGTATCTCAGAGGTTGCAGATTTAATTACCAGAAGGGACGATGCCTTGAGCAACATACTTAACCAGAATTACAAAAAAAACGATATAATAAGTTGTATCTGGAAAAGAGTGTCTGAAAATTGCCTGAATAGATGTTTTTTGAAGTGTTTTTACAATATAGAATGACAGTTAATTGGATCTAATTAAAAGAAGAGTGTCCTCCAACAATGGGCATTCGGGGGTCACCTGTGGCTTTTCTGGAGAACAGATTACTTGACTTTGGCCCTTACACTTACACTTATGAACAGACTGAAGCAAATTATTTCCAACAAACATCCCATTGATTGAAGGTAACTCACATAGCACCAGCAACAGACAAAATATCCATATGGGACACTGATACCACCTCAAATCCATAATTCCTACAACAGAAAGAGAGAGAGAGAGCGAGAGAGAGAGAGAGAGAGAGAGAGAGATTTACTCAGTGTATGACAATGCAAACTTTACAGAAGAAAAAAGAAAACAGAGAGGTTGTATTGAAACCGAGTTATTGTATTGAAACTGAGTTAAATTGAAACCGAACGGAGAGATAGCCTAAACCATGTCCTAAAGATAGCCAACAGCGACGGCGCCTGTCCCCTGGAATTCCCCTACCTCCAATTCTCCGATGACGCCGTTCCGTTTCTCCGGTCGCTTCAGGCTCAAGGCTTAAGCCCGAAGCAGACGAACACTCCTGCAGGAAGGAGCGCGCAGTCGTCTACATGTTCCACGGTTCTCGATAAAGAGGCGCAGCTATGGACGTTTTCGCGTTTCCTGAAACGACGAGAGGTTTGGCTGGGAGGAGAACGCGAATACGAACGCGCGAGCAGGTTGTTGGCGCTGTGGAAAAGTATGGGAACCAGTGCGGGAAACTTAATCCTCCCAAGAGTTGAAACACTCTTGTCTGTGCTCGCCGTGTCAGGCGCACTGAATGAGAGGCTTCGAGGCGTCACCATGTTTTTTTTCTATCTGGACTGTTTCCTTTTTCCTGTACTCTAAATAGCGCTATTCTATACCTGAACAATTGTCCTTTCTATTGCAAAATTAAAATAGTAAATATAATCTCTCTCTCTCTCTCTCTCTCTCCTTATCTCTGTCTGTAAACACACACATGTCTCCTCATTCTAGTTATCTTTATTGGCAAAATAAGTATACGCTCACGTTGCCAAAGCATATAAACACCGCGGAAACGCATTCCTGGAGAGGAAAACGTCAACAATGCTTAAGAGCCATTTAATGTGGGAGAACAATACACGGGCGAGTCACAAAGAGATGTACGGTGTTGACCAGTATTGTACTATCCTTAACTGACCTCATCCGATCCATAGCACTGGATGGAGCCGTAAGATCACAAATGTGATTAGATAACGTTGATGTAACAACTGGTAACTGAAAGAAATTGAGTTCTATAACCCTGTATACAGTGGTGTTCAAAAAAATAGCAGTGCGTTAAAAAAAGTGAATAAAGTGCAAATATTTTTAATAGCTTTTAGTTCCATATTTCAAATGTAGTGGAGACATTACACATTCAATTCCAAATCAAAGCATTAACAAATTTTATCAAGTCTGCGTTCCTTTACAGGAAGCAAAGAAAAGGAATATTAATCTGTTCAAAAAAATAGCAGTGTCGACATTTTTCTCTTCAAACTCAAACACTTACTGTATACTGTATAAACTGAAGAAATTTTTCAAGATTTAACTTCACTTTAAATTACTGAACTAATATTTAGTTGCATAACCATTGTTTTTGATAACTGCTGTGCATCTGCGTTGCATCGAGTCAACTAACTTCTGGCACCTAGAAACAGGTATTTCAGGCCAGGATGAACAAACTACATTCCACAGTTCCTGTGAATTTTTGGGTTTTGCTTCAGAAACAGCATTTTTAATGTCACCCCACAAGTTTTCAATGGGGTTGAGGTCGGGGGATTGAGCTGGCCACTCCATTACCTCAATCCTTTTTGTCTGGAACCAAGATGTTGCTCGCTTACTCGTGTGTTTGGGGTCGTTGTCTTGTTGAAACACCCATTTCAGGGGCATTTCCTCTTTGGCATACGGCAACATAATCTCTTCACGTATTTTGATGTATTCAAACTGATCCATGATCCCTGGTATACGATAAATAGGCCCAACACCGTAGTATGAAAAACATCCCCATACCATGATTTTTGCGCCACCATGCTTCACTGTCTTCACAGTGTACTGTGGCTTGAGTTCAGTACCCGGGGGTCGTCTGACGTACTGTCGACGACCACTAGACCCGAAAATAACAATTTTACTCTCATCAGTCCACAGAATGTTACGCCATTTCTCTTTGGGCCAATCGATGTGTTCCTTGGCAAATTTTAACCGATTCTGCACATGCGGTTTTTTGAACAATGGTGCTTTACGGGGGCTTCTTGCTGATAGCTTAGCTTCGATCAAACGTCTTCTGACTGTAACAGCACTTACAGGTAATTTTAGATCATCTTTGATCTTTCTGGAGGTGATGATTGGCTGAATCTTTGCCATTCGGACTATTCTTCGATCCGTTTTAACAGTAGTTGCTCATTTTCTTCCGCGTGTTTCGGGTTTTTGTTGCCATTTTAAAGCATTTGAGATCATTTTAGCTGAGCATCCTATAATTTGCTGCACTTCTTTATACGTTTTCCCCTCTCCAATCAACTTTTTAATCAAATTACGTTGTTCCTCCGAACAATGTTTGGAACGGCCCATTTTACTTAGCAATTCAGAAGGAAATATATTTTATAACAATGTGTGAAACATTGGCTTCCCTTCTTCCTTAATAAAAGACAATTAATGACACCTGTTTTTTCACAGAATGAATGAATTCTCTAATTAAACTCCACACTGCTATTATTTTGAACACGCCCCTTTCAATGAATGAGTCAATTACTCAGAACAAGCAGCGTGCATGTCATGACAGTTGGGTCTGTTGTTTTTTCTATTACACTACTACATCTACAAGTAAATAATTTGCCATGCAGAAATATCACTACTACTAATAACAGTGGTTCATCAGGTTACTGATGTTGTACTGCTATTTAATTGAACACCACTGTACCATTGAACACTCCAAAAAACCTACACTTCAACGGGTTAAAACCTTTACATAAGAGATAGCAGTAACCAACCACATGTAAGGTTTGTGCGACATTTGGATTTTGGGCCAGAAGTGGACCAAATGTAACCAGCCACATTTAAGGTTTATTCACGGCATTTGGATTCTGGGCCAAACATTCTGGCCCATATCATACCTGAGACATGGGCTCATCAAGGCTGTGTTCTGGCAGCCAGATTTGGATGGGTTCATCGCTGTCATCCATGGCGGTATGTAGTCGCTTGTCCCGACTGCGGAGCTTCTCCACCCTAGCTCCCCAGTGGTGGAACAAACTCCCCATTCCTCTACGCTCAGCTCAAACACTGCCCGCTTTCCGTTGTGGTCTGAAGACACACCTCTTCAGACTCCACCTTGACTGACCCACCAATCAAGTACCATTCTCAAATAGCACTTGTTTCTTGTTTTTTGCTTGTATCCTTAATTCTTGTTGTGATTTTGTAGTTTATCATGTCTTGCTGACCAAGCCTTAAGACTTAGCCGTAGCTTACTGTGTGCACTATACTCAATGTTCATATCTATGGATAGCTGCTACGTTATCATAGTAAACGTGCTTTGTCAGACCTGTTTTGTAGTTGCTTCAATGACCTTCGGTATGCACTTATTGTACGTCACTTTGGATGGAATGTAAGTGTGGGCCAGCACTGGGCCATCAGTCAGTTGCTATCTGGGTTAAACAACCCCACTTTTTTGGTGGGGGTGTTTGTGTGTTTGGATCATTTTGTCTGTTTTATTTTTGAAAACCGCAACCCTAAAAAAAACAAAAAAAAAACACCCTTTCTTATTAATTAAGAGCTTATGCCCACTTTTTAAAACCTCCAAACTTGACTAAAAAGAGGGCAGTGTTGCCCTGGCAGTAACTATGGTGACATAAGGCAGGGACCTAGGTTTGTAATTCGTAAGGCTGCAGGTTTCATTCCCAGGTGGGGCACTTCCATTACTGAACCCGTATTGCTTCCGCAAATATTCATGCTTTAAATGTAAAAATCGATTTTTTACATTCCCGTGAATAATGCACAAAGCAGGTTGGCTTTTTTTATTAATAAATGTGATCTTGGATTTAACAACCAACAGTGTGTGTTGAATCAACAACTAAATATATTTCAGTCAGACAACTCACGACTGAATTAAGCAATATTTTAAAGTGAATGCAATTCTTTGGCGTCGGGCTCTGCCTCTTATCACTCCCTGTTTGCGTAACATTTTTTTTTTAGTATAAGCCAGCCAAGATAATAGGGAGTAAACCACTGACCGCCCCATGGGGATCATATGAAAAGCAGAGCTCACAGATGGATGCTGGGGCGGCGGTGGGAGCGTAAAAGCTTCCCTGAAAGGCTTACATGCGGGAGTACGCAGGGAAAGACAAGCATGTTAGCAACGTAGCACAACAGAGTGGCATACGTAGCAGGCAGCAGCAGCACGACAAGCAAATTCATGAACAGGTAAGGCAGGTGATTTAAATAGCCCTCCCATTTAAGACGTAGCGTCATGTGAGCCAGACGCGATTTGCTGCTTCTCGAGTTGTCTGCCCGAGCTAGCTTCGCGGACTTCGCATCATGTACATTACAAGAGTAGACAAATTATTTAATAAAGAAAGATGCACTGAGAAAAGAAGGAGCGAATATATATTGGTGTGCACTTGGGACAGGATATGATGCGATGGGGGCAGGATATGATGCGATAACATAAAAGTGTTCCATAAGGAAATGCAGAGTCTGGGGCAGATATGAGCTCTAATGATATTATTATGATGTTTTTTTTTGTTTTTTTTGGGGGGTGGGGTGTGTGCTTTTTGTTGCTTGAATATTTGTATAATATACAAACCCCAAAAGTCATCAAGGGTCTGCGGTATCAAACAAGCCTCCAATCATCACTCTGCTGAGTCTTCAAGGGTCTGATGTATCAAACGAGCCTCAAACCATCACCCTGCTGCCAGATATGCAGTAGATATGGATGGATCACTTGAAGGGCAGATATGCAGTAGATATGGATGGATCACTTTAAGGGCAGATATGCAGTAGATATGGATAGATCACTTGAAGGGCAGATATGCAGTCGATATGGATGGATCACTTGAAGGGCAGATATGCAGTAGATATGGATGGATCACTTTAAGGGCAGATATGCAGTAGATATGGATGGATCACTTGAAGGGCAGATATGCAGTAGATATGGATGGATCACTTGAAGGGCAGATATGCAGTAGATATGGATGGATCACTTGAAGGGCAGATATGCAGTAGATATGGATGGATCACTTGAAGGGTTTCTTCTCCTGACTTATTTTTCCATAGAGTTCAATAGGAATATGAGTAAACATTAAATATCTTTTCTTTGTTCTGTTTTCAATTAAATATATGTAAAAAAGAATGTACAAATCACTGCTTTTATGTTCATTTTACATAGTGTCCCAACTTTTTTGGAATTGGGGTTTGCATATTTGTAATATACAGTGGATATAAAATGGCAGGTTATTGTGATGTAAAAAAATGAAACCAAGATAAATCATGTCAGAACTTTTTCCACCTTTAATGTAAAATTGCAACCTGTGAAAATAAAGTGAAAAACAAACAGAAACATTTTCAAGGAAGAAAAATAAAAACTTACAACTAAACTAATACTTTGTTGAAGCACCTCTTGATTTTATTACAGCACTCAGTCTTTTTGGGTAAGAGTCTATCAACTTGTCACATCTTGACTTGGGAATATTTTCCCACTCTTCCTTGCAAAAACGTTCTAGATCCATCAAATTGTGAGGGCATCTCCTGTGCAAAGCCCTCTTCAGGTCACCCCACAGATTTTCAATAGGATTGAGGTCTGGACTCTGGCTGGGCCATTCCAAAACATTGATCTTCTTTTGGTGAAGCCATTCCTTTGTTGATTTGGATGTATGCTTTGGGTCGTTGTCATGCCGAAAGGTGAAATTCCACTTCATCTTCAGCTTTCTAGCAGACGGCAGAAGGTTTGGTGCCAAAATCGACTGGTATTTAGATCTATTCATGATTCCCTCCACCTTGAGTAAAGTGCCAGTTCCAGCTGAAGAAAAGCAACCCCAAAGCATGATGCTGCCACCACCATGCTTCACCGTGGGTATGGTGTTCTTTTTGTCATGTGCTGTGTTTTTGCGCCAAACATACCTTTTGGAATTATGGGCAAAAAGTTCAACCTTGGCCTCATCAGACCATAACACATTTTTCCACATGGTTTTGGGAGGCTGGATGTGTCTTTTTGCAAAATATAGCCGGGCTTGGATGTTTTTTGTGTGAGAAAAGGCTTCCGTCTTGCCACCCTACCCCATAGCCCAGACATATGAAGAATACGGGAGATTGTTGTCACATGTAGGGAGCAACCAGTACTTGCCAGAAATTCCTGCAGCTCCTTTAATGTTGCCGTAGGCCTCTTAGCAGCCTCCCTGACAAGTTTTCTCTTGTCTTCTCATCAATTTTGGAGGGACGTCCTGTTCTTGGTAATGTCACTGTTGTGCCATATCCTCTCCATTTGTTGATGATTGTCTTCACTGTGTTACATGGTATATCTAAAGCCTTGGAAATTCTTAGGATGCAACCAAGTAGGCATAGTACGATGCAACCACGAAGATGTCAGAAAAATCCTACAGGAACAGCTTAACTTTATTTGGGGTTAATCAGAGTCACAGTACTAGATGGCAGGTGTATACTAACTACTATTTAACGTGAGTTTGAATGTGATTGGTTGATTCTGAACACAGCCACATCCCCAATTATAAATTGCATACTTATGCAACCAGGTTATTGTAAGTTTTTATTTTTTTATTTTTGCCCAAACAGTTTAGATCGCCCCTGTTGCAGATCCTTGAGAGTTGATGTAACAGGGGGTTGATTTTGGGATGTGATGGTGTGTGTTTGTAACACGGGGTTGATTTCGGGATGTGATGGTGTGTGTTTGTAACAGGGGGTTGATTTCGGGAGGTGATGGTGTGTGTTTGTAACACGGGGTTGATTTTGGGATGTGATGGTATGTGTTTGTAACACGGGGTTGATTTCGGGATGTGATGGTGTGTGTTTGTTTGTTTGTTTGTTTCTCAAACCACACATACAAAACAGATATATGACAGAAAGAGTTTTAAAGACTCTGAATGACATCACTGATGACATCACTGTATACACTACCTTGAAAACTTTGATGTGAAAAAGAGATGGATTTCTGTGATACTGCCAAGGTTGGAGAGAGAGAGAGAGAGAGAGAGAGATGAGGGAGGGGAGTTTGGAGATTAATAACGGCTCTTGGTCTGAGTGGAATGAAATTCTCTTGCGTGCGGCAGGGCTGAGCTGGAGAGATTGGGAAAGATGAAGGGGTGGCATTCCATGGTAACTGAACAACCTCACCCTGTTATGTCCTCACCTTACCTCTCTACTCTGTGTGCATGGCCAAAGCAGCATCATCATCATCATCTTCATCATCGTCATCATCATCACCACCATCATCATCATCACCATCATCATCTTCATCATCGTCATCATCATCACCACCATCATCATCATCACCATCATCATCTTCATCATCGTCATCATCATCACCACCTCCACCCTGTCTTCTTCACCATCATCATCATCATCATCACTATTATCACCTCTATCCTGTCTTCTTCACCACCATCATCATCATCATCACATCATCAAAATCATCACCTCCACCCTGTCTTCTTCTTCATCATCATCATCAACATCAACATTATAATCATAATCATCTCCATGCTGTGATCTATTGCAGTGTGATCTGTTTATCTATATAAATCTAGTACATTTTTATTGTCTCAACTGCTGATATTCAGCTATATAAATGGCTGAATAATGCACTGATAAAGACTGACACTACACGGGCCACAATACCCAATAAATGTTCAAACAGCATATCAAGTACATGCTGGCTTCCAGTTTTCAATAAAAAGTTACGATTGAGTGGGGAGAATGCCCTTGAGTTAAAGCCTGGTACACAAAGATTCATGGGAAAAAAAGGAAGAAAAAGGCTATCTCAGGATTTATGGATCAGCTTTAGGGGCTGACAACACTGCGCTTCAGAAAGCTGCCAACAAAATGTGCTCTTGTTCTTTAGGACCCACTCAAAACAAATGGCAAAAGTACAAATGGGTCAAGTACTGACAGGAATGTCCTTGTAGATTCAACTGGAAGTAATAATAATAATAATAACAATAATAAAACAAACATATCAGAAGTTACTTTTACACTTTTGCAGCCAATTCCATTCAGTGTAATACCATATGATTTTAACTTTCTGCCTGCCAATAAATTTGGTTAACATCCGTGATTTGACTTTTAGTGTCCCTTGTGGTTATTTAAGCGCCACCTTGTGGTTAGATGGTGATAAGGTTCACAAGTTTGACTGCATTTGCTGTGCAAATACAGTATTTTGCATTTTATGCAGGCTGATAGTATCCTGGTGGGAAGCTGCAGAATCCCATTCCTAGGGCGGGGGGGGAGTAACAATGGCTGGAAACTAATCAGATCGAAAAAATAAAACTCATTGTGTAGATCCAAACGAAGCGATAGAATCTAGAATCCAACTATGAGTGGAGAATGAAAGGGAATTATTTTTTGTCGTCTGTTGCAAGCGAATGACAAAAACATCACTGGTGCAGAAAATAAGTATTATTCAAATGTTTTTTTGTTTTTTTTAAACGTCAATTTGTTTCTCTAATTCATAGGTAAATTTTGTTGTGGAATGTGGAATGGGCGGATTGTATTTTGTAGGCCGGACCTACCCCAGTACGTTTACCTGGCTGCTGCTTCTCTTTGCTCTGCGGTCTACCCCCTAACCCCCCACCCCCGCCGTATGACCCTAAAGGAGATTCTATTGCCCAATGAGATGGGAGAAATATGACGATCTGGCCAATTGTGGAATTCCTGAGTAAGGTCAGCATTCTGTCACGGTGTTGAGCGAAGGGGAAAACAATCCACGTGTCGGTCAGCCACTCTCCCCCCTGGTCTGCAATCTGCTCTCCAGACTATAGGGGTGTGGTGTCACCCAGGAGACAAAACCCTTCGGCCTTCTATTATTGGGAATATATTTAAAAATGATTATTCAGATGGATAAAAACATTGACTTCTGTCTATGTGTGCAATGCATCTGTACCATGTCAGCCTACTTCCCACTAATAATATAACAATAAAATTAATAAATAATAAATAATAGCTCTGCCTGTTTTCAGGAGGCAAACTTTATGCGCGTGTGCATCTTATTCTTCCTTTGTTTTCTCTGAAAATGTCTGATCTTTTAAAGGTCTTTTACAAGATCCTGGCTCCCAGGAAGAAGTATTTGAGGAGCTCAGTACGAGAGCATCATAGAAAATATATCAGATTCATTTTTACAATTATCATTATATCTTAATTAAAATAATAGGATAATGTCTGATAATGAAATCAACTAAAAGCAGTCAGGTGGCCGTCTCAGCACAGAGTCAAATCTGAAGAACTGACTGCAGAAATAAGAAAATGTTGCCCTCTCCAAGGCCGTCATTAACTGTGAGCGTGTCGTCTGCACAATTCAGAGAAGAAGACACAACATATTTGATTAGCATATTTCAGAAAATGAAAAGATCTGTGGTTGTGAAAGATAAACGACAACCACATAAATGAAAGGCTTATCAGCATCGTAATCACGTTGCGACGGGAAACGTTCTCCGCTACAAATATTAACTGAGTTTGCTTATTTTAAAATAATGAATATTTTTTCCTCTCAGGTTGTGAAGGAATTCCAGCCGCAGTCGGCTGACCGGTATCAACAAGATGTAGTCAACATGCATATTTATAATGGAAGATTTGGCTTAGAAATTAAGACAACATGAAGAACATGGTAACACTAGGAGAACGCATGTTGAATTTAAGTGTCTGGGTCCAGATATGCAGATTGCCTTACTTTAATCAAGATGCTCAACCCAAAACCAGTTCTCATCTAGAAAAATGACCAAGGGAAGCTCTCTTCCATTTCAACGGAACGACATTACATACTGTAGTAATTAAAATGTTTCTGAAGGGTGGAAATGAACTGTACATTTTAAAGTGATACAAGGACATTTGTCACGCAGAAATAAAACGTACGGAATAACTCTACCACGCTATCCTCTTCGTCCGTTGCCAAGAATCTCGGAGTGGCGTTCGCAGCAGACTGACCCACGCTGAGAACATTGCAGCTGCGAGCCGGGCGTGCAGATTCTTACTTCCTGACACCAGGAGGATCCGCCCCTTCCTCACCACTTACTCCAACCAGCTTTTGGTCCAAAGGCTGGTTCTCTCCCGTTGGACTATTGCAGCTCTCTTCTTGCTGGCCTCCCTGCTTCGGCCGTCAGGCCCCGCCAACTCATCCAGAACCTTCCAGCTCACCTAATCTGCAACCTCCCAAAGCATTCTCACATCACCCCCCTCTCACCTCCCTCCACTGGCTGCCTGTTTCCGGCACGCATCCAATACGAAACCCTGGTGCTAGCCTAGCGGGTTGCTAACGGGACTGCTCCGGCCTACCTTCAGGGTATTTGACAAAGCAGGATTACTGAGTTAGCTGGATAACTGCACTGAGTAAAACCCGGAACCTTCCCATATCTGGAACATGGACTGCAGTAAAAACAGCTGTTCCAGGTATTACTCAGTGCAGTTATCCAACCAGCTCAGTCGTCTTGCTTTGTGAAATACCCCCCTGGCCTGCTAGAAACACTTCCCACCTTCCATCACAGACTGAAGACATGGCGCCTGTGCCTGGATCCGGTCCTGTTTCTTGCTTTCTGTATAGGTGCAATTCTGTACCATGCAACGTTTCAGACATTTGGCACAAAAGTACTTCCCCTGCTAGACAGATTTTCTTTTTGACAGTATGACAAAAGCTAATGTGGAAAAAGGTTATATTCTGTTACTTACTAAATTCCTGTGGTTAGGTCTGAAAGGGAAGAAAAGCACTGTACAGTGATGCATGTCTAACAGCCCTATTCTAGAGCGGAGTGGGCAAGAGTTAAGTTATTAAATCTAAGTTATTAAATCTTAAATTAAATCAAGAAACACTTCCCATTGTCTTCATCCTAATAAGAAAACCCAAAAGAAGAGAGACAAAACAATAGCCTTGCAAGTGCACTCACTAATAAATTTAATATAAAAATACAGCCACAACAAAAACATTTTTTAAACCTTTTCATTGCCACTATACAGAATTGACTGAACTCCTGGTAAATGGTGAGCTCTACACTTATGCTGCCAATGGAGGTGATGGAAACTCAAAGATCTATTCAGACATCGAATGGGATTCCAGAATACAGTGCAAAGTCCTGGAGGCATAAGAGACCACCAGAACTACATTTCCCAGCAGCCTCGGCACAGAGGTACAGTGGACCTCATTCCTCCAGAATGCATGATGACACTGCAGGACAGGCCCTTAGCATGGTTTTTTAAATTTTTTTTAAAAGAGCAGGATCAGAAAAACTAAATATATGCCAACTATATCACCAACATTTATCTGAAAGGTGTACTTTTGTTTGTCTCTAGGTTAGATGTTTTAAAAATGTTTGCAATGCGGTGAGTCAGATCTCACAACAGCTGATTCTGACTCACGATGGTGGATTACTTGAGATTAATTGAATAGCATTGCGTCCCTGCCTACCTCATGCCACATACGTTTGTCAAACTGCCAAAAACAGGTGAAAGCCGGCTGACAGAAATGGGACAAGGTAACGAGGTAAGGGCTTTATTCATTCAGGTGATCAGGTGCTATTTGAACAAGGAACAATGATGGACTAAACAGAGAAATTGAAGGGTGGAAGAGGGAACCCCACACACAGTGTTTTAGACAAAAAAATAAATATGGTAAATAAATAAAGCCTTCTTGAGGTAACAAAATAAACTCCCCAGTGGGAAGAAAAACAAGCAAATGATGGGGGGAAAAAACTCCCTAATTGGAATAATTATTGAGAGGAGAGGAGCCCGGCTATAGAGGGAGAGCCCATCCTCAGACAGTCACAACAAAGATATTCAGTGTATAGACATTTGGTCCACAACCTTGGCATCACAGGTCTAATTCTGACTAGGTTCAATTATTAAATATAGTAAATAGTAAATTATTGGATAGTTTGTCTCTCTTTTGGCATTAGCTGCATTTCTGTTTGCGGAACAGCTGCGATCTTCGGTTTTCTCTGCAGTTTTCTGCAAAACAGATCGACTTTAAGACCCAACAGTAACGGAAATGATGATGAAAAAACATTTTTACAAATACACGTTCAGTATTACAGGAAAGCAGTTGGTTAAATACCGTATTTTCAAAATGCAGAAAATGATGGCTGCTACTGCAGCAAGCAGAAGCACGAGAAGCACCCATACGATAACGGTACATCCACCGTTCCAGGTTTGGTCGTCTGTGTTTGTACCACAGCCTAGACGACGGAAAATAAAACATCTGAAAACACACCAGTGGTGGCTAAGAATAAAGTAAGCAGAATTCTCACCATTAGGAAAACTACTACCTTCATCTGTTTCCCTTTATTTTCCCTGATTAACAACCAAGCAATTAATTTTCACAATAATCAAAATGGCCATACTTAATTATTTTTAATCATAGGTTTTTGCATATTTCTTAACGAGTACCATCCCCATAGCCACAGATTTTTTTCAACTTCTGGATAAATGGTAACCTTTGCTGCTCCTGCGCACTTTTCAGGGAATATTCAGGGACAATGTAAAGAGATGTTATCCTGAGCAGATACTACAGTCGATATCTGCGATCTGGAACATATGCCAACTGTGCGCCAATTGCGGGCCCAGGTCCCAAATGAGCCCAGCCGAGACTTATTTGAAATTAATCACACTTACTCTGCATTCATGCAGTTTGCATACATGGCTGTAAATATAACCACATTTGAAAGATGCAAGTATTTCCATCGATTACTTTATTCCTTAACCGTTTACAGTGTAAGGTCACAAACATGTGATTATAATGTTCTTAACTGAACATTCTAATGTGATGCAACAATCTATGTATTCTAGAACACTGCCTTAGCATTTAAAAAAAAAACATTCCAACAAACCTACTCTTCAAAGGGTTAATAGGTAAGCATTTTATTCAAAGCTCTGAGTCACTGCAAATTGGCTAGGCTATAGTTAAAATCCAGAATTAAAGTCATAGCCATTAGGAGGCTGTCAAGCTAGTGCATTTTATTTATCAAATAAAATCAATCTATCAACCTAACGTGAGAAAAGCGAACACTACAGCGGGAGACACAAGCAAGAGAAAGCCCTGGGATTATAACTGGATTTAATCAGCCATGGTGCTTTAGTTTAAACTGCCTTTATCAGGATCTATGAATGAAAACAGGTTGAGTCCAATGACTGGTTGAGACAATGGATGTCCCCTGAATGCAGTTATGAGTTGTGCTACAGTTCTAGGTCAGCATGGTTAGGAGTAACTTACGTATATTCAGTGCTTTAATGATGCTTCATATGAACTCGCTTGTTAGCCAGGTCTGGCACTATTGCTTACATAATTCAATCGGATGCATTGTATGTCTCTCTGGATAAGAGGCTCTACTAAATTAATGTAATATAATGTTGCAAAATAGTGCAAAGGTAAGATTGCTGATTTTTCTATTTCAAAATCACCTTCAACTGGTGAACCGCACTGAGTATCAACTTAACTACTTAATTTTCCTAACGGGAAAATAAAAGTTATTCTATTCTAACCCTTTGAAGAGTAGGTTTTTTGGAATGTTTATTTAAAATTCTAATTCAGTGTTCTAGTCTGCTTTCAGCAGTGATTGTTACATCAGCACTAGAATGTTCATTAAGAACATTCCGATCACACATTTGTGATCTTACACCTAAAAGGGTTAAGTGTGGTCGGTAGATTGGGATAGGCAATCAAGAGCTGTACCTGTGTTGAGGTAGTGAGTTGAACTGGTCCCCAGACTGCTGTTTACGATGCAGGTGTAATTGTGCACACAAGCCCCGGATGGATATAGCATCTTGCCGTCAGCTGATAGATTAGCGGTCGTGTCCACACCGTTCGCCAGCCACATGAACTTGGGAGTGTCCCACTGCTCTGAATCATTGGACACCTCACAGAGTAGAGGGATTGACACTCTGGGTGCAACTTCTGTATATAAAATATTGACAAATATGAAAATATGTATATATACATGTGTACATATGCATGTATAAGTGTGTGAGCATTTGCGTGAGTGTGTATGTGTAGAGAGAGAGAGAGAGAGAGAGAGATAGAGGGAAAACAACAAAAAATAAAATACATTACAATTTGGCTCAGTGCGCTAGTACGATTTCTCCACACTGCAACAGAGGGCAGACAGAGAGACAGAGCTAATAATTACTGTATGTTAATTATTTCAAGGCCTATTGTAGTTTAGGTTTAATGTGTTTAATGTGTTTTTGTTAAGCTTTGGAAAAACTAGGCCTATCCAGACATGGTCAAATTTGTTGGTACCCCTGGTAATCTCCAACCTTTAATTGACGTTCATTATTATGAGAAAAATAAATCCCTCATCAAGAAATAATTATTTTTAACAAGACCACATTGGCCACAATTATTGGTACCCCTGCATTTATATATTGAATAAAGTAATAATTTTTTATATTTGGTCGCATATATTTGCATGCCATGACTTCCTGATGTCTGTGACCCAACAACATCAAAAGACTTTTGATATCTTATTTTCTGGTACTCTTACAAGCGATACTATAACATCTCTGCATTTGAATGGATCTCTATGGGAATTTGGGGGTGGGACTAGATTTAGCTGTACATTATGCTGGAACAGTATGGAATACATGGTTGGTAAAATGGCTCATCAAGGGTCTGAGGTATTCAAACAAGCCTCAAACCATCACTCTGCAGCCAGATATGCAGTAGATATGGATGGATATCCATATGGAAGGGTTGTTTCTCCTGACAAATTTTCCAATTGAACTCTATGGAAAAATAAGTCAGGAAACCATTCAAGTAAAAAAAAACAACAAAAAAAAAAAGACAGATAAACAACATTAGTCCAAAGTATTATAACTGGGATTATAGCACTGGCCATAGGAGGAACTGTTTAGCCACTGTGAGTTGTGTAAAAGATGAAAATCTACCACCAGACCGGCATCAACTCACCGCTCTCTCTCACGAACCGTGAAGCGGACACCTCCTTCCCGCTTTTATCCATGACGGTGATGGTGTAATTTCCAGCCTTACTGAAGTTATCCACTGTCAGTTTTGCGTTTTCCTGGTTGGGGAACCTATACGTTTTCGAACCCTGCTTTATACTCCACCTCACAGACACCGTCTCCTCCGGCCCCTTGTCGATCTGCGCCTCCAGAACCAGGGTCCGACCCAAAGCCACGCTGAGCGGCAGGTCACTCGGAAATTTAACTGCAATGCAGAGGCACTGCCGTGCCCCTGATGAGGATTGAAAAAAAAAAGAAAACGTCATTTTACGTACCTCATTTTACCTTGCGATATGTGACACGATTATAAAGGATTATGGAGTTACATAAAAAATTAGAAAAATTAAATTTTGCACCATGAACTTGTTCATTTGCATAGAGTCTGATATTGGTCACTGTACACTTATTTTATTCAGATACTTGTGGACAGAGTATAACTCACATTGCACCAGCACCAGACTGAGGAGAACATGCCAGCCCCTCACATGCAATTCCATTCACGCAGCACCTGAAATAACCAGAGGCTGTTATAATATTTAAACCTCATTTGGGCGCTTTCTCGCCCATTAATAAGTTTTCTTAGTTCAAATCATATTCGAGTGAAATTGACCTTTAACCTTAAGAAATTTATTACAGTAGCAGCACTTTTGATTTGGCTCAACTTTCAAAATTCAAGGTTCTGAGGATTAAAAATTCTACGCTCTGGGGGCAAGATTTTTATGTTGGCACAGCAAACATAAATATGTTGTATTAAATTCATATTGTACGGTTCAGCTAACAAGACTAATTAGTCCAGGAAAATATTTGCACTTTTGTGAACTACATTTTATTACTCCATTCAAATGCAAAAACAAAACCAAAAAAACAAAGTCTTCTGTGTGACGCCCTAATGTTACGTCTGGTTGTATTGGGGGTGGGAGCTATGGAGGAAGTAGTTGGAAGGGTTTCGTGGAGACTGTCTGTAGTGATTTGTCCTGTGACGCGGAGCAGGGGCGCCCGCAGGATTTGTTCCCGGGGTACGCAACAGAGTAGGCCAAGCCATAGGCAACATGAAAACAAAGCCACTACTTAGGACTAACGTTACAACGTAATTTACCGATATATTTTGCACTCATAAGGTCGCATATTACAAGAAGTTCTAACGTAGGAGTAGGCCTAGCCTACGTTAAAGTCTGATCTTTCATCAGCAAAACCGGAGAGGACGTACTTCAAAATATAATGGAAATGTTGCGCGCCAAAAGATGTTACGTGACTTACAGTAGCCTGATATTTCATCAGGAAAACCGGAGAGACCTCACAATAGAATGGAAATGTTGCGCGCAACAAGCTGTTACGCGACTTACAGCACAGTTAATGTTAACACAATGAAAACACTTCTGACAAGTCAATGTAACTATCGAACATGCTCAACAAAATGTATTCACTGCTGAAATTTCTAATAAAATATTATATGCACGCCAATTGTGTGTGTGTTAGAGAGAGCAAGAGCACGAGCAAGAGCAAGAGCAAGTCACTGCAAATAAAATAACATTTTGGTGGGTAGCTCGTCCTCAGCTGAAGACTGGTTCTCCAAAAGCTGATTCTCCGAATTGTTATTTTCATTCTTTTTCAGACTCAACAGTTCCACAATGCTGAGCTGCTTTCTTTTCTTTGACATATTTGGCTAACGTCAATTACTGTATTCGTTTAAGTTAGTTATCTTGACTGACAAGTAAAAAGCCAACTCTAAACTTTTCCCGGTCTAAAGAAAAAGGTGGTCCTCCCAATCACTTTCAACTGTGTCTGCCAATCACTTTCAAATGTTTGAAATATGCAAAACGTGGAAAATACAATAACCAGGCAATACAACGAAGACAATAAGCAAATATCATTCCTCAACATCGTAGAAACAGAGACGGAAAGACTTTGACAATTCACGTCAGTTTTAATGGAAATACTAATTTTGCTGTTGTTGCTAAGGTACGCAGACTGCGTACTCTGCGTACAGCTGGGGGCGCCACTGACGCGGAGGGCTGTTGGGTCATCCGTGGAGCCCCCTGCTATTTCCCTCACAGGGTGGGTCATCAATAACAGTCTCTAAATGCCCCAGTCCTAAATACCTAGTAATTCCATGGGTCAATTTTATTCCTATCTATGAACTGTATGTATATACAGACCCACCAATACTCAATTATCAAAGGATATTTTTTATTTTATTTATTTTTTCCCCACACATGTACCCACACACTCACACACACACACACACACACACACACACACACACACACACACACACACACACACACACACACACACACACAGATACACATCTCCTTTAAAACAACAACAACAACACCAACAAAAAAACTTATTTAAATTTTTTGTTTTCATTTATTTATTTTTATTTATTATTTCTGTTATTTATTTCGTTTCTTGGCTGATATGCTTATTTGCTTCAATTATGCTATGTGTATGATGTTGCACTGTGCGTTTATTCAAATAAATAAAGAGTAAAAAATACCCTTTAATGAAAGCTAAGAATCTGAACTTCAATCACATGCAAATTGTTTGATTACAAATATAGGCCTATAATTGTGGTGTACAGAGCTACATAAAGAACACATATGTCTCTGTCCCCAAACATATCTCGTGGTTCTAGGATGCCTGGTTCAAAAAATATCTCGTGGTTCTAGGATGCCTGGTTCAAAAAAATATCTCGTGGTTCTAGGATGCCTACTGAAAGAGAACCGAATATCCAATATCAAACGAATATCCAATGTAAAACTAACTTTGCTGGAATACTTAACTGAGGGGCATCTTTAGGTAAGCTATTAATAGGCTAGCCTAGCCTTGCTATAGCCTTACATACATACATACAGACAGACTAGCCTAACAGTGTAGTAGGTCTATTTTTCTCAGGCTAACTTTAAATGAGGAGCAATGCAGGCTTACTCACACTTTTTGTGGACAGTTCAAAATGCCGTTGTGTCCACAACGCTTTTCTGCCAGAAGCAATGAGTTTGCACAGTGAAGATAATAAGATGTGCAACAACGACGTAGGTTGTTACGCATTCTTTTTTTTGTGGCGAGAACGCGTAAATGTAACAGACTGAGTAGTTCAGATACTTTATCCCGTCCGTGATACTTTGTCTAGTGATACCTGAAAACGTATCGCGTTTAAGCCGGCATGCGTGAAAATGGCTGAAATACGGGATCTCGGGATGAAACCGGGATGGCCACACCTATTTTGGGAGTAGCCTACCTGCCTCATCAGGCTGCTGTTATATAAAGCTAGCGAATGGGACTAATTAAACAACCATATCGAATGACAAACATTTCACAACCCCCCCCCCCCCCCCCCCCCAAATCTGCGCACTTTAACGTGGGTCATTACCCAACACTACAAAAAAACAAAAAACAATATAAAACCAAAACTTACTGCTGATACGGCTGAAGAGACGGAGAAATTTTACAAACAGGTGTTGTGCCGAATTCAGACTCCCTGCCGAAATCAGACTCCCCTCGCGTGCACGCGCGTTCACTCTGCATTACGTTCTTTGCGACTTCTTCATTCTCCTTTCGCGATTTCCGACCAGTAGCTATCTTCGTTCTGTCGGCGGATAGATGGACCATTCTGTGTCACTGTCTGTCGCTACGTATAGTTATTCTTTTTCTAATTTTAAATGTTCGATTTCCGTGGCTTTCTGACGTAAATTAACAAGCATACTTTTAAAGAATCAATTGCCGACGTTAAAAGCAGATAAAATGCATGTAAAGTATACTTTTCTAAAA
>CM056390.1:8665130-8792223 GCA_029718625.1 Synaphobranchus kaupii | reverse complement strand
TGCATGCATGATCATAACCCATTCCTAAACCAATCAACCGTTTTCATGGATCATATGCTGTCCAATTTGACTTTAATATAAATACCACAAGCAGGAAAGATGCATACTTTGCATTTATTGTCTGATGTTTTTTTTCTTTTTTATGTTAGACTGATTCCAGTATTTATTTCTGTTTTTAATTGTTTATGGCTGTTATTATACTGCACTGTTGACTTGGAGATACTGAATTTAATTATCTTTCTTACACCCGTCTGTAATGAGAAGAATGACAATATATGCAGTTTTGTGATGCTGATGTGGCCACTGTAATATTTAGCTTGAATTGGCTTTATAGTGCAGGCTACTGTGCCTCACGTATTGCAATGCATTGGAATCTCGGGCCAACTTGTCATCAAAGATTATGAAATGTATAACCATTTCTATATAGCAGTTTAGTGACAACTGGTAGAATGTATTGACTTATGCAATCTACTGGCCATGACTGCACTTAAATACTCAGTTTATAAGTTCAGTTTGTCGGAAACACCAGCTGACCAGCGCGGTTATTACATTGACTGCTGTTTGTGCAGGAAGTCGCATTGTGTGCAGGAAGACCGCAGGTATCGCATTGTAAGGTGTAGGGTGTGTAGCCATACACACCGCAGCAGGGTGTGTTGCCGACTGTACACACCCTGTAAAACAAATGCTGACTAATTATAGCTCCTGACTGGTGTTGTTTTAAACTAAACATTTTACAGTCAAACCAGTTCTCTCTGAGCGAAACCCCCGAGACTACAAATCCCAGTAGAACACACAGAGGATTTGATTTTTTAACCCTGCTACTTTGGCTGCATAGCAACCAAACAAATAAATAGTTGAAATTTGAAATAGAACCAGTACATCTTATCATGAAAATAAGTCCCAAGAATGACAGAAAAATTAATTTTGTGAGTTACAGGCATGCTTATCAGTCTGTACATCGCTGATACAATATGACTGTTGGAAATATCTCCCAAGTATAATGTCCATCTCCCTTGTCTTCACAGGTCTTATTGTGGAATAAAATTCAGGTATGAAAATAATCATCCAGAATGTGTCTAAATAGTATTCGTATAAATAGTAATTACGTAATCCGGGTAGGCATTGCGCAGGGTGTAAGGGCAGGGAGATTGAGGGAGTGCCCCTCATCTTCCACCCAGGTATTCCTACAGGTAAATACATAAGAGGGAATGATGAGGCCTAAAAACCCCACCAACTCATCCAGAACCTTCCAGCTCGCCTGATCTGCAACCTCCCAAAGCATTCTCACATCACCCCCCTCTCACCTCCCTCCACTGGCTGCCTGTTTCCGGCACGCATCCAATACAAAACCCTGGTGCTAGCCTAGCGGGTTGCTAACGGGACTGCTCTGGCCTACCTTCAGGGGGGTATTTGACAAAGCAGGATTACTGAGTTAGCTGGATAACTGCACTGAGTAAAACCCGGAACCCTCCCATATCTGGAACATGGACTGCAGTAAAAAGAGCTGTTCCGGGTTTTACTCTGGGCAGCTATCCAGCCAGTCGTCTTGCTTTGTGAAATACCCCCCTGGCCTGCTATCTGTGAATGACCCGCCACATCAGTCAGAACAGCAGAAATACTTCCCACCTTCCATCACAGACTGAAGACATGGCGCCTGTGCCTGGATCCGGTCCTGTTTCTTGCTTTCTGTATAGGTGCAATTCTGTACCGTGCAACATTTCAGACATTTGGCACAAAAGTACTTCCCCTGCTAGACAGATTTTCTTTTTGACAGTATGACAAAAGCTAATGTGGAAGAATGTTATATTCTGTTACTTACTAAATTCCTGTGGTTAGGTCTGAAAGGGAAGAAAAGCACTGTATAGTGATACATGTCTAACAGCCCGATTCTAGAACGTGGGCAAGAGTTAAGTTATTAAATCTAAGTTATTAAATCTTAAATTAAATCAAGAACCACTTCCCATTGTCTTCACCCTAATAAGAAAACCCAAAAGAAGAGAGACAAAACAATAGCCTTGCAAGTCTAGCCTTGCAATAGCCTTTACACAATAAATTTGATATAAAAATACAGCCACAAAAACATTTTTTAAACCTTTTCATTGCCACTATACAGAATTGACTGAACTCCTGGTAAATGGTGAGCTCTACACTTTGTTGTAAGAATGCTGCCAATGGAGGCGATGGAAACTCAAAGATCTATTCAGACATCGAATGGAATTCCAGAATACAGTGCATAAGAGACCACCAGAACTACATTTCCCAGCAGCCTCGGCACAGAGGTACGGTGGACCTCATTCCTCCAGAATGCATGATGACACTGCAGGACAGTCCTGCAGCATGGGTTTTTATTTATTTATTTTTTTAAAAGAGCAGGATGAGAAAAATGAAATATATATCCAACTATATCACCAACATTTATCTGAAAGGTGTACTTTTGTTTGTCTCTAGGTTAGATGTTTTAAAAATGTTTGCAATGCAATGAGTCAGATCTCACAACAGCTGATTCTGACTCACGATGGTGGATTACTTGAGATTGATTGTAACCGAAAGGTTGCAGGTTCGATTCCCAGGTAGGACACTGCCGTTGTACCCTTGAGCAAGGTACTTAACCTGAATTGCTTCAGTATATATCCAGCTGTATAATGGATAATATGTAAAAAATGATAAAAAGGTTGTGTAAGTCGCTCTGGATAAGAGCGTCTGCTAAATGCCTATAATGTAATAATGATTGAATAGCATTGCGTCCCTGCCTACCTCATGCCACATAAGTTTGTCAAACTGCCAAAAACAGGTGAAAGCCAGCCTGACAGAAATGGGACAAGGTAACGAGGTAAGGGCTTTATTCATTCAGGTGATCAGGTGCTATTTGAACAATGATGGACTAAACAGAGAAATTGAAGGGTGGAAGAGGGAACCCCACACACCAGTGTTTTAGACAAAAAATAAATATGGTAAATATGGCCAGAATATCAAAAGCCTTCTTGTTGGAGGAGAAAAAAAAAGAAATTTAAAATGCCTTTATTAAATTTGTCATATCCACTAGAAAATATTAAGATTTCAAAGGCGAACCGCCAACATGCTTCAGCAACGTAGCCGGAGTCCATCTGAGCCGGAGGGTATATCTGAGGTTCTGGAGTAAAAGCCAGCAAGCCATGATTCACATTCGATTTCATTTTAAAACACCACTTGTGGCTCTCCCTCCTTCCTCAATTTCCTTGCGTTCCTATTTGTCATGGTCACTACGGTAACCAGAAATGGCAAAGAATTTCCAGGTGGGCTCAGTTAAGGAGCTCTGACATCCACTGCCTATAGTTCTTTCTTCAGCAGTGTAGCCTACAGTTACCGTGATTGGTTCTTTCTTCAGCAGTGTAGCCTACAGTTACCGTGATTGGTTCTTTCTTCAGCAGTGTAGCCTACAGTTACCGTGATTGGTTCTTTCTCACCCCCATTGCAGAAAACCAACACCCAAGAGAAAATTAACCAGGAGAACTACAACCACTGGAAAATACTAGACAATACAGTTAAATTTTATTTCATTAGGTATTGCACATTTTACAGAGACACTGTAACAAAGACTATTTAGAGAGGAAACAGAAAGGAAAATTGGACAACAGTCAGGCCTGAACCTCCAATAAGTGAGCAATTGAGGTAACAAAATAAACTCCCCAGTGGAAGAAAAACAAGCAAATGGTGGGGGGAAAAATCTCCCTAATGGGAATAATATTGGGAGGAGAGGAGCACGGCTATAGAGGGAGAGCCCATCCTCAGACAGTCACAATAAAGATATTCAGTGTATAGACATTTGGTCCACAACCTTGGCATCACAGGTCTAATTCTGACTAGGTTCAGAAACTCACAGCAATGGTTCAGAGCCCCCAGGTGAGACTGGGTGTAAATATTCCAGCGGAACCACTGCATCAGCTCAGCCAATCAAGTGCCAGCTGCCGGCTGTTATCTTCTATTACAGATGCAGCTTTATCCTATTAATGCTAGGTTTTCTATACTACTGTGCACCCTGTAAGTGTGTAAAGCAGTTTCTGGCTTGAGGGTGAATGCATCAATTGCGTGCACAGACACCTTTCCCAGAATGCAACAGGAGAAACATGACTGTGAGTGAATGTCCAAAAAAAGCAGCAACAGCAATATTGGGAGTATACATTAGGAGCAAATTAATGCATACAGGTAAGTAAATAGTAAATTATTGGATAATTTCTCCCAGGAACACCACTCTCATATCATCTATTGAGATTTTCCATTAGCAGGGTTGCAGGCTGACCATCTGCGCTAATTTGTGCTCTTGTGTGCTCTTCTGCCTTTTTTTAAACACCTGCAAAACAAGATCAACTTTAAGACCCAACAGTAACGGAAATGATGATGAAAAAGCATTTTAAAAAATACACGTTCAGTATTACAGGAAACCAGTTGGTTAAATACCGTATTTTCCAACTGCAGAAACTGATGACTGCTACCGCGACAACCAGAAGCAGAAGCAGAAGCACCAATAGTACGGTACATGTTCCGTTCCAGGTTTGGTTGTCTGTGTTTGCACCGCAGCCTAGACCACAGAAAATAAAATATCAACATAACATCTGAAAACACACCAGTGATGGCTAAGAATAAAGTAAGCAGAATTCAAACCTTGCCTTCATCTGTTTCCCTTTATTTTCCCAGATTAACAACCAAGCAATTAATTTTCACAATAGTCAAAATGGCCATACTTCATTATTTTTAATCATAGGTTTTTGTTGCATATTTCTTAACGAGTACCATCCCCATAGCCACAGATTTTTTTCAACTTCTGGATAAATGGTAACCTTTGCTGCTCCTGCGCACTTTTCAGGGGAATATTCAGGGACAATGTAAAGAGATGTTATCCTGAGCAGATACTACAGTCGATATCTGCAATCTGGAACATATGCCAACTGTGCGCCAATTGCGGGCCCAGGTCCCAAATGAGCCCAGCGAGACTTATTTGAAATTAATCACACTTACTCTGCATTCATGCAGTTTGCATACATGGCTGTAAATATAACCACGTTTGAAAGATGCAAGTATTTCCATCGATTACTTTATTCCTTAACCGTTTACGGTGTAAGGTCACAAACATGTGATTATAATGTTCTTAACTGAACATTCTAATGTGATGCAACAATCTATGTATTCTAGAACACTGCCTTAGCATTTTTAAAAAAAACATTCCAACAAACCTACTCTTCAAAGGGTTAATAGGTAAGCATTTTATTCAAAGCTCTGAGTCACTGCAAATTGGCTAGGCTATAGTTAAAATCCAGAATTAAAGTCATAGCCATTAGGAGGCTGTCAAGCTAGTGCATTTTATTTATCAAATAAAATCAATCTATCAACCTAACGTGAGAAAAGCGAACACTACAGCGGGAGACACAATCAAGAGAAAGCCCTGGGATTATAACTGGATTTAATCAGCCATGGTGCTTTAGTTTAAACTGCCTTATCAGGATCTATGAATGAAAACAGGTTGAGTCCAATGACTGGTTGAAACAATGGATGTCCCCTGAATGCAGTTATGAGTTGTGCTACAGTTCTAGGTCAGCATGGTTAGGGGTAAATAATTAAATCGGATGCATTGTATGTCTCTCTGGATAAGAGGCCCTACTAAATTAATGTAATATAATGTTGCAAAATAGTGCAAAGGTAAGATTGCTGATTTTTCTATTTCAAAGTCACCTTCAACTGGTGAACCGCACTGAGTATCAACTTAGCTACTTAATTTTCCTAACGGGAAAATAAACGTTATTCTATTCTAACCCTTTGAAGAGTAGGTTTTTTGGAATGTTTATAAAAAATTCTAATTCAGTGTTCTAGTCTGCTTTCAGCAGTGATTGTTACATCAGCACTAGAATGTTCATTAAGAACATTCCGATCACACATTTGTGATCTTACACCTAAAAGGGTTAAGTGTGGTCGGTAGATTGGGATAGGCAATCAAGAGCTGTACCTGTGTTGAGGTAGTGAGTTGAACTGGTCCCCAGACTGCTGTTTACGATGCAGGTGTAATTGTGCACACAAGCCCCGGATGGATATAGCTTCATGCCGTCAGCTGATAGATTAGCGGTCCTGTCCACGCCGTTCGCCAGCCACATGAACTTGGGAGTGTCCCACTGCTCTGAATCATGGGACACCTCACAGAGGTAGAGGGATTGACACTCTGGGTGCAACTTCTGTATATAAAATATTGACAAATATGCAAATATGTATATATACATCTGTACATATGCATGTATATGTGTGTGAGTATTTGCGTGAGTGTGTATGTGTAGAGAGAGAGAGAGACAGAGGGAAAACAACAAAAAATAAAATACATTACAATTTGGCTCAGTGCCCTAGTATGATTTCTCCACACTGCAACAGAGAGCAGATAGAGACAGAGCTAATAATTACTGTATGTTAATTATTTCAAGGCCTATTGTATTTTAGGTTTAATGTGTTTAATGTGTTTTTGTTAAGCTTTGGAAAAACTAGGCCTATACAGACGTGGTCAAATTTGTTGGTACCCCTGGTAAAGATGAGTGAAAAGGGTTATAAAAAATTCACCGTTTGGTGAAGTCATCAAGGGCCTGAGGTATCAAACAAGCCTCAAACCATCACTCTGCTGCCAGATATGCAGTAGATATGGATGGATCACTTTAAGGGTTGTTTCTCCAAATTTTCCTATTGAACTCTATGGAAAAATAAGTCAGGAAAAGAAACCATTCAAGTAAAAAAAAAAAACAAAAAAAAAACAGACAGATAAACAACATTAGTCCAAAGTATTATAACTGGAATTATAGCGCTGGCCATAGGAGAAACTGTTTAGCCACTGTGAGTTGTGTAAAAGATGAAAATCTACCACCAGACCGGCATCAACTCACTGCTCTCTCTCACGATCCGTGAAGCGGACACCTCCTTCCCGCTTTTATCATCCGTGACGGTGATGATGTATTTTCCGTAGTTAGCCTCAGTGACGTTAGCCACTGTCAGTTTTGCATTTTTCTGGTCGGGGAGCCTCAGCTTTTGCGAACCCTGCTCTATACTCCACCTCACAGACACCGTCTCCTCTGGCCCCTTGTCGATCTGCGCCTCCAGAACCAGGGTCCGACCCAAAGCCACGCTGAGCGGCAGGTCGCTCGGAAATTTAACCGCAATGCAGAGGCACTGCCGTGCCCCTGATGAGGATTGAAAAAAAAAAGAAAACGTCATTTTACGTACCTCATTTTACCTTGCGATATGTGACACGATTATAAAGGATTATAGAGTTACATAAAAAATTTGACAAATTAAAGTTTGCACCATGAACTTGTTCATTTGCATAGAGTCTGATATTGGTCACTGTACACTTATTTTATTCAGATACTTGTGGACAGAGTATAACTCACATTGCACCAGCACCAGACTGAGGAGAACATGCCAGCCCCTCACATGCAATTCCATTCATGCAGCACCTGAAATAAACCAGAGGCTGTTATAATATTTAAACCTCATTTGGGCGCTTTCTCGCCCATTAATAAGTTTTCTTAGTTCGAATCAAATTCGAGTGAAATTGACCTTTAACCTTAAGAAATTTATTACAGTAGCAGCACTTTTGATTTGGCTCAACTTTCAAAATTCAAGGTTCTGAGGATTAAAAATTCTACGCTCTGGGGGCAAGCTTTTTATGTTGGCACAGCAAACATAAATATGTTGT
Source organism: Synaphobranchus kaupii (assembly GCA_029718625.1). Lineage (NCBI taxonomy): Eukaryota > Metazoa > Chordata > Actinopteri > Anguilliformes > Synaphobranchidae > Synaphobranchus > Synaphobranchus kaupii. The sequence continues at coordinate 8,784,524 of CM056390.1, read as the reverse complement.
ATTAAACTCATATTGTACTGTTCAGCTAACAAGACTAATTAGTCCAATAAAATATTTGCACTTTTGTGAACTACATTTTATTACTCCATTCAAATGCAAAAACAAAACCAAAAAACAAACAAACAAAGTCTTCTGTGTGACGCCCTAATGTTATGTCTGGTTGTATTGGGGGCGGGAGCTATGGAGGAAGTAGTTGGAAGGGTTTCGTGGAGACTGTCTGTAGTGATTTGCGGGGGGAGGGGGCACGGTTGCGCAGCATTTTCTGTGCTGTCGGCCGCCGTGCCCCTGTGGAGGGTTGTGGGCTGTTGGGTCATCCGTGGAGCCCCCTGCTATTTCCCTCACAGGGTGGGTCATCAATAACAGTCTCTGAATGCCCCAGTCCCTAAATACCTAGTAATTCCATGGGTCAATTTTATTCCTATCTATGAACTGTATGTACTGTATATACAGACCCACCAATACTCAATTATCAAAGGATATTTTTTATTTTATTATTTTTTCCCCAACACATGTACCCACACACACACACACACACACACACACACACACACACACACACACACACACACACACAGATACACATCTCCTTTAAAACAACAACAACAACACCAACAAATTTAAATTTAAATTTTTTTATTTATTTAAATTTTTTGTTTTCATTTATTTATTTTTATTTATTATTTCTGTTATTTATTTCGTTTCTTGGCTGATATGCTTATTTGCTTCAATTATGCTATGTGTATGAAGTTGCACTGTGCGTTTATTCAAATAAATAAAGAGTAAAAAATACCCTTTAATGAAAGCTAAGAATCTGAACTTCAATCACATGCAAATGGTTTGATTACAAATATAGGCCTATAATTGTGGTGTACAGAGCTACATAAAGAACACATATGTCTCTGTCCCAAACATATCTCGTGGTTCTAGGATGCCTGGTTCAAAAAATATCTCGTGGTTCTAGGATGCCTGGTTCAAAAATATCTCGTGGTTCTAGGATGCCTATTGAAAGAGAACCGAATATCCAATATCAAACGAATATCCAATGTAAAACTAACTTTGCTGGAATACTTAACTGAGGGGCATCTTTAGGTAAGCTATTAATAGGCTAGCCTAGCCTTGCTATAGCCTTACATACATACATACATACATACATACATACATACATACAGACTAGCCTAACAGTGTAGTAGGTCTATTTTTATCAGGCTAACTTTAAATGAGGAGCAATGCAGGCTTACTCACACTTTTTGTGGACAGTTAAAAATGCCGTTGTGTCCACAACGCTTTTCTGCCAGAAGCAATGAGTTTGCACAGTGAAGATAATAAGATGTGCAACAACGACGTAGGCTGTTACGCATTCTTTTTTTTGTGGCGACAACGCGTAAATGTAACAGACTGAGTAGTTCAGATACTTTATCCCGTCCGTGATACTTTGTCCAGTGATACCTGAAAACGTATCGCGTTTAAGCCGGCATGCATGAAAATAATCTCGGGATGAAACGGGATGGCCACCCTATTTTGGGAGTAGCCTACCTGCCTCATCAGGCTGCTGTTATATAAAGCTAGCGAATGGGACTAATTAAACAACCATATCGAATGACAAACATTCCACAACCCCCCCCCCCCCCCAAATCTGCGCACTTTAACGTGGGTCATTACCCAACACTAAAAAAAACAAAAAACCAAAACTTACTGCTCACACGGCTGAAGAGAGAGAGAGAGAAATTTTACACACCCGGCAGTCCACTGCCTCTGTTTCCAAGAAACAAACAGTAGCTAACTGACAACTGACAAAATAAAATAAAAAAACACTCTGCGAGACTTCCTCTTCCCTTGGAATACTGTTATAATTATTTCACGTCAGATCTCGTAGAATGTTGACACAGATATAATTAGTAATTAGGCTACACTTCACTGCTATAAATGTACAAAATATTAGCCTATATGTATATGTATATGAAACAGGATTTGGACGGCAACGCACATAGCTTGAGTGTTTGGCTGCAGTATGATTGGGACTGGGTTAGTTGGATACTGTATTTTTAATGTATATTTTTTTTACTATTGTTTTTTGTTTCTGATATGCTATAATTCCACGTTTACATGTGTCCCTTGTCATGGATGAAGTCTGTATGTATTTGATTTTGTTCTTTGGTCCTTGGTGGTGTAGATAACCTGTACGAGTGCATTAGTGATGATGCAGTCGTCGCCTCGCTCCTCCCCCTTTCCTCACCAGTCTGGGGATGTTATTAGCCAGGTCTGACAAAAATTCTCATATTAATTAGGATAAATGGTAATCAATATTCACTTTTATTCTAAATCGCTCCGTACAATAATGTCTGCTAAATGCATGTGATGTAATGTAATGTAATTTATTGAGCACCAATACACCGTGAGACTACTTCCTGTAGCTAGTATGTGTTTATGTAATTGGTTTAAAAAAATAAATAAACCCATTCTAATATTAGGTTCTTCAGCAACAAGGAGATTTACATGTTAACCAATCAGCAGTGGCCTGTTTCGTTGTTTGCCAATCATAGGTTAACTAGAACTGAATATCTAAACAGAACATAAAAGGTTTGTCAAACGTCGTGTTTAGAAATGTCATATTTTACATCAAAGACTTTTATGTTTATACATTTGGAGTAAGTGTCCAGTGTCGTTGAATAAGATTGCCTGGACCACACAATCCTGTTTTTTTTTAGTTGACTATTTTCTCCTCCTTTGGAAGTTGTTTTGACTCAACCGTCTTGAAACCGTGCAACCATTTCAGCAGTGTGCATGGTTTCTGCTCATACTGCGCGTGCTTGTCTGCACACGCTGTGGTGACCCTGACGACAACGCAGCATTCCACACATGCAGGGTGTTGTGTTCATATCTACAGTATTTGTGCTTAAAAAAGAAAGAAAACCGCTTGTAGAGTATCCTTACAAAATAAAGAATTCCTGTGGTGCAAAACATTTACCACGTTTGCCGTGATAATAATAATAAAAAACACATTTACCCATTAGGATCTGATGATTAAAATGGCAGGAATGGGTTATTGCAATACTGGTTTTGCAGGGACAACGTATTTTAGGAATGTAGATGACATTTGCAAGACAAACTCATTCTGATTTTCTCGTCCTGCTTTTACGTGCATCCCGAAGTGATTTTATTAATTTACGCGACCTCATCAAACGCTCTCCTATCCGCTAAGCAGTAGCCATCTGTTGGAGACAGAGTGTTCTGCCTGGACTTTACTTTGAATAATGTCTTTGACCTCTACTGACTGTTTACTTCCAGGATGACTTTACTCAAAGCAGCTGAGCATATGGGCTGGGTTGGGCCCTGAGATTAAGAGAAATATTTGCAAAGGGAGGATGCAGGACAAAAAGGAGTGTCTTTTTAATGCAGTGTCTACCATCCTGTAGGTTAGAATAGAATAGAATAGAATAACTTTTATTTTCCCTTTAGGGAACTTCAGTTGTAGCCATCAGCATCAACAAAAAATACATAGGCAGTGGGGCAGACCCACAACACACAAACAAACATATCAAATAAAGACATTCAATTGAATCATTGAATACAGCCATGCTTAAAAATAGCCCCCGCTGTCCCGAGATGTCCAGTGTCATTAAGCAGTCCAACACACAAACTCCGCCTCCACGACTTTCCTCCATACACGCCGTGTTGCGGTCTCTGTACACTGTCGAAACGGATCCACCGAACTGCGTCATCCTTCCCAGTCATCGCCTCGCTCCTCCCCCGCATTATCTTCTCTTTCCCTTCGCTGGTTGCCTTTTGGAGATTGCCTGCACTCCCGGATCAGTCCCGACATCTTCAACTCCGGTCAAGAGCGATGGTGAACTTTGTTGCAGCCGCTTCAACGGACATTCCCGAGCATTTGTTGCGAATGCGTCTCCATGGGGACGACCACAAACAAAATTCTCCTGACTTTTTTCCCCATAGAGTTCTATAGGAAAATGAGTCCGGAGAAATAACCCTTGCAGTGATCCATCCACATCTACTCCATATCTGGCAACAGAGTGATGTTTTGGGGCTCGTTTGATAGCTCAGACCCTTGATAACTTACAGCCATTTAGCCAGCCATGAGTTCCATACTGTACCAGTGTAATTTACAGCTGAATCTAGTCTCACCCCCCAATTTCCATAGAGATCCATTCAAATGCAGAGAGGTTATAGTATCGCTTGTAACAGTACCTGAAAATAAGATATCGACAGTTTTTTGATGTTGATGGTCACAGACTTCAGGAAGTAACAGCATGTAAAGGATATGCGACCAAATATGAAATATGATACTTTAAAAATACGTTAAAGCAAAGGCTATGAATACTTATGTAAATGAGAAATTTTATTTTTTTATTTTTAATAAATTTGCAAAAATCTCAAAAAAACTTTTTTCACATTGTCATTATGGGATGTTGTGTGTAGAATTTTGAGGGAAAAAATGAATTTAATCAATTTTGGAATAAGGCTGTAACAGAACAAAATGTGGAAAAAGTGAAGCGCTGTGAATACTTTCCGGATGCACTGTATATGTATCACTACAGACCACTGTATGATCAGAGTAAAGGCCCTGTTCTGACTTTACGTGATATTCCGTGCCAGGCATCGCCTTGACCGCTCATGGCATGCTTACATAAAGATGGCATTCTGTATAGGGGGGTTTGGGCCAATTCAAAAAACAAGTTTAAACAAGTTTAAACACACACACACACACACGCACGCACGCACGCACGCACGCACGCACGCACGCACGCACGCACGCACGCACGCACGCACGCACACACACACACACACACACCAATATACTCACACACCAATATACTCACACATAGGCCTCTCACCATCAAGGACACACAAGCAGACATACGCACACCGGAATCTGGGGCCCAGCCACATTTTTATTACTGAATGGTAAGACCTGAGCGAGAGAAGACTCTCTCAGCCTTCCAGAAAGATCCGCCTAGCTTATCAAGCTGAAGTGTCAAAAAAGATATATATTCACGCAGTTGTGCTCATTAATTTACAAAAAAGGCCTTCACTTACCTAGCCTGGGCCCATCCTAATCTAGATTATGTCAAAATGAGATATAGTCACACGTATGCGCTCATCTTTGAACAAAGGACCATTCAGATGCATTTATAGGTATTTTTCTGCTGTAAAATAGAGGGACATGAACACGCACAAACTATTGTTAATGCTTACTAATATTGTGTTCCATATTTTGCCTGTTAAATGTAAGGAGAAATTTACTACAATCAATAGTCTCTGTATTACATGTGTCATATGCATTTAGTTCCTTTTTTTGTGTATTAATTTTGAGTGTATTAATTTCTGTTACTTTATTGTACTTTTAATGTTTTAACTTAGTAGATCATTGTAATGATCACTTATTGAACTAGAATGGCAAAACCATGGCCAGGCCATTTCCTGTATATTTAAATCATAGCATTTCATAAAACTACAGTACAAATAAATGCCATAAGTAATGCATAATTAAAATGTTGATGGGACCTGCCCCTGCAAGGATGCAAAGTTCCACCCCAAGTAGGTAGAGATAAGGACAGGATAAAAGGCCTGGTAATTCAAAATGGGGGGGGGGGGGGGGGGGCTTTTACGATTGCTGAGATTGAATATGTGTTGGTCTGCGCAGACCAGCCCTGGGGTTTTTTTGTTTGTCATTATTGAATCATATGCAATAAACCTGATTACATCAGACTCTGAAGATCATGGTTGTTTTTCTTGAAGAAACACTCAACTGTGTGGGAGAAACTCCCCAGTCCATCTGGCCTGGACTGGGGTCGTATATTTTTCTTCGACATTATCCAAAAAAAGACAATGTGCCATACACCATAGCCTTAAAAAAGCTGTTTTAAAAAAACACAACAGTAGTTCAAACACAAACAAAAACGTAGTTCCTTTTGTTTCCCCTTTAAGAGCTTATGGGTGGGGCCCGCACTGACCAGGATTGGGGTTGTTTCCCCTTTAAGATGACAGGTATTGCTTATAGACAGGTGTGTGGGAGAATAAGGAAGTAAAGGAGATAATCACATTCTCACACAAACTACTAGATAAATCCTTCTTTGGCATAAAGAAACGAACAAAAAACTTTGAAACTCTACCATGAGGAGAAGGACAAGGCTGTCTGGTAAGTTTCTGTGTATTACAATAGGTACACTGTGTGTGCTGGATATATAAATGTGACTAGATCACAGTGTAAACATGGGACAAGAACCCTATCGTGCCGCGTTCACAAGTGTGTGTACCGGGTGCTTCTGTTTTCGAGTGTGTCCCCCAATATCCGCCGCTGAACCCCATTCACATTTCCAACATGTCTAGTGTCCTTTTTCCCATAATCCATGTGACTTCAGGTTGTGATTTTTACTCATTGTGTTTTAAAAAAAATGTATTTCTGTGCAGGCTGCCCTGAACAAAGGAAATGAACCAGCACCTGCTTCCTGTTGTTGCTGTGATTGTGTCAGCTGGTAAGATACTCTCGCTACATCCTACTCTCTCCGGTCTTCCTGCCTTCCCCCCCTGCCCCCCTCCTCTCTTCCTGCCTTTATGTCCTTTTTAGCTGGAAAGGGTTCAGAACAGAGATAAAGTCTCAGATTTCAGGTGGTGGATTTAGTCATTCGTGGGTTTAGTTCAGGGGTAGACAACCCTGGTCCTGGAGTATGAGAGACGGTCCTGGTTTTCACTCCATCCTATAACTACGTAACTATAACCACATAGCTGGATTCATTTTAATTAATCAGGCTTAATGAACGCAGGCGACCGTGTGCTGGAGGCACTCAGCGTTTCACCATACAGAATACTCAGGCTCAGACTTTCAGCCATCCCTCAAACTCCAGTGATCAAGCTCAGATGGAACTAAAACCAGAAACGGCACCGGCACTCCAGGGGGGTATACTACGAAGCAGGATTACTTAGTTAGCCGGCCAACAGCTATGAGTAAAACCCCGAAACCCTCACAAATCTGGAACACGGACTGAAGTAAAGAAGAGCTGTTCCCGGTTTTAGTCAGTGCAGTTATCCAGCTAACTAAGTAATCCTGCTTCGTAGTATACCCCCCTGGACCAGGGTTGCCTACCCCTTGTTTAGTTAATAGTGGGGGCCTCAGTTGTTCTCAGGGGTTTTTCCAGAAAGTGTAAACAAATATTTTATAAATAGCTATGACAGGCGTGACAGTACGCAACAGGGCAGGTCAAAAAGAGGAACAAACTAGCTGGACCACATTCCCAGGCTGTGAGATCTTTGGATCTGGCCTGAGAGAAAGGCAGACATGAAAGTGTGTGTCACCTGGGAAAGGGATCAGAGTAGGCATTACAAGCACGTCATACACCTTGCTAAAAAAAAAAAAAAAAAAAAGCAAACGATTACATTTCCTTTATTTTCACAATGTATTACTTCAGAGTGTAAGTGTTTTTTTTTTGGTCCTATAAAACCAGTAATGTGTTCAAAGTTCAAGGTTCAACTTCATTATCTAGCAGAGAAAATGTCTGTGCAGTCTGTCTGTCTTTATTGCACTGTATCTTTCACACCAAGTCAAGTTTTGCTAAATAAACTTTAGCTTTTAGACTTTCTGGTTAAAGAAAGGTTTAGTACATTGAAATAGTGTGTATTTTGTAGTATGTGTTTTGGAAAGCACAGGGCTAGAAAAACACTCAAAGGCAGTTTCTATGCCTTTCCATCAGCTTTTTCTGCGATATTCTTTTCGTGCTGGTTCACATTGTTGGAGAAGTGAGGATTAAGTAACAATATTACACGCATGTGACAAGGCCAGTTGTACCACGCTGACCTCCGCTTGAAACTGGACCTGTCATTTCCAACTTGGCAGGCCTAAAAAACATCTACATGGAAATTAAGCCTTTCAAATGATGCTTTCAATTGAATTTCACAGATTGGCACTCAAACTTAAAATCAAAAAGGAAAGCAGGTGGTCATGCGGTATTCTTTGGCCACGCTGGGCCCTGACCCCTGACCCCATGAATAGCTTTGTGTTCTGGTGTTTCTCTTCTTCAGAAGACAAGACACCATGACAGCTTTAAGATTTGTATCCATAGATAAGCAAGCACCTCAGCGTGACTTTTAATTGCCCCTATTGTGCCTGTGGAGGGTAGAGGGAGTGAGAAAGGCAGCTTTCCTATGGTCAGGTCAACCAGAGTAGGCCTCTTAATAACCATGTACTATTGGATGGACTATGAGCCAGTTTTCCATATGAAATTAGACTATCTCTTTCTCTCTCTGTCTCTCTGACTCTCTCTATCTCTCTCTGTCTCAAGCCTTTTGAAATATACTAAACTTTTCTTTAACCAGAAAATCTAAAGACTAATGTTTTATTTAGAAAAACTTGGCTTGGTGAGAAAACTGCAGTTCACAAAGACAGACTGAGCATTGTACGCTCATTAATATTCCCTGGTTTTATGACTCCCTCATGGCTCTGTCAGGAAAGGCTATCTCCATAATCAAAGTCCGAGCTCCACGGCCAGACTGTGCTATTTCATAGGTCAACTGTCACTTGGTCCAGGGCAGGTTGACACAGTTCTCTTTTAGATTCAACAGCAAAAAAATTAAAAAATTAAAATGATTTCTGAAGGGGAAGATGCTGAAAGAACAAAACCAGTCACTTGGCTATTATAACCTGACAACCAGTCACCTGGCTATTATAACCTGACAACCAGTCACCTGGCTATCATAACCTGACAACCAGTCACCTGGCTATTATAATTAATTTTAATACAGGTGTGGAAGAAACCTTCACTCTCTGAGATTGGTTCAACAGACTCACATTTATTGAAGCCTGAGGCCATTTCTGATTATGATCCCTATTCCCTGCTCCCTGTCCCCTGTCCACTCAGACCCCTGTTTACTATGTGCCCTGTCCCCTCACTTTGCAAGCAGTGTGTGAAAGAAATCCTGAAAAACTCTTTCCAAACTATTGAGGAAGTATTTTGTAATAATCCCGCTCTTGTACCATAGACATGCATATACATTCTACGTCTTGTACTACAAGTTGTAATTTTTACTTATGATTTACTTCCTGAAATTGTTGGATGAGTGTGCTCCTGAATCCCCTCAACAAAATCCCGGAAATAAGGGTTTCATCCGGGGGTTTTAAGTGCCCCCATTTGTGAGAAAAGTCGCCCACTCAAAATCTTTTTGATGATGTTGACTCAAATATGCGCCCTCAAAGGGGTGAAGGGATCGTATTCGGTCACAGCCATTGTGTTCTGTTCCTAAAGACACTGCGTTCTCTCCTCTCCCTCCACAGTACTGCCCCATGCTGTCCGGTCCCAGGACCCGGTCCCGATCCGGTTCCAGACAGCACCGGTGCTGACCGCGTCCGGCACCGAGGCGGTGCTCACCGTGGTTACGGTGCCACAGGTTTTCACCATGACCTGGGAGTCGCCCAGCAAGGAGACGCTGGGTCTGTGGGTGACCAACGGGCCGCAGGTAAACCCAGTGGCTCAGTACCTGGGCAGGCTCACCATCACCTCCACACAGCTGCGCATCGCCGCCTTGCAGCTACGGGACAGCGGGAACTACACCGTCACCGTAGACCCCATCGCCACCACCGGACAGGGCCCCAACTCACGCTCTGTGGAACTCAGGGTGTTCGGTGAGTGAGTGAGTGAGTTGAGTGAGTGAGTTGAGTGAGTTGAATGAGTTGAGTGAGTGAGTTGAGTGAGTTGAGTAAGTGAGTGAGATCACTATTTGTTTTATTATGAACAATAATACTGTTATTGTCATTTGCACTATTATTACTATTATTATTAGTGGTGTTGCTTTAATTTTTTGTTATAACTATATGTTAACTTGGTATTATATATCTCTTACATGCTGTATATACAGATCCTTTCCAAAAAATTAAAATATCATGGAAAAGTTTTTTTTTTTTCCATAATTCCATTCAAAAAGTGAAACTTTCATAGATTATAGATTCATTACACACAAAGTGAAATATTTCTAGCCTTTATTTGTTTCATTTTTCATAATTTTGGCTTACAGCTCCAGAAAACCCCCAAAACAGTATTTCAAGAAATTAGAATAGTGTGTCGAAAATCAGCAAATGATATTCAAATTTTTTGGAAAGGATCTGTATATATACTGTATATATAGTGCATATGTACTGTACTATCTTGGTTCTCTTGCCAATGAAGCACCATTGAATTGAATTGAGAGAGATAGAGAGAATGAGAGAATAAGGAAGGTGGAGAAATGGAAAAGATAAGAAGGGAGATGGAGTGGTAAAAAGACAGAATGGGGACAGTGGGAGGGAAGTAGAGAGAGAAAGAGAAAGCAAAGGTAAAAGAATGAGAGGAAGTTACAGCATTCCTCAATGGGAAAAAAAACATTCCTCAACGCCCTGCTATCCGGCCCAAAAAAGAACACATCATACCATGGAAAATTCAAATTGAAAAGAAAAAGATAGGAAAGACAGGCAATGTGCATACTCCATATGGGTTAAACCACATTCAGTGTTTTTTATTTAAAAAAAACAACGGACTAGTTTTCACTACTCTTGCAGTATCCATGCTGCACAATTAGATGTCGCAGCGTTTTACACCAAACAGGTGTCAGTTACACAAGAAATGGGGTTGTATACAGTATCTATCATCCACAGTGTTCAGAAGCACGTCCTGTGTTATCGTTTGATTGACTCACTTTCCAAATGTTTAATTTCTGACACCCATGGTGTTTGGAACCCAGCACTGAACACTTTTCAACAACACAATAAACAAAAAAAACAAAACAAAAAAAAACACTTTTCAAAAGTGTAAAATTATACAGTTTAAAAGAATTTAAAAGAAAAAGAGACTGGAAAAAAAAGCTTTTTGGCACGGGGGTTCATAACCAACTGTGAAAGACGGTGAATAATGAGGCCTGAATACTCTAATTATGGTTATTAAATAGTTATTGTTATGGTAGTTTTCCACAATGTTGCTCATATTATGAGCAATAATCCTTGATGATGTTATTGCTATAACCATTATTTATGCTTTCAAATAAATACTAATCATTACCACAAGCAGCTATTTAATTTCCCATAAATCGTCTAATCTTTCTAATGCTACGCTGCTGATCTCTCTTGTAAGCAAAGCATTAGCAATATATATATATATATATATATATATATATATATATATATATATATAAAATCTTGTTTGTTAAGCTAATTGTTAAGCTTTAGACAATATGCACAGGACAGGTATGTTATATCTGTTAAAAACTGGATTGAATTTAATTGAATTTAAGCCTGATTGAGGAAGAAGGAAATGAAAGAGAGGGAGACTTAAGAAGGGGAAGGTAGAGTAAAGGAATGAAGTGATGGTGTGAAGCACGTTTCTGGAGAAGAAAAATAAGGCCCATGTGAGTTTTCCCTCTTAGTTTCTCATGATCCACTGGGCCACAGTGTCTGCAGGTTTAACTCCAGTCCTGGAGGGCCGCAGTATCTGCAGGTTTAACTCCAGTCCTGGAGGGCCGCAGTGTCTGCAGGTTTAACTCCAGTCCTGGAGGGCCGCAGTATCTGCAGGCTTAACTCCAGTCCTGGAGGGCCGCAGTGTCTGCAGGTTTAACTCCAGTCCTGGAGGGCCGCAGTGTCTGCAGGTTTAACTCCAGTCCTGGAGGGCCGCAGTATCTGCAGGTTTAACTCCAGTCCTGGAGCACCGCAGTGTCTGCAGGTTTAACTCCAGTCCTGGAGGGCCGCAGTGTCTGCAGGTTTAACTCCAGTCCTGGAGCACCGCAGTGTCTGCAGGTTTAACTCCAGTCCTGGAGGGCCGCAGTGTCTGCAGGTTTAACTCCAGTCCTGGAGGGCCGCAGTATCTGCAGGTTTAACTCCAGTCCTGGAGGGCCTCAGTAGCTGCAGGTTTAACTCCAGTCCTGGAGGGCCGCAGTGTCTGCAGATTTAACTCCAGTCCTGGAGCACCGCAGTGTCTGCAGGTTTAACTCCAGTCCTGGAGGGCCGCAGTGTCTGCAGGTTTAACGCCAGTCCTGGAGGGCCGCAATGTCTGCAGGTTTAACTCCAGTCCTGGAGGGCCACAGCGTCTGCAGGTTTAACTCCAGTCTGCTGTGTTGGCAGATTATTGTGGCTTCCTTTCAATCGGCAGCAGGTAGGCCTTGGAAACAAGGCGAGTGGATTGTTCAACCAATCCGTGACTTAAATGAAACACTTAAAAACCATCAGAAACACTGGCCCTCCAGGATCGGGGCAGCACATGGTTTATCCATGCTTTGCATCTGAACAGATGTTGGTAAACCCAACCACCCCATCATACGGGAACCTGAAACACAGACACACAGGCGTTTTACAAAGAGGTTGTTTTTTATTTATTTTTCTTGGTTTCTATTTGTTTGAAATTTTGGGTTTCTCGGAAGGGTTTTTAAGTTCTGTGTTTTTATGTTTTACTTTTACTTTCATTATTACCCTTGCCTGTGTGAGAGGATGTTCTTTTAACGCTCTCCTTTGATCTCTCTCTCTTATGGCGTGCGAGAGGTTGAGAGGAATGTTTGGGCTAATGAAAACAGTGTGTTTGCGGCTGGGGGTGGTTTTCTCTATGGGAGACTACGTCTGCGGACCAAGGTACAGCTTCCAGCAGCACTACAGGGTGGTACTATTAAATTTTTTATATGGTCAGGCAAAACTGGCGACGTGGGTCACACGCAGGAACAGGCTGCGAGCTGGTGGGTCTACAGATGTGCTGCAACTGTTTAAGGGTTATGTCTCTGCGTGCCTTAGGGTAGAATTTGAATATTTTAAAATGATGCATGATGTGGAAGCGTTTAAAAGAATGTGGTGTATTGGGGAGGCTGTTTGTGTGGTAAACGAAGAGGAGATGGAGACGTGTTTAAGTTGAGTGTGGTAGCAGAGTATGATTGGTGGTTTTTTTTTCCTTTTGTTTTTTTATTTTGGGGAGGGAGGGTGGGGTGAGGTTTTTTGGCTTTGTAAATAGGGGAGTGGGGTAGGTTTTAAGGTGATTGTGGGAAAAGGTTGTGTGTTTCAATAAAGGAACATCAAAAGTCTCTCTCTCTCTCTCTCTCTCTCTCTCTCTCTCAATTTCAATTTCAAAGTGCTTTATTGGCATGACAAATACAGGCACTTGTGTTGCCAAAGCAGGGGTTACATAATAAAACTATATACAGTATGTTTATGTAAATAAAATAATAATAGAACTGCCTATAACAAGAATTACAATAAATTATGTTATGTTGTGTGTGTGTGTCTGTGTTTCTGTGTGTGTTGTGCGTGTGCATGTGCACATGTCAGTTTGTATGTGTATATGTTGCATGCTCGTATGTGTGTGCAGGTATGTGTGTGCATGTGTGCATGACAGGGTCACTCACTGTCCCTCAGATTGTGGCAAGAGAGCACAAATTGTGCTGCTAGTATGCAGCAGTCTTTATTTTCCCCTAATAAGAAGGGTAGTTTGTCGGCATCCGGTGTGCTGTCGAATTGTGGACATTTTTGGCTCATTTTGGGGTAGAATTTATTGCGAATTTGGTCAAATTTGGCACATTCAATAACTAAGTGTTTTTCGGTTTCAATTTTGGGGTCTTTACATTGTTGGCACAATCTTTGTTCTTCTGGCAGCCATGATCTTTTGTGTCTGCCGGTTTCTATGGCTAGGCGGTGCTCGCTGAGTCTGTACCTCGTCAAGGTGGTTCTCAGTTTTGTGGTCAGGTAGTTTGCTACAGTGTACTGTCTTTTTAGGGCCAGATAACATTTCATTTTACTTTGTGATTTTGTTTGAGATTCCCAATACGTGATATAATTTTGTTTCAGTTGTGTTGCAATTTGGTTAATTCTAATTAGATTTGTAGTTTTGTAGTCTCTCTCTCTCTCTCTTCCACTGTCATTCACGGTCTTTAAAAAAAAAAAACATTTTTTCCTCTCCCCCTCTCAGTTCAGTTAAATTCAGAAATGCTTTGTTAGCGTGACTGCATATAACAATGTTACCAAAGCATGACAACAAAACAAGACTTTTTTATTTTTTATCTTATTCACTCACAAAAACAACACTCACATTACATCCCTCAACCCCAATACAACCAACTCATTCCCACACTAAATACAACAACATATACATACTTCATTACACCACAAAACAATCATTACCCCTGTCCAAACCCCAAAACATTCTCTTACAATAAATAACAGAAATACCACAAAATATACCCAACAGAACATTTAAAACTTAGCAACAAAGGCAACACTTTTAATACAAATCCACCAAACAATAAAGCAAACGCCATCATTACAACTCTAAAGAGCAACTCATCTAGGAAGCTCAGTTCGTTTGCTCCCTTCTCAGGGGAAACGCTGGGTTCTCATTAGTCTCTGGCGATACAGGGAAGAAAAAAAAATCAGAATCAGCACTCTTCCACACTGTTGAGTAGCCTTGGTGAGTAGATAGGGCGAGAAAGTTGTAGAGTACGTGAAAATCTTTCAAATTGCAGTATACTTCAAACACCCGGATGACACACTTTCTTCTAGGCTTTCGCTGAGTACATTCGGGAGCACACTTTTTAAAAAGTACACGAACATTTTGGTCACATAAATATGACGTGAAGCTTCATAAAAAAAAAAAAATGAGGCACAGCTTCGTTGACGTTTTCCTTCAAATACAACAAAAACAACACGTGACATGGCAGCGCAAGAGTGGGGCGCAGGGTTGCCAGATCTAGTAAGACTTTCCAGTCAAATGGCAAATCAAAACTAGCCCAAATTATAGGCTATTTTTAACCGAACCCAACGTATTTTAAATAGAAATCATCATGTTTTTACTTTTTAAAATAAGTACGTGCTTTGCGACTTTTCATATTTACCCGTGGCTGCACGTTGAAAGTATCCCAATTTTGCTGTAAAACCGCGGACATGGCAAGACTGGTGGGACTTCTTAAGACCTGCTTACGAAACTTCCACAGTGTGGTTGGAAAATAGTATGGCGTATATCTTTCGCGGACTGCTAAACAGTGCACATTAAACAGCACACTTCTGCCAGTGCATTGTACGCAGGAGACAGGGCGCAGTAGATAGGGCTCTGATTTGGACACAGCCTCAGTGTCCAAACTGGACACTCCTCCAGTGGGCTCTAACAAGTCCTTCTTCTCGACTCCCAGCTCTGCGTCCTGGCTCCTCCCCCTCTTCCTAGAAGGGTCAACTTCCCTTCATCAACTTCCTCCTGGACTGCTACAACAACACAAGACATAAGACAGATTCAATATGATTGGTGATGATGATGATGATGATGATGATGATGATGAAACTAAATAATTGTAATACGTTCTTCCTCCCTCCCTATTTCTCTCAGACGCAGTGGCTGATGTGCGCCTCTCCCTGCCCTCGGTTGCCATCGAGGGGGGGTAACGTCTCCCTGAGCTGCACCTGGGCCCGCGGGACAGAGACGCGGGTGATTTGGGGAAAGGGGGGTGTGGCCCTCACCCCGGACGCCCGGGTGACGATCTCGGGGGGGTCCCTGGTGATAAACCCGGCCAGGAGGGGGGACGCCGGCGACTACTCCTGCACCGTCAGCAACCTCGTGAGCGCACAAACCACCACCGCCACCCTCACCGTCTTCTGTGAGTGCCCGAAAAACCACCAGCCTTCGTCCCATTGTGCCTCAGCTGTGAGAGAAAGATCCTTTTCTTTCCGTTCTATTTTATTAACCTGACTATACTAACTTGGAAGTGAAAGAGTTCACATGGATTCACCAGTACTTCCCTATTTCTATTTTGCCATAAATTAAGCGCTGACATTTAGCCGGCCAGCGGAGGACGGCTCCCCTTCTGTTGCCCGATTTTCTCACCACTGATTGTTTTTTATTCCCACTTCCCACTTTATTTTATTTTTACTTGTCTTAACAAGTGTTTTAGTCTTGTAATGAAACTTAAAAGTTAATTTTTTTCCCTCTATCAAATATTGGCTTATTTTAAATTACTTTCCCCTTTATTAGCTTGTTTTAAGTTACTTTTTAACGTGAAATTATCTTACCCCACTGGCAGATCTTGATATGAGTCAAACTGTCTCACCTCATTGGCAACATTTTTGTCTTACTTCTTATTTATTAAGAAAAAAAGATTTTAAGTCCAAATGTAAGACTAATACTTAAGATTGACTTATATTTAGCTTTTTGCAGTGCAGGTCTCATCTTCCCTGTTTCCCTGTGAAGCACCTTGTGACAGTGTTTCTGTAAACATAAATGACTCAGGAGATGTGTTGGTGTTTTGGCTCTGCGTCTTGCTGATTAATGCGAGGCTGAATAACGCGTACTGATTGGCTGATTTATGTGTCGGTCTCCAGATGGTCCGGACACCCCTCGTTTGGATCAGGAGCTGCAGGCGGACTGCGTGGGAGGGGGGCAAGCGGTGGTGGGTCAGACGGTGAGGCTCACCTGCGAGTCGGACTCCCTGCCACCCGCCCTGTTCTCATGGCAACACAACGGCGTGCCCGTGGCGTCCGGCCAACCGGACAGCGGAGTGCTCAGCGTCCAGACCTTCTCCACCAATCAGAGCGGCCGCTACGTCTGCACGGCCAGGAACGCGATCACAGGGCGGACGTCTGAGCAGGGGACAGATGTCTCCGTCGTCCGTGAGTTACGCCCCGCGCCGCTTGTTGTCGCCGATCGTTTTGCACGATTGTCTCTACCATTGTTGCCATGACGAAAGAGCGTGTGTGAGCGCATTGGCGCAGCTCTGATAAATATTTTGCGTGTAAAAACAAAAAGCGAAACGCTTTGCAAATTTCTTCCATTGTCTCTCCCCTTCTGTTTTTATCTTTCATACCCACTCCCTCTCTCCCTCCACCCCTCTTTTCCCCTCTTCCTTTCGTTCTCTGTCTCTGCTCTCTTTACTGTCCTTCTACATCATTGTTCTTTTTCACTCAATTTTTCTCTTGCCATCTCTCTGCCCTCTTTCTTTCCTGTACACTTCTCTCTTTCCTCCTCTCTTCTCTCTTTTGTCCTTCTTTTCTCTCCCTCCCTCTTTCCACCACCTTTCTCTCTCTCTCTTCTGTGAACCCCCCCCACCCCCCCTCCAGGAACATGCCTCAGCGGTGGTGCTGTAGCGGGGATTGTGATTGGCTGCATTCTGGCACTCATCTTAATCATCATCGCCATCTTCCTGCTGCTGCGCTGGCGGAAAGGTAAGGCCACGCCCCCTCCGCTCCATCGCCTCAGTCTGGCTCTGTCGCTCTCGACCTTTGTGTGAAAGACTCTCTGGCTGTTTTCCCCAGTCTGTTTCGAAGTTTCACTATGTTTTTGTGTATGTGTGTGATATTTACTGCCATTGATATGAAAGACGGTGCTATTGACGTGCCTGATATCTTGTGTGTATATGTGCGATATTTGATGGTATTTATATGAAAGACATTTGCATTGATGTGCTTTATGTCTGGGTGTATGTGTTTGATATTTGATGATATTGATATGAAAGACCGTGCCATTGACATGCTTGATATCTCATGTGTAAATGTGCGATATTTGATGGTATTTATATGAAAGACATTTGCATTGATGTGCTTGATATCTTGTGTGAATGTGTTTGATATTTGATGATATTGATATGAAAGACTGTACTGTTGATGTACTTGAGAGCTCTTGTGTAAATGTGTGATATTTTATGGTACTGACATGAAAGACAGTGCTGTTGACGTGTTGGTATCTCGTCTGACAGTTGACCAGAGCATCAGACGCGCTACTGGAAATCATAACCCAGATGAGCACACTCAGCGCCACGTAAGACACTGTTTTACTCTCCGTCTCAAACACCTGGCATCACTCACCTGCTCTATCTCTCATATCAGGGATTTTATGATCTTAATAGTTACTTATTCTGGCTTTCTTCTCTCTCACTCTCTCAGTTAAATTAATTTACATTTAAACTCAAATGCATTATTTATTGGCATGACAAACAGTAGACATGGAAATACCAAAAGAGAGAAAATGGAGACAAGACAGGAGATAATAACAATAACCATAAAACTATAAAACAGCAGCAATATAAACTAGCACACACTACAGAAGTGGCATCATAACTACCTTCTCACGGTCTCTCTCTCCACCTCTCTCTCTATATATCTCTGTGTCTCTCTCCCTCCCTCTCTCTCACTCACTCTCTTTCTTCCCCTTCCCCCTTTCTCTTTCTCTCCCTCATTCCCTTCCTCCCCTGCCTCTCTCTCTCTCTCTCTCTGTCACACTCTCTCTCTTTCTCTCTGTTGTTCTCTCTCAATTCAGTTCAATTCAATTCAATTCAATATGCTTTATTGGCATGACAAAAGTTCACAATTGTATTGCCAAAGATTGTTGATCAGAAAAAGGAACATGTCAACATGAGAAAAGATACAAAATAACAATGATTATACATTTGACTGATATATATACAGTAACACAGTAACAGGTGTGTGTGTGTGTGTGTGTGAAGCAGTAACAGGTTTGTATGTATGTGTGTGTGTGTGTGTGTGTGTGTTTGTGTATATGTGTGCATATATGCATATGGATTTACGTGTCCGTGCGTGTGTGTGTTCATGTTTGTGTGCATGTCAGTAAATGGTTGTGTTCCATCACTCACTGTCCCTCAGACTGTGGCAGGCAGCGATGAACTGTGCTGCAAGTGTAGAGCACTCTCTCTCCCCCAGTAGTATTTTTAATTTCTCATGATCAGGGAGATCATTGAAAAATGGGCAGATCCGGTTGAATTTAGGGAAGTATTTTTTTGTGATGCTTTCATACTTTTCGCATACTTTTTTTCATACTCTCTCTCTCTCTCTCTCTCTCTCTCCCAGTCTCCTCCACTCCAGCCAGCCCTGCCTCTGCCTCGTAACCACGCCGTTCCCTTGGGACACGGTCGCCCCGGCGACCACCGGCTACAGGATCTAAACACACTCCACCACAACGGCTATGCGCTCCCCCCACAGAACGGCTATCACGATGTCACCATGCCCCAGCATCATCACCAAGGCAACGGCAACGCGCTTCAACACAACGGCCAACCGAACACCAACGCGTACCCGCCAAACGGCACAGTACACGCTGACACTTTCCCACACAACGGCTGGCAGAACCCCAACGCGTTCCCGCAAAATTCCCAACAGAACCCAAATATTCTCATACAGACGGGCCAGACACACCCCAATACGTTGCCCCCCACGGTCCACGTGAACCTCAACACACTGCCACACACAAATCAGCAGGCCAGCAATACACTGCCCCAAACCGTCCACGTGAATTTAAATGCATATCCAAACACAAGCCAACAGGACCCACACACACTACAGCACAATAACAACACACTACAACACTATGACCAGCACACTAATCCCACATTACAAAACACTAATCACACACTACAACACACTAATCAGCACAATAACAACACACTACAACACTATGACCAGCACACTAATCCCACATTACAAAACACTAATCACACACTACAACACACTAATCAGCACAATAACCACACACTACAACATTATGACCAGCACACTAATCCCACAGTACAAAACACTAATCACACACTACAACACACAAACCACCAAAACCTGGACAGTGTGGCTCAGATTGGACATTCAGACAGGGCTCTTCTGATACAAACTGAGGCGTCATACCCCACAGATAGGCCTCAGAGAGGCGCTCATAATCCCACAAGCAACGACGCACGGCGGCCCGGTGATCTGGTTCAGACCGGATACTCGCACCCGGTCAATCCCGCCCCTGCAGGACGGCGGAACGCCAACACGCAGACCTACCGGCCCGACTCGAACCCGAGGCCGGGCCGCGACCCTGCGGCCCCGCGACCCCGCGGAGACCAGGAGCGAGACCGCTCCCAAACCCGGGGTGTCCAAATGCCCTGGGACCGCATACGAGGCACCCCGGCGTACCCAAATCATGGCTTCCAGGGGGATTCGGGCACCTCTATAGATGGAGCCGAACGCCGGCGCCACAAGCGGGACGAGCCCGGTCGCTCGGACCCTGGGAGACCGCCGCCCGACTCCGCCCACAACGGGCAGCGCAGGCCCCCTGTCGAGACCCAGACTGCCGGGAGGAGCGCCAGAGAGCGTGCCCAGACCCTGCCCCCAAACCCAGACCCCTCAACGCCGCCCCCACCGTACAACCAGCCAGTCTCTCTCGCCCCCGTCTACCCCCAAAATCAAACCGCGCGCCAGATACGCTTCGCCCCTCAGGACCAGGATGTTCAGAGGCTGACGGTGTCACGAGGCGCCGACCGCCAGCCGACCGGTCAACCGTTTCCCTCCGGTCACACCCAGGCCGCTACCCACAATGCACAGCAGCAGGGACCGCAGACGTTGCAGACGCCTAATGTTGTGATGCATCCTGGGGCAAGGAATTCGGACCCGCGGTCACGCCCTTTGGCCCAAAACCAGGGGAACCAGCAGCAGCAGGGGACGCCTCTGGCGAGGCAACCCGCCGTTCTCGCGCCAGGACAGAGCGCGCCGAATCACCAGGCCCCGCCCACTGCGGCTCCGAACCCCAGCCACCTCACGCAGTCCGCTCTGCAGGCGCACACGCGGACCCACAACCCCTTCCCGAGCCGCAACCATCAGACGGCCGCCGCCCTGGCTCAGCCCCGCCCCCCCAACGCAGGTCCCGCCCCTCCTACCGCCCCCACAGGCCGTCGCCAACGCCCCCCATCCCCCCACGCCCCCTCCTGTCCTGCCCCTGTCCCAGTTCCAAACCCTGCCCCGGCAACGCCTCCAGCAGCCCCCTACTCACCCCCAACAGCCTCCAGCCACTGCACACAGGCACCCCGCCAACCCGAATCGACAGAGGCACCCCCAACACGCCCCCAGACCCCCGGCTCACGGACAGCCCGGCGCCCAGAGACACCACGGCAACGCTCACCCGCACGCCGCCGCCGCCACGCACAGGCAGCCAACCAACCAGAGACAGGTGAGTCAGCCCCAGCCAACCAACCAGAGACAGGTGAGTCAGCCGTCTAACAAGGCAGCGCTTCCGCCGGGAGTGCACCTGCCAGTCCGCGACGGGGTGGAGTGCAATATCCCGGCGGCAGAGCCGTCTACGAGCGGCGTCTTTGTTTCAGCGGACGCACGCCCCGCGTCTTCCTTGTTACGGACGTGGCGGAGTGTGTAGTTGCTTGACAGCGCCCCTGTTGCAAGTGCCGCACTTCAGGCGCCTTGCAGCGTTTAAAGAGTGTCAGCGGCCGCTTGCCTTGGCGCCGGCGCGCTCTGAGTGGTGGCGGTGGCGGATAGGTAGGCGCTATATTAACGTGATGAGCGCATAATGAAATGTGTCGTTCCTCTCCTACACAGCAGGCCGCCTGGGACCGAGCGAGACACTGAAAGGGAGGAGAGGACGGTGATGCTACCAGACTGTCTCCCGCGTCGAGTCTGCCAAGGAGGCCGCGAGGAACGCGCAAGTCAGGCTAACGCACCCGTCGTGGGAATGAAACTTTTCCCTACGGCAGCGGGAAATCCGGAGACGGTGTGCCGAGATCGTCGCTTTCCTTCTGTCATACGGATTTATTGTTGAGTGGCAGTAAAGCTAATGTCGCAATATAGTGGAAAGGCCAGAGAGTTGTTATTTAAAAAAAAAAAAATCCCTGTCAAGTTGTAATTTGAAAGAAATTAATTTAGAATAATGAGCGAGCGTCTGGGTTCCGCATATTTAAAATGACTAAGATGGCGCGCTTGCACCTGCGGGGTAATAAAGCCGTGGTCTGTCCATTACGTTTCGGCGCTGAAACATTTGACGCTGAATATTTTCCGCACAACGGAAAGATGGAAATCTGAAGCGGTTCCGGTTGATTGAGTGGGCTTCCCACGGAGGAATTGTTGAAAGAATTGGACTGCCACGCACTCACTGTAGATTTCCGTGGAAAATGGGCATTCTGAATGCACAGTTTGTAGCCTACAGATGTGGCCTGTGTCTGTTCTGTACACTTTCTCAGCCAAAAGGGAATTAATTTAATAACCGAGATGATCATTTGAATGAACAATGTATTTAAATTAACAATAATAGCCTATACGAACACATTTAATGTAAACATATATATAGTATGAACTAAATGTGTAATACTTCTATAAAACTAAATGTGTAATATATATTTTTATATATTTTAAAATAATTTGTTTACATGATGATAACTGTGATTTTCTTTTAATTTCCAATGCATTATTTAACTCAGGGAAAATAGTTTGTTAAACAGTGGAAGTCTAAGTCTAAGAATGTGACTTGTTTAAATTATGAAAAGGAGATATTTTGTAAACATGTACAAGGTACAGTAACTTTATATTAAAAATGCTTACTTCTGTTCTGTGATGTTCTTCATATCCTTCAGTGGTGTGAGTGTGTGTGTGTGTGTGTGTGTGTGTGCACATGTGTGTGTGTGTAGAGGCAACACGTATGACAAATGTGGCCTACATGTATGTCCAAGACGTAAGGTCAGCCCAAAGAGAGAGAGAGCGAGAGAGCATCTACACTTCCATCAGATAAGCATCTGATTGTTACCTTACTCATGGAATTCCCATGGCATCGTATTCCGTCTGCAGAATTCCATTCCATGCTGGTAGGCTGTGCTGCCGTACAAAGCCAATTTGGAATTCACTTTTTTGCACAAATCGAAAGTGCGGTATCTTCTCTTCAATCTGTTAGAGTTTTGTTGTTGTACTGCTGCATTTCCCGAAGATATTGGGTTTTTATTTTGCACTATCTGCAAAAATTCACTGTGAAACCAAGGCAGAGTGCATTAACTGCATTTACTGCAGTTTGCCTTGGTTTCACCATGGAGAATGTCAGATACTGCAGTTTGCCTTGGTTTCACCATGGAGAATGTCAGATACTGCAGTTTGCCTTTGTTTTATGACCTATTTTGAAAACGATGCTGCTAGTTACTGCTTCTTTCTAGGTGACATCTGAGGTCACATTGTTGAAAATGTCTGAAAGAAGAAAGAAAATTTCTCAAAGATGGCACTTCCCCGTGGCTGAAAGTTACTAGAACTTGCATTAAACCGTGGGGCACACAAAAGTGGTAAGTTTTAACCCTCTGAGGTCATCAAAATCACAATCAGTTTTGTCTGTTTTGTTTGTCTGGTTTTAACAGCCCCCCTCTGCTAGCTAGCTAGCTAGCGTTAGCTCTGTTAATGGTTCATAATATTATGCATATTATGCATGGATCAGTGTTTCCCCTATAATTGTCCAGGCCTGGTGGGCCGCCAGGCCAACGAGAACCCCTGCCAGGCCAAATAAATCTTTTTTTTTTTACTAATTTGCTAGCTAGGACTTTTAGATCGCTAACGTTTTAGCATAAGTCAATGGAGTTTAACATGCCGAAAATTAGCATAACGGCTAGCGGACATTTTCTGACTGGGAGTGTGAGAATTGTTGTTTGCTAGTTTGCTGCAGGTCACATTCAGGACAAGGAATGCACAGGTGCATCCGATTATCTCTCTCTGCTTCACATTTGTAAATAGAATTAGAACAAATAAAAGTAAGAAAAGTTGGTGGTGGTGACAAGCATGAGCAGTGGTGGTGGTGGTGGCCATCATCGTCCTCTACATCAGGATCTGCCGACTGGTGACCCCGCTGTTCCTGCTGCTGCCGACAAGCCTGCCAAACTTGTCTGTAACCAATGTGCAGCACCCACCTGGGCATTTTTGCAGATACTGCACTTTGGCTTTGTAGGGCAGTGTGTGTCACAGCACATACCAGTGGGCAGTACCGGCCACGTGGGGCTCAAATTCCCTGTTGGGCATAAGAACATACATACTTGGGGAATTGGCACTTGCATTTAGTCATAAGCTACCTGTATGTGAACCTAATCATAAGTACCTATTATGCAAAATGAATGTGTTTGTGTGTGTGAGGGAGTACTTCTACATCAGGGTTATTCCCCCTAATTCACCGCAGAAATTAACCCGCCTCAAGATCTACCAAACGTGAGTTTGTATTTGTGTGTGGGAAAGGGGGAGGGCCTGTTACTTTTTTAGTTAACCATTGTGCACTAACTATTAACTACTGTAGGACCAACTGACAATGGTTAACCACTGTGCAATAACTATTAACTACTGTAGGACCAACTCACACTGGTTCAGATTTACACTTAGGCATTTAACAGGTGCTCTTATCCAGAGCGACTTATATAAAATCCATTTATAGCTGGATTGTCACTGAAGCAATTCCGGTTAAGTGTCTTACTCAAGGGAACAGTGGCAGCGCTCCTGTGGGAATTGAACCTGCAGCCTCTGAACAAGCCTGGTTACTCGCTAGGTTCTCTAACTGTTATATTACCCTGTCGCCCTGCTGGCCTGTATCTTAAAGACTGCGACAATTAACTCATCAGGGACTCATCAGGGATGATTTGTTTTTAGAAATGACATGTTCCTCCCCCCCCCCCCCCCAGCAGCTGTCATTGGCTAATGGGCGTGGTTTTGCACATCACCGAAGAGGCCACAAACAGATAAACCTTCTCTTTCCATAGCAACCTACTTCCAAGATTCCCAAGACAGAATAAAAGGTTGTCTCTTTTTTTGTGTGTGTGTGTGTGTGTGTGTGTGTGTGTGTGTGTTGCGAATGGAGTGGCGAATTAAGAGATAACGGTCTTTAAACCGTCCAAGTCTCCGCATTTTATTGAGCTTCCTGCGCGTGCGGTCCGCACTCTGTATAAGATGTTAAAAAAAAAAAACTGGTTTGCTCAATGTTGGCGGCTAATACGCCACTCGGGAACGAACGCTTATCTCGTTCCTGACTGGCTTTACTGTAGCCTTTTTCAGCTTCCCCTCCGTGGCGTCTTGCCAACCGTTTGTCTGATGCAACTCACTGCGGCATAAAAGAAAAAGCACAGCCCTCTTCTCTCCTGTATGCCATAATCTTTAAAAAAAAAAAAAGAGGAGAACGCTGATCCTGGAAGGTTGTATCTCTTTCTGCTATTGTCTCAGGTTCCAGCGCATGATGTTTTCAATTGGACCACACAGTTGTCGTGTGCGATGAGGGTTTTTTTTTTTTTTAGATACACACAGGAGTTTTCTGACAACCTTCCGACTCTAAAATGGCTGTTATAGGGGCGTTTGGGGAGGTTAGTGGTCTAAAGCAAGAAAATACATTTCAAGTAACTGAGAATCAGCTTGTACAGCGACGTTATGCCTCCGGAGGTTGGCCTGTTACCAAATGGTTTTTCTTTAAACATCTAATTTTCCACAGAGGGTTCAGGTTCAATGACCAGTTATCCACACTTTCAGCATTTAGAAGTTCACTGATTTCAGCCTGTCGGTCAATCAGTTAAGCCATACAAAACGTAACATCTTTCAAAAGAAACCATTTGCCACAGCACATTACAGAAAATGTAAGCATTAGTACTGTAGAGAACTGATCTGACTGAAGTCCCTGAAGAATCATTCATTCCATATCTATTTCTGACATAATGTAGCAGTTAAAGAGTAAACCAATCCCCTGCATTTGACATGATTTCTAATTAAAAACAAATCAACAGCTCTTTATACGTCAGGAATGGCAATTCAAGGTTGGAGAGACAGCCAGCAAGCATATGGGTTCTTCAGAACCAGGGTCTGAAACACATGCATGAGCTAATTGCATCATAAAGATATAAAATCCACTCTATTGCAGAGGTGGGCAGTTCAGTTCCTGGAGGGATGATGCTCATGCAAAAAATGTTTTTCTTCCTCCAATTACACAGGCTCAATTAACTAATTAGCTCCATGAGACAGCTCAAGTTCACTTGCAGGTTAAACCTCAGGAAAATGTTTTGCATGGGGAAACAAGAACTGAGTGCAATAATCATATGCAAAAAAAACTATTATAAATGTGAGATAATGCATGCGATTGAGCCAATTAAATAATTAAGAGTGGAAGTTGGTTTGAAGTCCAGACACAGATGTGGGCCCTTTCCTGCTCTTGTGAAATTCATTTGAATTTAAAAGAGATTGATGAATTAATTGATCATTTAATTACATATTTATGGGTTTGATTATGAGTACATTTATTTATATTTATGAGTTTGGTTAGATTCATATATAGTAGATTATAGTAGATTATTCAAAATAGTGTGTTTGATTATATTATAAACCAGGGGTAGGGGAACCCTGGTCCTGGAGAGCCGCAGGGTCTGCTGGTTTTTGTTTTCACCTTAAATACAGCAACTACTTAAACCAAAGAAACCAGGTGAGGTGAGTTAACTGTGTAATCAACTGTTTTAATTGATCAATTAAAGGGTAAGTTCGCTATTTTGGACCTTGGACCCTATTTGCGGTCCGTCTTCCATGAACCTGACCCATGAAGTCCATTTTTTCGCTGATCGGTCCAGTATTGAGTTCGCTCCAGATTTCCTGTAGGCTCTCATTGGGCTACAATAGAAGTCAACGGGGCAATTAGAAATGTTCGATAAATGTGCTTTCATGTACAATAAATGAGACGGGAAGCTCAGGGTGTATTGTTACCGGTCTCAGTATGCTCTCCTGTGAAATGTATCTCAATCCGAACATTTTTACGTGCTTGGCATGGCTTGGAAGTAAGCATTTCTCTGTTGCTTGTTTTCGCTGCTCCCGCAGAGTAGCCTACTATGTGTCGGGGGTAGGGGAGCGGGAAGGTGTGCCGGCCGTTTACGAAACTATCTAGTTGAGCAGTCTGCGTTTGTTTACCTGCAGCAACGTAGGCTACAATTTCCACAAAAAAACTTGGATGATGGATGACTATAATGATTACGAAGACGAAGAATTCGATTTTGACTGACGTTACTCGCTACAGATTTGAGCCAGAATACACGGACACGGAACTACAAGAGATGGATGATAAGAGAGCAAGAGAAGAGAGAGAGGCTGAAGTTGCGCAGGTAATGTTATCCGAAGTCAGTGCGAGGTAGTGCGGTCGGAGAAATAGTTCTGTTTCAAATGGAACTGTTGTTTCAACGTTCGGTTTGCGTTTGCGATAGCCTACATTTCACAGGAGAGCATACTGAGACCGTAAGAATACACACTGAGCTATAAAAGCACATGTATCGTTGTTTTTCCATAACATTTCTAATTGCCCCCGTTGACTTCTATTGTAGCCCAGTGAGAGCCTACAGGAAATCTGTACCGAACTCAATACTGGACCGATCAGCGAAAATATGGACTTCATGGGTCAGGTTCATGGAAGACGGACCGCAAATAGGGTCCAAGGTCCAAAATAGC
This sequence comes from Synaphobranchus kaupii, assembly GCA_029718625.1. Lineage (NCBI taxonomy): Eukaryota > Metazoa > Chordata > Actinopteri > Anguilliformes > Synaphobranchidae > Synaphobranchus > Synaphobranchus kaupii. Next base: position 8,757,361 of record CM056390.1, on the reverse strand, counting down.
GAACTTACCCTTTAAGTGGCGAGTAACTAAAACCAGCAGAACCTGCGGCTCTCCAGGACCAGGGTTCCCTACCCCTGCTATAAACGTAGATGATTCATATGAATGGATTTGATTATAAGCTCCTACATTATGGGAAGGATGTGCTTTGTCTTGTCTGTTCTGTAGTGATCTTGATGATGTCTCTGTATGCACTTACTGTACGTCGCTTTGGATAAAAGCGTCTGCTAAATGAATGTAATGTAATAAGGACATTATTTATTTTTATGAGTTTGATTATGGTTTCATAATTAATATTTATTGATTATGGTAGATTATGGTAGATAATTTATATTCTTGGGTTTGATTACAGTAGATTATTAATATTTTTCAGTTTGATTACAGTAGATTATTAATTTTTCTAGGTTTGATTGTGGTAGATTATTCAAATTTGTGGGTTTGATTATGCATACTCTATGGTGAATGTAGAGTGTGGGTTTGATTGTGCATACTCTACTGATAAAGGTGAATGTAGAGTGTGGGTTTGATTGTGCATACTCTACTGATAAAGGTGAATGTAGAGTGTGGGTTTGATTGTGCATACTCTACTAACAAAGGTGAATGTAGAGTGTGGGTTTGATTGTGCATACTCTACTGATAAAGGTGAATGTAGAGTGTGGGTTTGATTGTGCATACTCTACTGATAAAGGTGAATATAGAGTGTGGGTTTGATTGTGCATACTCTACTGATAAAGGTGAATGTAGAGTGTGGGTTTGATTGTGCATACTCTACTAACAAAGGTGAATGTAGAGTGTGGGTTTGATTGTGCATACTCTACTAATGAAGGTGAATGTAGAGTGTGGGTTTGATTGTGCATACTCTACTGATAAAGGTGAATGTAGAGTGTGGGTTTGATTGTGCATACTCTACTAATGAAGGTGAATGTAGAGTGTGGGTTTGATTGTGCATACTCTACTGATAAAGGTGAATGTAGAGTGTGGGTTTGATTCGGCATTCTCTACTAATAAAGTTTCTCTCTCTCCCGCTTTCTCTTTCTCTCCTCTTCTCTCTCATTCTCTCTCTCTTTGTCACACAAATACACTGTCCCATACTGTTTTGTGAATAATATTCATAAATAATATGTGAGTTTGTCTGCATAGGCCTACTCACTGCACTGTGTGTGTGTTTGTTTATGGGTGTGCGTTCATGAATGTACTGGAAACTATATCCCTAATAATATGCAGTAATAACAGGATGGTGACCCTCATGCGTGATGAGCCTTTCTCTGTAAAATAAATAAGCCACAAAAGAGGCTTTCTGAGAGAAACGGCTAATGAAGCCGCTTTTACATCGCTGCAGTTCTTAATGTGTGCCACTAGAGGGAGACAACACATTTAAAGAAAAATAAACGGCCTCCTTCCCTGTAGTTAATATTCTCTCTGCTACATTTATTAGCAATGTGTGCATCGCTGCTGAAACACACAGACTGGATGATTTCCAACTAATTTACCAGTACTCAATAATTTATCAACAGTAATAACAGGAAGTAATTTGTGGCTTTTTAAAATAATAATAATAATAATAATAATAATAATAATAATAATAATAATAATAATAATAAATTCAAACAAATACAACAGGACAATCGGATTTTGGTTTTGATTGCCGCATGACAATTTGGTTTGACCTTTTAACGATAAACTACGTAGATGAGCTGCTGGGAAATTTTTTCCATAAAAAGAATTACAAGATGTACAATATTCTGTACAAAATTACTAAGTCAGTGCGAGCAATGCAATGTAAGAGGTTCCGTGAGTGGGTGACACAAAACATGATATTGAATTTGTGCTAAAACTGCTGAATGCATTTACGTGTGACTCCAAATCGTGATTCCAAGTTAATCTGCTTGCCTAGTTTATCTGTCTAGTTTGTCTTTCTACCTGTCCTTTAGGCTTGTCACTATCTGTTTGCAATTGGTATGAGTGAATGGAGTGTGTACCCTGCGATGGATTGGCGACCTGTCCAGGGTGTATTCCTGCCTCTCGCCCAATGCATGCTGGGATAAACGGGTTAGATAATGGATGGATGGATGGATTATCTGTTTGTACACTGTTAAAAATTATTTGTTGACTCAACTTGACTAAGTCAAGTCATCTTGTTGCTTTGACTGAGTTAAGTTGAGTCAACAGACTACATGTTGTATCAACTAATTTATTGAAGTGTAATAACCTTGACACTATATGTTGACTGAACTTGACTCAACTTAACTCAGTCAAAGCAACAAGATGACTTAGTCAAGTTGAGTCAACAAATCATTTTTAACAGTGTATGTTTCATAACCTGAAATTCCAACCCCTACCCCTTCCCCTGTCCCTAATCTGGCCCTACCCCCTGCCCCTACCCGCACCCCTTCACTGAGCCCAGCAGTGGGGCCTAGAGCCACCCAGCCACCCAGCCACCCACCCAGCCACCCAGCCACCCACCCAGCCAGCCAGCCACCCACCCACCCAGCCACCCAGCCAGCCACCCACCCACACAGCCACCCAGCCAGCCACCCAGCCAGCCACCCACCCACCCAGCCACCCACCCAGCCACCCAGCCACCCACCCACCCACCCACCCAGCCAGCCAGCCAGCCAGCCAGCCACCCAGCCACCCACCCAGCCAGCCACCCACCCAGCCACCCAGCCACGCACCCACCCACCCAGCCACCCACCCAGCCACCCAGCCACCCACCCACCCACCCAGCCAGCCAGCCGCCCAGCCAGCCACCCACCCAGCCACCCAGCCAGCCACCCAGCCAGCCAGCCACCCACCCACCCAGTCAGCCAGCCACCCAGCCAGCCACCCACCCACCCAGCCACCCACCCAGCCACCCACCCAGCCAGCCACCCAGCCACCCACCCAGCCACTCAGCCAGCCACCCAGCCAACCACCCACCCACCCAGCCAGCCACCCACCCAGCCACCCACCCAGCCACCCAGCCACCCACCCAGCCAGCCACCCAGCCACCCACCCACCCACCCAGCCAGCCACCCACCCACCCAGCCATCCAGCCACCCACCCAGCCACCCAGCCACCCACCCACCCAGCCACCCAGCCACCCAGCCATCCAGCCACCTACCCAGCCACCCAGCCATCCAGCCACCCACCCAGCCAGCCACCCAACCATCCAGCCACCCAATAACCTCAATAACCTTGACACTATATGTTGACTGAACTTGACTGAACTTAACTCAGTCAAAGCAACAAGATGACTTAGTCAAGTTGAGTCAACAAATCATTTTTAACAGTGTATGTTTCATAACCTGAAATTCCAACCCCTACCCCTTCCCCTGTCCCTAATCTGGCCCTACCCCCTGCCCCTACCCGCACCCCTTCACTGAGCCCAGCAGTGGGGCCTAGAGCCACCCAGCCACCCACCCAGCCAGCCACCCAGCCACCCAGCCACCCAGCCACCCACCCAGCCAGCCAGCCACCCACCCACCCAGCCACCCAGCCAGCCACCCAGCCACCCAGCCAGCCACCCACCCACCCAGCCACCCACCCAGCCACCCACCCAGCCAGCCAGCCAGCCACCCAGCCACCCACCCAGCCAGCCACCCACCCAGCCACCCACCCAGCCACCCACCCAGCCACCCAGCCACCCACCCACCCACCCAGCCACCCACCCACCCACCCAGCCAGCCAGCCACCCAGCCAGCCACCCACCCAGCCACCCAGCCAGCCACCCAGCCAGCCAGCCAGCCAGCCACCCACCCACCCAGCCACCCACCCAGCCACCCACCCACCCACCCACCCAGCCAGCCAGCCAGCCAGCCAGCCACCCAGCCACCCACCCAGCCACCCACCCACCCAGCCACCCAGCCACGCACCCACCCACCCAGCCACCCAGCCACCCAGCCATCCAGCCACCTACCCAGCCACCCAGCCATCCAGCCACCCACCCAGCCAGCCACCCAACCATCCAGCCACCCAATAACCTCAATAACCTTGACACTATATGTTGACTGAACTTGACTGAACTTAACTCAGTCAAAGCAACAAGATGACTTAGTCAAGTTGAGTCAACAAATCATTTTTAACAGTGTATGTTTCATAACCTGAAATTCCAACCCCTACCCCTTCCCCTGTCCCTAATCTGGCCCTACCCCCTGCCCCTACCCGCACCCCTTCACTGAGCCCAGCAGTGGGGCCTAGAGCCACCCAGCCACCCACCCAGCCAGCCACCCAGCCACCCAGCCACCCACCCAGCCAGCCAGCCACCCACCCACCCAGCCACCCAGCCAGCCACCCAGCCACCCAGCCAGCCACCCACCCACCCAGCCACCCACCCAGCCACCCACCCACCCACCCACCCAGCCAGCCAGCCAGCCACCCAGCCACCCACCCAGCCAGCCACCCACCCAGCCACCCACCCACCCACCCAGCCACCCACCCAGCCACCCAGCCACCCACCCACCCAGCCAGCCAGCCACCCAGCCAGCCACCCACCCAGCCACCCAGCCAGCCACCCAGCCAGCCAGCCACCCACCCACCCAGTCAGCCAGCCACCCAGCCAGCCACCCACCCACCCAGCCACCCACCCAGCCACCCACCCAGCCACCCAGCCAGCCACCCAGCCAACCACCCACCCACCCAGCCAGCCACCCAGCCAGCCACCCACCCACCCAGCCAGCCACCCAGCCAGCCACCCACCCACCCAGCCAGCCACCCACCCAGCCAGCCACCCACCCACCCACCCACCCAGCCAGCCACCCAGCCAGCCACCCACCCAGCCATCCAGCCACCCACCCAGCCACCCACCCACCCAGCCACCCAGCCACCCACCCACCCAGCCACCCAGCCATCCAGCCACCTACCCAGCCACCCAGCCATCCAGCCACCCACCCAGCCACCCAGCCAGCCACCCAGCCATCCAGCCACCCAATAACCTCAATAACCTTGACACTATATGTTGACTGAACTTGACTCAACTTAACTCAGTCAAAGCAACAAGATGACTTAGTCAAGTTGAGTCAACAAATCATTTTTAACAGTGTATGTTTCATAACCTGAAATTCCAACCCCTACCCCTTCCCCTGTCCCTAATCTGGCCCTACCCCCTGCCCCTACCCGCACCCCTTCACTGAGCCCAGCAGTGGGGCCTAGAGCCAGCCAGCCACCCACCCAGCCAGCCACCCATCCACCCAGCCACCCAGCCAGCCACCCACCCAGCCACCCACCCACCCACCCAGCCAGCCACCCAGCCATCCAGCCACCCACCCAGCCACCCAGCCACCCACCCAGCCACCCAGCCACCCAGCCACCCACCCAGCCACCCACCCACCCAGCCATCCAGCCACCCACCCAGCCACCCACACAGCCACCCACCCAGCCAGCCACCCAGCCATCCAGCCACCCACCCAGCCAGCCACCCAGCCACGCACCCACCCAGCCAGCCACCCAGCCACCCACCCACCCACCCAGCCAGCCACCCAGCCAGCCAGCCACCCACCCACCCAGCCACCCACCCACCCACCCAGCCACCCAGCCATCCAGCCACCCACCCAGCCACCCAGCCAGCCAGCCACCCACCCAGCCACCCAGCCACCCAGCCAGCCAGCCAGCCACCCAGCCACCCAGCCACACACCCAGCCTGCCACCCAGCCAGCCAGCCACCCAGCCACACAGCCACCCACACAGCCACCCAGCCACCCAGCCAGTCAGCCACCCAGCCAGCCACCCAGCCACCCAGCCAGCCAGCCACCCAGCCAGCCACCCACCCAGCCACACAGCCACCCAGCCACACAGCCACCCAGCCAGCCTGCCACCCAGCCAGCCAGCCACCCAGCCACACAGCCACCCAGCCACCCAGCCAACTAGCCAGCCAGCCACCCACCCAGCCACCCACCCAGCCACCCAGCCAGCCAGCCTGCCACCCAGCCACCCAGCCACCCAGCCACCCACCCAGCCACCCACCCACCCAGCCAGCCACCCACCCACCCAGCCAGCCACCCACCCAGCCAGCCACCCACCCACCCAGCCAGCCACCCAGCCACCCACCCAGCCAGCCACCCACCCAGCCAGCCAGCCACCCACCCAGCCACCCAGCCACCCAGCCACCTACCCACCCACCCAGCCAGCCACCCAGCCACCCACCCAGCCAGCCACCCACCCAGCCACCCAGCCAGCCAGCCACCCACCCAGCCACCCAGCCAGCCAGCCACCCAGCCAGCCACCCAACCACCCAGCCAGCCAGCCACCCACCCAGCCACCCAGCCAGCCAGCCACCCAGCCAGCCACCCAGCCACCCACCCAACCACCCAGCCAGTCAGCCACCCAGCCAGCCACCCACCCACCCAACCAGTCAGCCACCCAGCCAGCCACCCAGCCACCCAGCCAGCCAGCCACCCACCCAGCCACACAGCCACCCAGCCAGCCTGCCACCCAGCCAGCCAGCCACCCAGCCACACAGCCACACAGCCACCCACACAGCCACCCAGCCACCCAGCCAACCAGCCAGCCAGCCAGCCACCCAGCCAGCCAGCCACCCAGCCACCCAGCCAGCCAGCCAGCCAGCCACCCAGCCAGCCAGCCAGGCACTGGGCTCCACAAAGCATGAAAGTGAGGAGTGGACAAGGCAGGACAAGCCCCCAACCTGTCCAGGAAATACACGCTCTGCGCACGCACACGCACACGCACACGCACACACAGACACAGACACACACACACACACACACACACACACACACACACACACACACACAAAAACCCTCTGCACACATGCAAAAACACACATGTTCATACACACACATATACACACACATGAAAGAACACACATGTACACACACACACACACACACACACACACACACACACATGCTAAAATACACATACACACATACACACACACACACACACACACACACACACACACACACACACACACAGATGATTATAGAAATGGCACACCACACTTGTAAATGCGACTCACAGGCTTGTGGATAATTATGGAGGATATGGAGTACACAGCACTCTAATGGTCACATGGCTTCATCCATCACTATATGTGAGCATGTGCAGAAATCTCAGGGGAGCTCAGTAACATGGCTGCACCTGCTGATTAAACACGGGTCACAAACTTTGCTTTTTTTATCTGACCCCATGTCCCTACAAAGCACCAAGACTTCATTCATGTCTGGTCTTTCAACAAACCTTACTAAGGGGAAACCGTGGGTATAAATTATCAATGTGCTCCCTCATTATTATTATTATTATTATTATTATTATTGCCATTTTTCAATTTCGCAGAAAATTTTCATACAATTTGGAATTGCCAATTTGTGTTTTTTCAGTCATTGTGGGCCGACCCGGGCTGGATTTTGTACCAGACTTTTGGGCCCATTGTCACAGCATCTTAACAGAAAAACCAACAGATCTAACCCAGGTATTTTACACACAACAACTAACACTATTACCCCTAGCTGGTATTCAGTACCTACCCAATGTTTATACCTTAGAATAGGGGTACTATACTTTTGCTCTTATTCTCAAAAAAAGAGATGTACGGGACACATCTTTATAAAGAAGTATTACACTGAATAGATCATTATTAATGTATATAAAACAAGTCAATTTACATTACAAAAAATCTTACACAAAGTGTAATGCTCCAAAATAAATATATTATGAAACACAATTTAAACCAGGCAGGTGTACCGCAGGCGAAGCACAGGAACATGTGATCAGTATATTCAGACATGTCATCCGATTGTTTTAAATCTACGGAGAACTTATATTCTTAAAATATATTTTTTCTTACAGCGAAACTCAGTGAAGTCCACAGCTGAAACATGGTCTGTTACTGAATGAGAGACAGAGTGGTCACTTAATAAAGCCATTATTACCAACTCTGCTCATTGCTGGGTTCATTCTGTACTTCATGCTATAATGCAGACGAGCTGTCGGACACGTGAAGGAAATTTCCGTCTGAAAGTCTCATGTTACTCAACTGTGTATTTTTTTTTTTTGGTGGGCAGGGTTTGGGGGAAATAGGGGTGGGGAGGGCTGACAGTAAATTGAGGTTTTATTTGACTTTAGGCTCTGTTCAGCTTTACTGTAAAGGTTTGGCTGCACAGTGCTGAATCAGAACCGATAAATATCTCAGTCAATGTGTCTCAAACTTCAGGCAGGGACCCATAGTACCTGTCAGAATGCTTCTGTCGCCAGGCAACCGCCTCCCATCCCAGCACAGGCAATATGTGTGTGAAACCACAGGTCCTTCCTGAATTGTGCAAAAGTATGCAATTGCACTGACGTTCTTCAGACAAGGAGAAGTGCAACTGGGCCCAACTTTGTAACATAGAGACACCATGAGCGCAGGAGCGTGGGTAATTCCCCACTCTGAGAAAGCTATTTTTCTATTTTGGGCTGATTCCCTTTTGAAATCCAGGCTATTTCATAGTTTCGCTGCACACTGCCACTTGACAGACTTATTGTACAGGCCGGTTGGGAATTATCAGTAGCTTATTTAGCACAGGAATAGTACTGAAAATGTGTTGCAAATTGTAAATAATATTTTCTAAGTTAATTTATTTGTAAATACATGCTGTTACTTGAATGCACTGTTAACAACATGTTCATATTGATAAGCAATATTATCTCCTGGCTTGAATTTGTGTTTGGGAATTATGGTCTGTAAAACACAAGACTACACCAACATTTCAAACCGACTTAAAACACACAGGTCATGCAATTCATGTTTCTCACCTTGAAGTTTACGAGACATTACAAATAACAAATTATGATGTATTGGACACATCCTAAAGAAACCGATACAAAGGCAAATGACATTTAAATGTTTAAAAAAAAGAAAGAAGGCGACAACAGAATCATGAATTAATGAATACTTCACAGCTCAGTGTAGGTGAATCATATGCAGGCCGCCTCATTAACTGAATGACGCGTTTCCTGGCGTTATCGGCTGATGTAAAAGCCCTTCATACAGCTGTGCTAATTGCAGACTGGTAGGCTGAAGTTGCCATAAACAGGGCAGTTCCCTACATATCTCTAGTGGGCCTGAAGCAGTATGCGTCCCGTTCTAACACAAATAACCCCCTCAGCGCTCCGCTGCGCTAATAAGCAACGTGGTACTACAAGCCATAGCTTAGCTGATGCAACACACAGGACAAATGAAGAAAGCCGGTTGGTTCATGGGCTTCCTCCCCTGAAAAAAAGAAATATTTTTTTATTCCTTCCTTTCTTCAAGTGTTTTTGCAATTTGATGTGACACGTCATACGCGGCTGAACATCTCACTGCTATAAACACCGCCACTGACTGGCTGACTAATCTTGACCCTCATCCAAGGAGAAGGCAGTGGACTAGCTGACACTCATAGGTACGTTACAATGACCAATTATATCTTAACTTCACATCACTTTAAAAAAAAAAATTTTTAAACTCCATAAAGTGTCTTGGGATACACATCATATTAATCTGTAGGTGCGAATAAAGAAACTTTGAAAGCATTCTGTTCAGTTAGTTTAACTGCTGAAGTGACAGCAACGTTAATGTATTTGAAATGTATTCACAATTACAATTACTGTTGTACTTACAATGTATTTCAAGGGAGAGCAGTAAATAAATTATTTGTTGCTAACGGCGCTTTTATGTGTGGTCTTAGCTCCAAATAGGAGCACAAAGCGGTTTGTTTTGACTAGCTGACACTCATAGGTACGTTACAATGACCAATTATATCTTAACTTCACATCACTTTTTAAAAAATTTTTTTTAAACTCCATAAAGTGTCTTGGGATACACATCATATTAATCTGTAGGTGCGAATAAAGAAACTTTGAAAGCATTCTGTTCAGTTAGTTTAACTGCTGAAGTGACAGCAACGTTAATGTATTTGAAATGTATTCACAATTACAATTACTGTTGTACTTACAATGTATTTCAAGGGAGAGCAGTAAATAAATTATTTGTTGCTAACGGCGCTTTTATGTGTGGTCTTAGCTCCAAATAGGAGCACAAAGCGGTTTGTTTTGTTTGGCTTGGTTGAGCTGTGGTTCTAATGGGCCGGCCGGGGAAGAGAGTGAAAATCCCATTATTTAAATTCTGAACAAAGAGATTGTTAATCGCCCACTTGGATCAGGATTTCAATTGCTCATTAATTGACCAGGAAAAAAAGAAGAGTGAAAAGATATATTATTTCTCATCAACATTCAGGAAGGATAGCCTGAAACTTATGAATTCAATAAGAAAATTAATTGATATTATTAATTTTACTGCCTGAAACTGAATGAATGTAGATCTTATTTGCTGCGAGTCATTATTGCATGGATAGAAAGAACTGCATGGATAGAAATAACTCTTCCATTCATTTCCCTGGGAGTCTAAACATATGAGATTAGATAAAAAAAACAATCCCTGTTATTGACCAAAACATGCGGTTTGGTAGTTGCTTGATATATTTCCTCTCAAAACTCGTTGGTCTTTTACTTATAATGTTGACTGTAATCTCACAGATTTCTCACAGATAATTATTCAACATCATTTTGCTCATTTTTCAAAGTATGATATATTGTATGTATATATATATATATATATATATATATATATATATATATATATATATATATATATATATATATATGATTGGTAAGATTAGAGTGGTAATATTAGAATGCTTTAAGCTTGGTTTTGACCTTGGTTTGGCCATTGGTTGGTATGGCCATTGATAGCAGTGTGCCACCAGGGGGCGGAATTGAGTTGGTCTCTGCTCTAACACTGCGCATAGAGCTCATCCATTTACACCTGACAGAAACCATCAGGGAGCAGAAGTCCACTGGTAGAGAGACAGCAACATGAAAAATATTTTTCCACTGCAAGATATTTAATACGACTCAGTATTTGTGACAAAGACAAGATACCGATTAAAAAAAACAAAAAAAAAACACAGGGGAAATCAGAAAAGACAAATAAAATAAAAAAACTTTTACCTCAGATCTAAAATTTACTACCTTCCAAAGTTCATTCATTGCAACTGTCTTCACAGAAGGTAGCAGGAGGAAGAAGAAAAACTGTTATTGTAAATGCTTGGCCTATGACCGGTACTTTTATACGCACTTAACTCTTTCCGAGAAACATCTGGGCTGCGTTCAGCCCCGACAACCCGTAGCAAAACGTTTATTAAAACGGAAACGGTCGTGCGTTGAACACCCTGTTGTGTTACGCAAGCGTTGCAACTATGGTAGCTGAGAAGGCCATTCTTTGCGTCATTTTTGAAGAATTTTCGGAGCCTGATGAAATCGGTTTAAATACGTGTTTAATACTCCAAAATACGCTCGATGTTACAGTCACTGCCCTTGCAGTCCAGAATAGCAGAGAACGACCCAATCGAGTGAAGGGGTATGTGGAAACTGGTTCCTAAGTATAGTGATCCAACATTTGACTCGCATTTCAGGATGACAAGGCAAACATTTCAGGTGAAGGATAATCCACTTCTTACCTTCGAGACTGTTAAAATCTATAGGAGCTAATTATTTTATTATGAGTATTAGGCCTTATGACTATCATTATTGCTGATCACTGTTGTTGTGATATGCTATTGTAATATTTACCATTATATATTTAGAGGAGTAGAGTGGAGTAGAAAAGTTTATGAAAGTGTCACTCCACAATGGTACATACAATAGCAAAAGATACAAACATGTCTTCTAATGCCTTCAATTGTTGCACACACCAAGCTGCAGTTGACGCATTTGTAAAAGACTTTAGCTTGATCCATTGTGCGCACTGCCTCTTTTTTTAAATCTTATTTTTTATTTTTTTTTATCCCACTTTTAATAGTTTATCAATTATCACACTGTTGCTCTCACATTCAAATGTATTATCACATTCATAAACTTAACATTTCACATACAACCAACTGTTGATTGTATTTTTACCACAAACTCAATGTAGAGAAAAACCTAATCAACAGCATCACATTGTGGAATATTAAATTTCTTTCAAAGTGCATAAAGCTTGTTCCAAGGAAAAAAAAAAAAAAAATTATAATTACATTACACCTTTAGTAAAGCAGAGTGTTGCAAGTTCCCTTCACACAAACATCACCCCCTTTCTACCTCATTCACAGATTAAATGTAAGGCATCTCTGCAATACAAACACACCTATGGAATTAATTAAAAAAATAATAATAATAAGGCACAATAGAATCATTTTAAATGTACGGTATGGACACATGTATCAATGTCATCACTGATCACTGTTTACCATTTTTTTAAATGTCTTGGTGGTCTTTCAAGTTAACGTTTTTGTTAAGTCATCTGATAAACAACTTTAGATAAATCCCAATATCTACTTGGAAAAGATAAATTCCTCAAGATAAAAAGCCACAGCACCTACCCCAAATTAATAGTATGATTTTCATAAAGATATTTAAGAAACACAAGAGTGAAGAAAAATAAGTGTGGGCAAAGGTCGTGAGGCCTCAAAAATGATGGCTGCCCATGACATTTAACAGTTCCACGATAGCTCTTGATCACTCTGCCTCTGTTACAAAATTATCAAACTGAGCCAGTTCAAATGTTTGGGTGCCAATGACCGCCCAGCCATTCTGAGGTCCTAGGACGACTGCATTCTTCCACAAAGGATATCCATCCAGCATTCCAGAGGCATACTGGCCCTTGATGGTGAGAGTTAACGTGTGCCAGACACCTGCTCTTGTTCCAGACAAGCCGTCTGCCAGTACAGTTTGGCCACCGATGTCGTTGGTAACCTTGTAGGTGCCGTCTGCATACACCCAGTAAAAGACTCCCTTGGCATTCCTGACAGACTCTCCTCCTTTATCAACTCTTGCCGCAATGAACAGGCCTCCATCTTCCCCATTTCAATGTAAACATCACAGGTCACTGTCAGGTTCCGCCAGCTATGGTCGCCGATGATGCTGATGGTCTGGTCAGCGTCGGAGGCCCAGGTGACGGGCCGCTGTGTGACCACCTGGTGTAGCGTGAACACGTGCGGCCCCGGGTCCGTTAGGTTGATATAGTACTCGAACACGCCTGTCTGGTCAGCAAAGTCGGGCGCCTCTGTGAAGTGGGGGTTACGGACATTGAAATCATCCTTGTATGTTTTAGGGAAGTGGGTGGAGGCCGGTGGTACTGGATAGCTCCCTTTTTTGCATGTAGTTATGGTAGTTAATGTGTAGACCTCATCTGTTTCCAGGTTCAAGGTGAAGGTCCCATCAGAAATCTTCAAAGGACTGAGTTGCTTGAAGAAAGTAGGATTTTTAGTTTTGAAATCAAACTTGGACTGCCACACTTGGAGCACAGACAGAGATCTAAAGGATCCCTTCAGCTGGAATGTTGTATTCTGGGAAGAGACATTGAAGTGTGGCAGAGGAGGTCTTATACAGATTGAGTGATCGTGGGTCATGGTTTCTATGATGACTGTGAGATTTCCCTTTCCATCTGTAAGAGCGACGTAGCTTCCACCTTGGGAGAGGTGCCCGACGGTCTGTAGATAGGTCCATCCAGGCTGGGAAAACTGGGTGGTATGCACAGTAATCCATATAGGAGACTCCACCACATAGTTCCCTCTGCTGTCATCAGCCCGTTTCTTCCAAATGAAAGTTGCTCATAATAACTGGCAATCAGGTTCCAGGATATGGTGGCAGTCATCCGACCATTGACATAGTTCTGGTTGAGAATGCGGGCCCAGCAGCCCCCACCAACGTCATTATTGTATGTGCTGTAGTCCTCCGAAGACCAAAGCTTCTTCTCAGTCTTCAGTGCGTCCACCACTGTGTGGGTCCCTGGGTAATGAGTGCGCACTGCCTCTTTAATACGGCGGGGTTTATATACACGTCGCTGCTGATTGGGTAACACCCCTGACACACCCACCAAACGAGAGAAAACATACCTCAAAGCCCCTTGCACACCGTTTCACGCCGTTTTGAGGAAACATGTCGTTCAACGCGGAAACCGTAGCAAAACGGTGCACACCGTTTTCAGATTGAACGTGGCCCTGAATAACAGGCAGAGCCAATGAAAGCCCTTTGTTTCATTTAGTTTTGGGCGGCCTACAGTCCTTCTTCGTCACATGACTGTCCTGGCAATGGCTGTTTTGTTTAGGGTGACTGGCTACTTTCAACCTCATTGTCAGATTATTATTATTTTTTTTTAAAAGCCGCATTTAAATGAACTTCCTGCTCCTAAAGACTTCCCTGATCCTCCTGCCCACAGTCACACAGGAAGTGACCAACAGGAAGTGCTCACCTCCAGCGTAACTCAGACAGGTGCATTAGTTGCGGTGGCATAAAATCCCGAGGATCAGGGATGGTGCAGGAAGTGGTCAAGTTACAGCTGAGGTGAGTTTACCTGGGCAGACCTGGATCAGATTATTATTTAAAATTCCTCGACCCCTTTAGATACCCGTACAACTCCTGCAGATAACTGTTTTATCCAGTTAACCAGTTTTATCATTTTGAACACTTTTATTTAACACTTATTTTCAGCAATATTCCAGTGTTGGGTCAAGTCAATTTGCTTAATTGAGGAAAATAAATAAATAAATAAAAAATCCTCAAATAACATTAAGGAATGTTTTTGTTCAATTCACAAAATTATTTGCAACACATTTCCCTAATTAAATGAATTGGAATCAAATTATCCCCCCCAAACCTGCTATATTCAGTACAAAATTCCTCCTGTCTCACGATTGTACATTTTGTTTAAGTAACATGTTTTCATTGGAAGTTCTCAGGGATTTTCTGTGTTTAACTTTAACAATTCACCAACATTAAGAAAACAATTAAAAATTTATCTGAGCAAAATCAGCGCCTACGAGGTGCATCCAGAGGCAATGGGGCTTAAGACAACCAAGCAGTGATCTGTTGTGATTTATTGCAACATTGGATTGGGAGAAATGATTGAATTGCAGAAAAATAAAGGGGGAGAGGGTGTAGACGAAGCCCATGAATATTTATATTTGTTTGGGTCTGGGAGAGAGATCACTCTGTGTCCCAAAATCCAGGCTGAATCGTTGCACATTCTAAGGCTAGTTTGGGTTGTTGAGAAAGTATTTGGGAATATCCTGTGTCCCGGGAAGCATTAACGGGATCTCGTCAGATCCTCTCGGGGCGTAATGGAAAACTTCCCTTCGCCGGTATGATCTGCTGCAAATGTAATGGTAGAACCATTTCTTTTTTCATTTGTATTTCCAATGAGACATGTTGTTTGGACAGTAAGCAAGAACCTAGTTCTGGAGTGTTTCAATCTTGGAATGTATGTAGTAATAATACTCCATCAGCAGTGAAATGTTGTTAGACTTTTCAGACAAACACTTCTCTCTGTATGTGTTATAATAGGCAGCCAATGTTTATGATTAACTTTGTATAAGAGTGAACGACCCTGTAAATCCCTGGGCAAGGTCTACACAGTCCTCTGGGATCGGAAGCACGCCCATTAGCACCGCGATAGATCAGCTTTGCATCTGAAATGTGAATCTAAAAAGTTAATGGCGCGTGTTTATGTGCCATATTTTGTATTTATTTAATAGACGTGTATGTCAAGGATCTGTCGAGAAAAGCAGTAAAACTTGCATATTATTGTAAACTTTGGGGAAAAAAGATCTCTGTGCAAACGTATCGGCGTGACGCCGCTGCTGAAATATGACCGCCGCTGCTGAATTATTTTTTTCCTAAATTATTATCGTGACGCGCGAAAGCTATCTCAAAGACAACTTGGACATATTCCCTTAAAGAAACGTCATAAATGTAAGTTATTTTATCATTTAAAATGTCATTACATTTAAGTAAATTAACAATGTTTAATAATGCAACAGTGTGGTGATGCAAGTTAATTCTGGAAAAAAGGACAGTTGAATGAATAATTGGAAGAATAAATGACAGCTAGCTAGCTGCTAGCCAACACCCAGTGGACGTAAACGGTCACCCAGTGGGTGATATGGGTCACAGTCATTTAGCAGTCTAGCTAATGATATAGGCCTACGTGAAGCAAGTTGTGTAACGTTGACACAATTTGCTTCATGTTAATGGACAGTGCTAGCTAGCAAATGCAGCTGTTCTGGCGAGAGAAGGACATAGATGTACAACATGTTGAAGTGCTGGGCTGCGTTCGGATCCAAAATAAATGTTTGAATCAAGTCATGGCGGGTGTAGGATTATGGGGGGACACGAGGGACGTGTCCCCGCCAATGTTTGGAAAGAGTCGAATTGCCCCCCCCCCCAACCATAATTGATCCCTCTCCCATGCAAAGCTTACAGTCAATAAAGGCTGCAACAATGGTAAAAAATGACTTAAATTTATGCTGAAAAATATGTAACGCCCGTAAACATAGTATGAATTATTGACCCACCCCCTCGCTACTTCAAACAGTAGCAATGGTTTATCACATGGCCACAACAAGTTTGAGTTTATGAAAGCACAAATGGGATATGTAGTCAACAATTAGAGGTGATTGCTCAAGCCAATAATACTATGGACTTCAATTCCCATAACCCAGTGTTTTAGCCAGTGTTTTCTGTAACGTTATGGATGTGTTATAATCAGGTTGGTTGTAATGGAGAAGTCAGACCGCAAAAAAGACGAGAAACTTCACGGAATATGAAATCGAGATGCTCATTACGGGAGTAGAGCAGATGGTTTGTTTGGTGTATAGGCGGCCTTTGCTACGTTTCACCTGAAACGGTCCTCTCAACTGAAAATCAAATCAAAATCCCCACAGTGAATAAAAGAACCGCCGGCCCAGAAGTTTCCCCATTCAGGTAGGCGAGGCTACTGCCGGCGCTGTTCCTAACCTAGCTAACTACTCCTTATTTTTCTACAGTCTATGCCTTATATATACGTCAAAAAAGTACATGTTTTTTCATAACAACAAGCAATGTATTACAGCCGCGAGTGCGATAACGTTAGGTAGCACTGTGGAAATGTCGACGTTGCTGGACAATTGAATAGAGAATTTCTTAAGGGTTCATCAGAAAACAGTTGTAGCTTCTTAAATGTAGGCTATTTGTTTCCATAAAATGTTTATTTTATTGCCCTGCTGTGCAACATGAGAGGCTGATGTATTCGCAAGCGGCGACACTGTAAGACACTGTAATTAGCCTAATTTAGAAGTTCAGAGAAATGTGAATACCATAATTGGGATGTCGACGACTACCACTAAAGGCAGTGGTTCTTAAACTCGGTCCTGGGGCCCCCTGCATATGCTGGTTTTTTTGTTCCAACCACAATTGCATTCCCAGAATTTGAACAGGTTGTTGATTTTCCTTAATTAGGTGTTTTTCATGTTTAGAGGGATTATTTCCCTTCTGAAGCCACATTATGTTAGCAATAGCTATGCATGTCATGAATAATAAAAGTCAAATATTCACATTGTGCTATATTGCAAACAATTACAAAAAGAGAGGTAAAAATGTTTTAACTGATCAAATTAAACAAATTAAAGACTGAGGTGAATCAATAGCACTGTAAGCACAATGTGAACCTGGCATAGTCTTCATGGTATGCTTAACTGTTTCTGACATAATTTGTGTTAAGAGGGTATATAATCCCTCTAAACATGAAAAACACCTAATTAAGAAAAATTAACAGCTTGTTAAAATTTTGGGATTGCAATTGTGGTTGGAACAGAAATCAGCATACACAGGGGGCCCCCAGGACCGAGTTTGAGAACGACAGAGTTTAAAATGTTATAAACTTATCTTATCCAGTAATGTACTGATTAGCCTACCATGGCTTTAGATTTATATGAAAGCATCTCAAATCTCACCTAGTGCTTTGAAAAAAATAAAATAAATAAATCTTCTCCAAAATGTTCATAAATAAAACATTTTATTTTAGGAAATGCCCTGGGTGAGGTTGTGTAGAAATGCAGGAAATTAGTTTTAAAAGGCTGTTACTGTTTGTGGTCCCCCCCAATATTCAAATGAAACCTACGCCCCTGTCTGTAGTTGTCCTTGTACTGTATGTACTTAGGCCTCAAGAGCCCTTCTGGTGCCGGCAGACACCTCCGCTGCTACAACTCCATCCTAGGGGAAACACTGTGTATTGTCTGCGAATTTCCTAAAAGGGTATTTGGGTTTGGATCCACCCCACCACTTATTCTGACTGTGAGTGCCTCTGTTCTGAATCAAGCTCTAACAGCCTTTGCTTCTTCTCTCGATAGCCTGTGTTGTTGAGTCATACTGAGAACTAAAGGGGAATGGAGAAGGCGGAGGATAGCCCACACAGGGATCTGGTGCTGGGGGTCTACGTCATCACCTTCGTCGCTGGGGTTCCCGCCAACCTCCTGGCGCTCGTTGCCTTCACCAGGAAAGTGCGCCAGAAGCCCACGCCCATCGACATCCTCCTCCTCAACCTGACCGTGTCCGACCTCATCTTCCTCGCCTTCCTGCCCTTCAAGATGAAGGAGGCGGCCGACGACATGGCGTGGAACATGCCCTACTTCCTGTGCCCGCTGTCCGGCTTCCTGTTCTACACCACCATCTACAACAGCGTCTTCTTCCTGACCGCCATTAGCGTAGAGCGCTACCTGGGCGTGGCCTTCCCCATCAAGTACAAGCTAAAACGGAGGCCTGTGTATGCCATGGCGGCCAGCGTTGTTTTCTGGGCGTTGTCCATGTCCCATTGCAGCATCGTCTACATCATGCAGTACTTCAAGCACACCAACAGCTCGCAGACCAAGCCCTTCGAGCACGACACCTGCTACGTGGAGTTCTCCCCGGCCCAGCTGGACGTCCTGCTGCCCGTCCGTCTGGAGCTCTTCCTGGTCCTCTTCTGCATCCCCTTCATGATCTGCAGCTTCTGCTACATCAACTTCATCCGCATCCTCTCCCGGCTGCCCAACATCAGCCTCCCCAAGCGGCAGAGAGCCATCGGCATGGCCCTGGGAACGCTGCTGGTGTTTGTGCTCTGCTTCGGGCCCTACAACGTCTCGCACGTGGTGGGCTACGTGAACTGGCGCAGCCCCAGGTGGCGCGTCTACGCCCTGCTCTTCAGCACCTTCAACGCCTGCCTGGACCCCGTCATCTTCTACTTCTCCTCCTCGGCAGTACGGGGCATGCTCAGACAGATCCTACGGGGCGTGTCGGAGAGGCTGCTTCGGCCCTGCAGCGGCTCCAAGGCTCACTGCTACCCCCATGTGGCCTGCACCAGAACTGAGGAGAGCACCCAGTGCTCCAACGAGAGCTCCTGATACCGCCGCTGCGCTGCAACGGGACTTCCTGTTTATTATTATTACCGCCGTTATTATTCGTCTGGAGTTGTGGTTCTCCCGCCTGCCGCTTCCCCCGGCCTCAGCACTTTCTGCCTCTCCCAAATGGCGGTTCGTTTTACAGTTTTGTAAGCGCCGGTTAAATCATGGCTTGTGAGCTGCAGATTTATCAGTGGTTAGACCTTGCTCTTTTTTGCTCACAATGACTGTTGAATCTAACTCTTGTTGGATTGGTGTGCGTTTTATCGTCCTCCAAAGGCACTTCCTCAGGAGAGATTTAACCATGTGTATAAAACAATTTTATATTATATATATAAAAAAGAATGTGTTGTGTACATAAGCTGTATGTACTGTAATGTATGCACGTTACAGAATTATTCATATTTGTGGGTTTGATTATGCATACTCTATGGTGAATGTAGAGTGTGGGTTTGATTGTGCATACTCTACTGATAAAGGTGAATGTAGAGTGTGGGTTTGATTGTGCATACTCTACTGATAAAGCTGAATGTAGAGTGTGGGTTTGATTGTGCATACTCTACTGATAAAGGTGAATGTAGAATGTGGGTTTGATTGTGCATACTCTACTGATAAAAGTGAATGTAGAGTGTGGGTTTGATTGTGCATACTCTACTGATAAAGGTGAATGTAGAGTGTGGGTTTGATTGTGCATACTCTACTGATAAAGGTGAATGTAGAGTGTGGGTTTGATTGTGCATACTCTACAGATAAAGGTGAATGTAGAGTGTGGGTTTGATTGTGCATACTCTACAGATAAAGGTGAATGTAGAGAGTGGGTTTGATTGTGCATACTCTACTGATAAAGGTGAATGTAGAGTGTGGGTTTGATTGTGCATACTCTACAGATAAAGGTGACTGTAGAGTGTGGGTTTGATTGTGCATACTCTACTGATAAAGGTGAATGTAGAGTGTAGGTTTGATTGTGCATACTCTACTGATAAAGGTAAAGAGTGTGGGTTTGATTGTGCATACTCGACTGATAAGGGTGAAGAGTGTGGGTTTGATTGTGCATACTCGACTGATAAAGGTGAAGAGTGTGGGTTTGATTGTGCATACTCTACTGATAAAGGTGACTGTAGAGTGTGGGTTTGATTGTGCATACTTTACTGATAAAGGTGACTGTAGAGTGTGGGTTTGATTGTGCATACTCTACTGATGAAGGGGAATGTAGAATGTGGGTTTGATTGTGCATACTTTACTGATAAAGGTGACTGTAGAGTGTGGGTTTGATTGTGCATACTCTACTGATGAAGGGGAATGTAGAATGTGGGTTTGATTGTGCATACTCTACTGATAAAAGTGAATGTAGAGTGTGGGTTTGATTGTGCATACTCTACTGATAAAGGTGAATGTAGAGTGTGGGTTTGATTGTGCATACTCTACTGATAAAGGTGAATGTAGAGTGTGGGTTTGATTGTGCATACTCTACAGATAAAGGTGAATGTAGAGTGTGGGTTTGATTGTGCATACTCTACAGATAAAGGTGAATGTAGAGAGTGGGTTTGATTGTGCATACTCTACTGATAAAGGTGAATGTAGAGTGTGGGTTTGATTGTGCATACTCTACAGATAAAGGTGACTGTAGAGTGTGGGTTTGATTGTGCATACTCTACTGATAAAGGTGAATGTAGAGTGTAGGTTTGATTGTGCATACTCTACTGATAAAGGTAAAGAGTGTGGGTTTGATTGTGCATACTCGACTGATAAGGGTGAAGAGTGTGGGTTTGATTGTGCATACTCGACTGATAAAGGTGAAGAGTGTGGGTTTGATTGTGCATACTCTACTGATAAAGGTGACTGTAGAGTGTGGGTTTGATTGTGCATACTTTACTGATAAAGGTGACTGTAGAGTGTGGGTTTGATTGTGCATACTCTACTGATGAAGGGGAATGTAGAATGTGGGTTTGATTGTGCATACTCTACTGATAAAGGTGAATGTAGAGTGTAGGTTTGATTGTGCATACTCTACTGATAAAGGTGAAGAGTGTGGGTTTGATTGTGCATACTCGACTGATAAAGGTGA
This sequence comes from Synaphobranchus kaupii, assembly GCA_029718625.1. Classification (NCBI taxonomy): domain Eukaryota; kingdom Metazoa; phylum Chordata; class Actinopteri; order Anguilliformes; family Synaphobranchidae; genus Synaphobranchus; species Synaphobranchus kaupii. The sequence goes on along the minus strand of CM056390.1, from coordinate 8,736,115 downwards.
AGAGTGTGGGTTTGATTGTGCATACTCTACTGATAAAGGTGAATGTAGAATGTGGGTTTGATTGTGCATACTCTACTGATAAAGGTGACTGTAGAGTGTGGGTTTGATTGTGCATACTCTACTGATAAAGCGGAATGTAGAGTGTGGGTTTGATTGTGCATACTCTACTGATAAAGAGGAATGTAGAGTGTGGGTTTGATTATGCATACTCTACTGATAAAGGTGAATGAAACTTCACTGCTGTGATGGCTCTGTCCTCCCTGTTATTTTCAGCAGTGTCAAACAGAATGGGGCCCACCATCGTCATGAGAGACAAGGACCAGACCGGAAAGTGCAGCTGGTCTGGAATCTCTCAAAACTAGCACACTACAGACGTGACACCTTCTCATCTCTCTCTCTCTCTGCCTCTCTTTCTTTATATCTCCCTCCTTCTCTCTCACTCTCTCTCTGTCTTTCCCCCTCAATTTCCCTCTCCCAGTCCTGCTCTCTCCCGCTCTCTCTTTCTCTTCCCTTCTCTCTCATTCTCTCTCTCTTTCTGTCACACAAATACACTGTCCCATACTGTTTTGTGAATAATATTCATAAATAATATGTGAGTGTGTGTCTGCATAGGCCTACTCACTGCACTGTGTGTGTGTTTGTTTATGGGTGTGCGTTCATGAATGTACTGGAAACTATATCCCTAATAATATGCAGTAATAACAGGATGGTGACCCTCATGTGCGATGAGCCTGTCTCTGTGAAATAAATTAGCCACAAACGAGGCTTTCTGAGAGAAACGGCTAATGAAGCCGCTTTTACATCGCTGCAGTTCTTAATTAGTGCCAGTAGAGGGAGACAACACATTTAAAAAAAATAAACGGCCTCCTTCCCTGTAGTTAATATTCTCTCTGCTACATTTATTAGCAATGTGTGCATCGCTGCTGAAACACACAGACTGGATGATTTCCAACTAATTTACCAGTACTCAATAATTTATCAACAGTAATAACAGGAAGTAATTTGTGGCTTTTTAAAATAATAATAATAATAAATTCAAACAAATACAACGGGACAATCGGATTTTGGTTTCGATTGCCACATGACAATTTGGTTTGACCTTTTAACGATAAACTACGTAGATGAGCTGCTGGGAAAATTTTTCCATAAAAAGAATTACAAGATGTACAATATTCTGTACAAAATTACTAAGTCAGTGCGAGCAATGCAATGTAAGAGGTTCCGTGAGTGGGTGACACAAAACATGATATTGAATTTGTGCTAAAACTGCTGAATGCATTTGCGTGTGACTCCAAATCGTGATTCCAAGTTAATCTGCTTGCCTAGTTTATCTGTCTAGTTTGTCTTTCTACCTGTCCTTTAGGCTTGTCACTATCTGTTTGCAATTGGTATGAGTGAATGGAGTGTGTACCCTGCGATGGATTGGCGACCTGTCCAGGGTGTATTCCTGCCTCTCGCCCAATGCATGACAGGAATAAACGGGTTAGATAATGGATGGATGGATGGATTATCTGTTTGTACACTGTTAAAAGTGATTTGTTGACTCAACTTGACTAAGTCAAGTCATCTTGTTGCTTTGACTGAGTTAAGTTGAGTCAACAGACTACATGTTGTATCAACTAATTTATTGAAGTGTAATAACCTTGACACTATATGTTGACTGAACTTGACTCAACTTAACTCAGTCAAAGCAACAAGATGACTTGACTTAGTCAAGTTGAGTCAACAAATCATTTTTAACAGTGTTTGTATGTTTCATAACCTGAAATTCCAACCCCTACCCCTTCCCCTGTCCCTAATCTGGCCCTACCTCCTGCCCCTACCCGCACCCCTTCACTGAGCCCAACAGTGGGGCCTAGAGCCACCCAGCCAGCCACCCAGCCAGCCACCCAGCCACCCACCCAGCCACCTAGCCACCCACCCAGCCACCCACCCAGCCAGCCAGCCACCCAGCCACCCAGCCAGCCAGCCAGCCAGCCACCCAGCCACCCACCCACCCAGCCAGCCACCCAAGGCTGCGGAAAAACACGAAAATGTGTATGCTAACAATGAACCGGAAATGTAACATGAATCAAATATAAAACGAGACATAACAAGACTAGAAAATAAATTGTAACAATAATCAAACATGAAACGTGACATGACATGAATATGAAACGTAACAAGAATAAAACATAAAACGTGGCGTGACTAGACTAAACATAATACGTGACATTTCCGAAAGGAAGGCGTGGGCCAGTCAGTGACCGCCTGAACTTTCTTGGGATCCACCCTGATCTGTCCCTTCTCCACAATGAAGCCAAGGAACTCGACAGTGTCGGTGTGGAAGACACATTTCTCCGCTTTGACAGTTTGTTCTCCAACAGTCTCTGGAGAACTTGCCTGACGTGGATCTCATGTTCCTTGGCATTGGTGGAGTAGATTAGGATATCATCGAGGTAAACGAATACGTGTCGGCCCAGTAAGTCCCGAAGGACGTCGTTGACGAGCGCCTGGAATACGGCGGGTGCGTTACTTAGGCCGAACGGCATGACCAGGTACTCAGTGTCCGAGGGAGGTATTGAAGGCGGTCTTCCACTTGTCACCTTCTCGAATACGAACCAGGTGGTAGGTCTAACTTGGTGAAGATGGTGGCATTGTGTAGAGGGTGAAAGGCGGAGTCCATTAATGGCAGAGGATACTTGTTCTTAACTGTGATGTTGTTGAGTTCTCTAAAGTCGATGCACGGACGCAATGAGCCATCCTTCTTCTGAACGAAGAAGAATCCGGCGCCCATGGGTGAAGAGGATGGGCGAATCAATTTGTTGGCAATGCAGTCCCGGATGTATTTCTCCATGGCCTCCCTTTCAGGTCTGGAGACATTATAGAGACGGCTTGAGGGGAGAGTGGAACCGAGTAGCAGCTCGATGGCACAGTCGTAGGGTCGATGAGGGGGGAGCATCTGTGCCTGCATCTTGGAGAAGACCGCGCCCAGGTCGTGGTAAGAGGTGGGCACCTTCTCAAGGGAGGGCTTGGGGACTGCGGTGGAGTTGGTACGCCCGCTGCTGGTGCAGGAGCGGATCGCAGGCAGGACTGGTGACACTCACGACTCCAGGCTTGGATCTGGCTTGAACTCCAGTCAATGGTAGGGTTGTGTTTCTGGAGCCAGGGTAATCCCAGAATGAGCGGATCGTTAGGGGACCAGATGACGCGGAACTGGATCATCTCATGGTGGTTTCAGGAAATGATTAGCTGGATGGGTTTGGTGATGTGGGTCATGCGGCAAAACGTCTTGCCATCCAATGACCGAGCATTCTCGAGGTGGGGCAGTGGGAGGGTGGGAATGTCCAGTTCCGTGACCATCACATCATCAATGAGATTCGCGTCTGCTCAGGAGTCCACTAACGTGTTCACCTGGACCATTCTGTCGGGAAGCATCAACATGGCAGTAAGGGTGGGATGATGGTCATTCCTAGCAGACCCCTCCTGGTTGTCGAGCGCTCTCACCTCAACGGATGGGCCTGACTTCTTGGAACGGAGGGTACACTGCTCTTGGGTATGTCCCAGACTCCCACAATAGAAGCAGGAACCGGTAGTTCTCCATCGTCTCCGTTCCTCGGATGAGATCTTCATCCCCGCATGGGAAAGATCCATGGGTTCGACTACCTCAGCTTGCATCTCCTCGGGACACAAACTAGATCCTCGCCTGGGGTACAGCTGGCCGGGAAGAACCTTTCTTTCGGTTCGGCGTAGTCTGGCCCGGTTATCCAAACGAATGGTGGCACGGATGAGTGGGTCGAACTGAGTGATAGGTTCGAGACGCGCCTACTCGTCCTGAAGTGCCTCACTCAGACTGGCCAGGAACAGGTTTGCTAGAGCCGCATCATTCCAGTTGGTCGCAGCCGAGAGGGTGCGGAAGTCGATCGAATGATCCGCCGCGGTCTTCCGGCCTTGATGAAGGGCGATCAGGCACTGGGAAGGTTCTTGGTCGCTGGATGCGTGCTGGAAGACCTTACAGATCTCCTCGGCGAATACCGGGTACCGGGGAGGGAATGAACCCCCGGACACACACAGCTGTAGCCCAGTCCAACGCTCTCCCCTTGAGTAGCCCCATCACATAGCCGATCCGGCGGTCGTCACAGGTCTGTGGCTGCTGCCGGAACACAAAGTCGCACTGGAACAGGAACGCCTTGCATCTCTCCGGTTCTCCGCCGAACCTCTCCGGGGGGGGGTTGTTGTGGCTCCCGGAATTGCCAGGTTCCCATGGGTTTGGCAGGTGGAGGTGCAGGCGGTTTAGCAGGTTGTTCCAAGGGACGTGGCTGAACAGTGACGGCGAGTCTCCTCATCTCCACACACAGCTCTCGAATCTCCTGACGAAGTTCGGAGATCCCTTGAGAGTGTTACAGAGTGGTCCAGGGCGCCTTGTTGCTGGAGGGCGTGGAACAAGGCCGTTGAGTCAGCAGGGTCCATGCTGGTGAAATTGTTCTGAGACGGGTGCGTGAGGGTAGGACCCGAAATGCACGACTCAGAAGCAGTGGTAGTAGAAAAAGTCCCGTGAGGGCTTTTAATGAGGGAATGTTCAATGAGCGTGGTCAAAAAACAAGGAAAGTTCATACACAAGTAAACCAGCCAAAACCAAAGTACAGTACCAAGGGAGAAGGCAGTCTCAGAATCGGTACACCATGCGAAAAGTCCAGTAACCAGAGTAGCTGTCAGCGGGGCAGTAGTACAGGCAGACGGTAGGCAGGCTCGTGGTCGAAGACGATGCAAGAGTCCAGACCAAAGTCCGCTCCGCGGGGCAACAGTACAAAGACAGCAGGCAATAACTCGTGGTACAGGCAGGCAGTGGTCAACAAAACAGAAGTCAGTAACAATGGTCAATAAACAGGCTTGGACCATAAACAAAAAGGCAGGCTTGGAAAAACGCTCAAAAGTGCACTGACAAACAGGAGGCAACAATTTCGGCAAGACAAGACATGAACACTGAGCTTAAATGCAGGTGTAGACAGGTGCAGAGACTTAGCTTTAGAGCAGCATGCAAATGGAAATCAGGTGTGGAGGGCTGACAAGGTAACAAGATAATTAGTAATCGTTAGTAATAAACCTATCCTGACCTAGCGTTAGTAAATTAGTAAATGACATGCACGAGAATGTAAGTTAAACATGAACACATGGTTAGAGAGTTAGTATTACCCAATCCTGATCTAACATTAGTAGATTAGTAAACTAGACATGGGAGAATGAAACAATTATGAAACGGGAAATGTAACATGAACCAAATATAAAACGAGACATAACAAGACTAGAAAACAATAATCAAACATGAAACGTGACATGACATGAAAATGAAACGTAACAAGAATAAAACATGAAACGTGGCGTGACTAGACTAAACATAATACGTGACATTTACAAGAAATCTAACTAAGACAGAAATGAAACATAAAACGTGACATGACAGGCTAGAATCGTGACACCAAGACTTCATTAATGTCTGGTCTTTCAACAAACCTTACTAAGGGGAAACCGTGGGTGTAAATTATCAATGTGCTCCCTCATTATTATTTATTATTATTGCCATTTTTCAATTTCGCAGAAAATCTTCATACAATTTGGAATTGCCAATTTGTGTTTTTTCAGTCATTGTGGGCCGACCCGGCCTGGATTTGGTACCAGACTTTTGGGCCCATCCAGATGTTGTCACAACATCTTAGAAAAACCAACAGATCTAACCCAGGTATTTTACACACAACAACTAACACTATTACCCCTAGCTGGTATTCAGTACCTACCCAATGTTTATACCTTAGAATAGGGGTACTATACTTTTGCTCTTATTCTCAAAAAAAGAGATGTACGGTACACATCCTTATAAATAACTATTACACTGAATAGATCATTATTAATGTATATAAAACAAGTCAATTTTCATTACAAAAAATCTTACAGAAAGTGTAATGCTCCAAAATAAATATATTATGAAACAAAATTTCAACCAGGCAGGTGTACTGCAGGCAAAGCACAGGAACATGTGATCAGTATATTCAGACATGTCATCCGATTGTTTTAAATCTCCGGAGAACTTATATTCATGAAATATATTTTTTCTTACAGCGAAACTCAGTGAAGTCCACAGCTGAAACGTGGTCTGTTACTGAATGAGAGACAGAGTGGTCACTTAATAAAGCCATTATTACCAACTCTGCTCATTGCTGGGTTCATTCTGTACTTCATGCTATACTGCAGACGAGCTGTCGGACACGTGAAGGAAATTTCCGCCCGAAAGTCTCATGTTACTCAACTGTGTATTTTTTTTTTTGGTGGGCGGGGTTTGGGGGAAATAGGGGTGGGAGGGCTGACAGTAAATTGAGGTTTTATTTGACTTTAGACTCTGTTCAACTTTACTGTGAAGGTTTGGGCTGCACAGTGCTGAATCAGAACCGATAAATATCTCAGTCAATGTGTCTCAAACTTCAGGCAGGGACCCATAGTACCTGTCAGAATGCTTCTGTCGCCAGGCAACCACCTCCCATCTCAGCACTGGCAATATGTGTGTGAAACCACAGGTCCTTCCTGAATTGTGCAATAGTACGCAATTGCACTGATGTTCTTCAGACAAGGAGAAGTGCAACTGGGCCCAACCTTTTAACATACAGACACCAGGAGCGAAGGAGCGTGGGTAATTCCCCACACTGAGAAAGCTATTTTTCTATTTTGGGCTGATTCCCTTTTGAAATCCAGGCTATTTCATAGTTTCGCTGCACACTGCCACTTGACAGACTTATTGTACAGGCCGGTTGGGAATTATCAGTAGCTTATTTAGCACAAGAATAGTACTGAAAATGTGCTGCAAATTGTAAATAATATTTTCTACGTTCATTTATTTGTAAATACATGCTGTTACTTGAATGCACTGTTAACAACATGTTCATATTGATAAGCAATATCATCTCCTGACTTGAATTTGTGTTTGGGAATTATGGTCGGTAAAACAGAAGATTACACCTACATTTCAAACCAACTTAAAACACACAGGTCATGCAATTCATGTTTCTCACCTTGAAGTCTACGAGACATTACAGATAACAAATTATGATGTATTGGACACATCCTAAAGCAAACCGATACAAATGCAAATGACATTTAAATGTTTAAAAAAAAGAAAGAAGGCGACAACAGAATCATTAATTAATGAATACTTCACAGCTCAGTGTAGGTGAATCATATGCAGGCTGCCTCATTAACTGAATGACGCGTTTCCTGGCGTTATCGGCTGATGTAAAAGCCCTTCAAACAGCTGTGCTAATTGCAAACTGGTAGGCTGAAGTTGCCATAAACAGGGCAGTTCCCTACATATCTCTAGTGGGCCTGAAGCAGTATGCGTCCCGTTCCAACACAAATAACCCCCTCAGCGCTCCGCTGCGCTAATAAGCAACGTGGTACTACAAGCCATAGCTTAGCTGATGCAACACACAGGACAAATGAAGAAAGCCGGTTGGTTCATGGGCTTCCTCCCTAAAAAAAAGAAGAAGCATTTTTTTACTCCTTCCTTTCTTCAAGTGTTTTTGCGATTTGATGTGACACGTCATACGCGGCTGAACATCTCACTGCTATAAACACCGCCACTGACTGGCTGACTAACCTTGACCCTCATCCAAGGAGAAGGCAGTGGACCAGCTGACACTCATAGGTACGTTACAATGACCAATTATATCTTAACAGCCACCCAGCCACACAGCCAGCCAGCCACCCAGCCACCTAGCCAGCCAGCCACCCAGCAACACAGCCACCCAGCCAGCCAGCCACCCATTAAGTGGTCACTTAATAAAGCCATTATTACCAACTCTGCTCATTTCTGGGTTCATTCTGTACTTCATGCTATAATGCAGACGAGCTGTCGGACACGTTAAGGAAATTTCCGTCTGAAAGTCTCATGTTACTCAACTGTATTTTTTTTTTTGGTGGGCCGGGTTTGGGGGAAATTGGGGTGGGGAGGGCTGACAGTAAATTGAGGTTTTATTTGACTTTAGGCTCTGTTCAGCTTTACAGTAAAGGTTTGGCTGCACAGTGCTGAATCAGAACCGATAAATATCTCAGTCAATGTGTCTCAAACTTCAGGCAGGGACCCATAGTACCTGTCAGAATGCTTCTGTCGCCAGGCAACCGCCTCCCATCTCAGCACTGGCAATATGTGTGTGAAACCACAGGTCCTTCTTGAATTGTGCAAAAGTACGCAATTGCACTGACGTTCTTCAGAAAAGGAGAAGTGAAACTGGGCCCAACCTTTTAACATAGAGACACCAGGAGCGCAGGAGCGTGGGTAATTCACCACACTGAGAAAGCAATTTTTCTATTTTGGGCTGACTCCCTTTTGAAATCCAGGCTATTTCATAGTTTCGCTGCACACTGCCACTTGACAGACTTATTGTACAGGCCGGTTGGGAATTATCAGTAGCTTATTTAGCACAAGAATAGTACTGAAAATGTGTTGCAAATTGTAAATAATATTTTCTACATTCATTTTCTACATTCATTTAACGCATCGTCTCATATGGGTGGTGAGGGAGGGAACAGCGATCTCGGCTTCCTGGTCAGGAAACAATGGAGGTTGGTAGCCAAGGGCGATCTCAAATGGGGACTTTCCGGTGGCGGCGCAGGGTAGGGCGTTGTGCGTGTATTCCACCCAGGTGAGCATCTTGCTCCATGAAGCCGGATTCTTGGCCGAAACGCAACGTAGAGCGGCTCCGAAATCCTGGTTGGCCCTCTCGGTTTGCCCATTGGACTGGGGGTGGTAGCCAGATGAGAGGCTAGCAGTGGCACCGAGGGCCAGGCAAAAGGCTTTCCAAACCTGTGAGATGAATTGTGGACCTCGTCGGATACGATGTCCGCGGGGATGCCATGGATGCGGAACACCTCCTTGACTAACACATCAGCGGTCTCTTGGGCGGTGGGTAGTCCGGGTAGGGGGATGAAGTCGGCCACCTTGCTGAACCTGTCCACCATGGTGAGGATGGTGGTGTTACCTTCGGAAGGGGGAAGTCTGGTAACAAAATCCACCGCGATGTGGCTCCAGGGTCGGCTGGGCACAGGCAGAGGTTGGAGCAGTCCAGCTGGAGCCTGGTGGGAGGCCTTGCTTCTGGCGCAGGTGGTACAAGCCTTGATGAAGCGCCTGGTGTCAGGGATCATGGGGCTCCACCAGAACTTACGCTTCAGCACCGCCAAGGTGCGGGTAAAGCCAGGATGGCAGGACAGGAGAGACGAATGAGCCCACTGAAGCACCTGTGTCCGAGCAGCTGAGGGGACGTAAAGGCATGTGCCAGGGTTGGACCTGGGATCGGGCTCCTCACGTAGAGCCCTCTGGATCACCACCTCAATCTTCCAGGTTACGGAAGCGACAGTGCAGGAAACAAGGAGAATGTTCTCAGGCGTCTCTCGCTCAGAGCAGGTGTTGAATTGTCGGGACAGGGCATCTGGCTTGACATTCTTGGAACCCGGGCGGTAGGTGAGTGCAAAGTTGAACCTTCCAAAGAATAGCGCCCATCTGGCTTGGCGTGAGTTCAGTCTCTTAGCTGTTTGGAGGTACGCCAAGTTCTTGTGGTCTGTCCAGACGACAAAAGGTTTCTCGGACCCCTCCAGCCAATGCCTCCACTCCTCCAGTGCCAGTTTGACAGTGAGGAGTTCTTGGTTCCCCACGTCATAATTCCTCTCCGCCGGTGAAAGCTTCTTGGAGAAGAAGGCGCATGGGTGCAGCCGTGCGAAAGCACGGCTCCCACCCCAGTGTCGGATGCATCCGTCTCCACAACAAACTGGTGGGTGGGGTCAGGGTGCACCAGGAGCGGAGGAAAACAGTTTCTTGATCTTGATAAATGCTCCCTCCGCTTCGGGACCCCAATGGAATGGCATGGCATGGCAGTGGATGTGAGTTTGTTGAGGGGGGAGACAACTTGGCTGTAAGACCTGATGAATCTTCTGTAGAAATTGGCGAATCCCAAGAAGCGTTGGAGGTGTTTCCGAGAGGAAGGCGTAGGCCAGTCAGTGACCACCTGAACTTTCTTGGGATCTGCCCTGATCTGTCCCTTCTCCACAATGAAGCCGAGGAACGCAACTGTGTCAGGGTGGAAGACACATTTATCCGCCTTGCCAAACAGTTTGTTCTCCAACAGTCTCTGGAGAACTTGCCTGACGTGGATCTCATGTTCCTTGGCATTGGTGGAGTAGATTAGGATGTCGTTGAGGTAGACAAATACGTGTCGGCCCAGTAAGTCCGAAGGACGTCGTTGACGAGCGCCTGGAATATGGCGGGTGCGTTAGTGAGGCCGAACGGTATGACAAGGTACTCAAAGTGTCCGAGGGAGGTATTGAAGGCCGTCTTCCACTCGTCACCCTCTCGAATACGAACCAGGTGGTAGGCATTGCGTAGGTCTAACTTGGTAAAGATGGTGGCATTGTGTAGCGGGTGAAAGGCGGAGTCCATCAATGGCAGAAGATATTTGTTCTTAACAGTGATGTTGAGTTCTCTGAAGTTGATGCAGGGATGCAAAGAGCCATCTTTCTTCTGAACGAAGAAGAATCCGGCGCCCATGGGTGAAGAGGATGGGCGAATCAGTCCACTGGAGAGGCAGTCCCGGATATATTTCTCCATGGCCTGCCTTTCAGGTCTGGAGACATTGTAGAGATGGCTTGAGGGGAGTGTGGAACCGGGTAGCAGCTCGATGGCGCAGTCGTAGGGTCGATGAGGAGGGAGCGTCTGTGCCAGTGTCTTAGAGAAGACTGTGCCCAGGTCGTGGTAAGGGGTGGGCACCCTCTCAAGAGAGGAATTGGGAACTTGCGGTGGAGTGGATGCGCCCTCTGCTGGTGCAGGGGCGGATGGCAGGCAGGACTGGTGACACTCACGACTCCAGGCTTGAATCTGGCTTGAACTCCAGTCGATGGTAGGGTTGTGTCTCTGGAGCCAGGGTAATCCCAGAATGAGCGGATCGTTAGGGCACCGGATGACGCGGAACTGGATCATCTCATGGTGGTTTCCGGAAATGATTAGCTGGATGGGTTTGGTGATGTGGGTCATGCGGCAAAACGTCTTGCCATCCAATGACCGAGCATTCCCGGGGTGGGGCAGTGGGAGGGTGGGAATGTCCAGTTCCTTGACTATCACATCATCAATGAGGTTCGCGTCCGCTCCGGAGTCCACCAACGCGTTCACCTGGACCATTCTATCGGGAAGCATCAACATGACGGTAAGGGTGGGATGATGGTCATTCCTAGCAGACCCCTCCTGGTTGTCGAGCGCTCTCACCTCAACGGATGGGCCTGACTTCTTGGAACGGAGGGTACACTGCTCTTGGGTATGTCCCAGACTCCCACAATAGAAGCAGGTACCGGTAGCTCTCCGACGTCTCTGTTCCTCGGGCGAGATCTTCATACCCGCACGGGAAAGATCCATGGGTTCGACTCCCTCAGCTTGCATCTCCTCGGGACGTGAACTAGATCCTCGCCTGGGGTACGGCTGGCCGGGTAGAACCTGTCTTTCAGTCCGGGGTTGTCTGGCCCGGTTGTCCAAACGAATGGCGGCACGGAGGAGTGGGTCGAACTGGGTGATAGGTTTGAGACGCGTCAACTCGTCCTGGAGTGTCTCACTCAGACTGGCCAGGAACAGGTTCACTAGAGCCGCATCATTCCAGTTGGTCGCAGCCGCGAGGGTGCGGAAGTCGATCGAATAATCCGCCGTGGTCTTCCAGCCTTGATGAAGGGCGATCAGGCACTGGGAAGGTTCTTAGTCACTGGATGCATGCTGGAAGACTTTACGGATTTCTTCGGCGATGGCCGGGTACTGGGGAGGGAATGAACCCCCAGACCACACAGCTGTAGCCCAGTCCAATGCTCTCCCCTTGAGTAGACCCATCACATAGCCGATCCGGCGGTCGTCACTGTTGTAAGTCTGTGGTTGCTGCCGGAACACAAAGTCGCACTGGAGCAGGAACGCCTTCCATCTCTCTGGTTCTCTGCCGAACCTCTCCGGGGGGGGGTTGTTGTGGCTCCCGGAATTGCCAGGTTCCCATGGGGTTAGTAGGTGGAGGTGCAGGCGGTTCAGCAGGTTGTTCCAAGGTGCGTGGCTGAACAGTGACGGCGAGTCTCCTCATCTCAGCACACAGCTCTCGAATCTCTTGACGAAGTCGGAGATCCCTTGAGAGTGTTGGTGAACCAGGGCGCCTTGTTGCTGGAGGGCGTGGAACATGGCCGTTGAGTCAGCAGGGTCCATGCTGGCGAAATTGTTCTGAGACGGGTGCGTGAGGGTAGGACCCGAAATGCACGACTCAGAAACAGTGGTAGAAGATAAAGTCCTGTCAGGGCTTTATTATAGGAATGTCCAATGAGCGTAGTCAAAAAACAAGCAAAGTTCATACACGGATAATCCAGCCAAAAACCAAAGTACAGTACCGAGGGAGAAGGCAGTCTCAGAATCGGTACACCATGCAAATAGTCCAGTAACCAGAGTAGCTGTCAGCGGGACAGTAGTACAGGCAGGCGGTAGGCAGGCTCAGGGTCGAAGACGATGCAAGAGTCAAGACCAGAGTCCGCTCTGCGGGGCAAAAGTACAAAGACAGCAGGCAATAACTCGTGGTACAGGCAGGCAGTGGTCAACAAAACAGAAGTCAGTAACAATCGTCAAAAAACAGGCTTGGATCGTAACAAAAAGGCAGGCTTGGAAATAACGCTCAAAAGTGCACTGAAAACAGGAGGCAACAATTTCGCGAAAACAAGACATGAACACTGAGCTTAAATGCAGGTGTAGACAGGTGCAGATACTTAGCTTGAGAGCAGCATGTGAATGGAAATCAGGTGTGGAAGGCTGACAAGGTAACAAGATAATTATTAATCGTTAGTAATAAACCTATCCTGACCTAGCGTTAGTAAATTAGTAAATGACATGCACGAGAAACGTAAGGTAAACATGAACGCAAGGCTGCGGAAAAACACGGAAATGTGTATGCTAAACAATGAACGGGAAACGTAACATGAATCAAATATAAAACGTGACATGACAAGACTAGAAAATAAATCGTTACAATAATCAAACATGAAATGTGACATGACATGAAAATGAAACGTAACAAGAATTAAACATAAAACGTGGCGTGACTAGACTAAACATAATACGTGACATTAACAAGAAATCTAACTAAGACAGACATGAAACATAAAACGTGACATGACATCTAGAATTGTGACAATGTTCATATTGATAAGCAATATCATCTCCTGACTTGAATTTGTGTTTGGGAATTATGGTCGGTAAAACACAAGATTACACCTACATTTCAAACCGACTTAAAACACACAGGTCATGCAATTCATGTCTCTCACCTTGAAGTTTACGAGACATTACAGATAACAAATTATGATGTATTGGACACATCCTAAAGCAAACCGATACAAAGGCAAATTACATTTAACTGTTTAAAAAAAAGAAAGAAGGCGACAACAGAATCATGAATTAATGAATACTTCACAGCTCAGTGTAGGTGAATCATATGCAGGCCGCCTCATTAACTGAATGACGCGTTTCCTGGCGTTATCGGCTGATGTAAAAGCCCTTCATACAGCTGTGCTAATTGCAGACTGGTAGGCTGAAGTGGCCATAAACAGGGCAGGTCCCTACATATCTCTAGTGGGCCTGAAGCAGTATGCGTCCCGTTCTAACACAAATAACCCCCTCAGCGCTCCGCTGCGCTAATAAGCAACGTGGTACTACAAGCCATAGCTTAGCTGATGCAACACACAGGACAAATGAAGAAAGCCGGTTGGTTCATGGGCTTCCTCCCCTGAAAAAAAGAAGAAGCATTTTTTTACTCCTTCCTTTCTTCAAGTGTTTTTGCGATTTGATGTGACACGTCATACGCGGCTGAACATACACACAAACACACACACAAACGCTCTGCACACACACACACACACACACACACACACGTTTTGCACACACGTACACACACACACACACACACACACACACACACACAAAAACACTCTGCACACACACACACACACACGCACACGTTTTGCACACACATACACACACACGCACACACGCACAAACAAAAGTTCTGCACACACACACACACACACACACACACTCTCTCACACGCATACACACATATACACACACATGAAAGAACACACATGTACATACACACATGCAAAAACACATGTTAATACACACACATGTACACACACGTGACAGAACACACATGTATACACACACACACGCTAAAATAAACATGCACACACACACACACACACAGATGATTATAGAAATGGCACACCACACTTGTAAATGCGACTCACAGGCTTGTGGATAATTATGGAGGATATGGAGTACACAGCACTCTAATGGTCACATGGCTTCATCCATCACTATATGTGAGCATGTGCAGAAATCTCAGGGGAGCTCAGTAACATGGCTGCACCTGCTGATTAAACACGGGTCACAAACTTTGCTTTTTTTATCTGACCCCATGTCCCTACAAAGCACCAAGACTTCATTCATGTCTGGTCTTTCAACAAACCTTACTAAGGGGAAACCGTGGGTATAAATGATCAAAGTGCTCCCTCATTTTAATTTATTATTATTGCCATTTTTCAATTTCGCAGAAAATTTTCATACAATGTGGAATTGCCAATTAGTGTTTTTTCAGTCATTGTGGGCTGACCCGGCCTGGATTTGGTACTAGACTTTTGGGCCCATTCAGATGTTGTCACAACATCTTAACAGAAAAACCAACAGATCTAACCCAGGTATTTTACACACAACAACTAACACTATTACCCCTAGCTGGTATTCAGTACCTACCCAATGTTTATACCTTAGAATAGGGGTACTATACTTTTGCTCTTATTCTCAAAAAAAGAGATGTACGGTACACATCTTTATAAAGAAGTATTACACTGAATAGATCATTATTAATGTATATAAAACAAGTCAATTTACATTGTAAAACATCTTACACAAAGTGTAATGCTCCAAAATAAATATATTATGAAACAAACTTTAAACCAGGCAGGTGTACTGCAGGCGAAGCACAGGAACATGTGATCAGTATATTCAGACATGTCATCCGATTGTTTTAAATCTACGGAGAACTTATATTCTTAAAATATATTTTTTCTTACAGCGAAACTCAGTGAAGTCCACAGCTGAAACGTGGTCTGTTACTGAATGAGAGACAGAGTGGTCACTTAATAAAGCCATTATTACCAACTCTGCTCATTGCTGGGTTCATTCTGTACTTCATGCTATAATGCAGACGAGCTGTCGGACACGTGAAGGAAATTTCCGTCTGAAAGTCTCATGTTACTCAACTGTGTATTTTATTTTTGGTGGGGCGGGGGAGGGCTGACAGTAAATTGAGGTTTTATTTGACTTTAGGCTCTGTTCAGCTTTACTGTAAAGGTTTGGCTGCACAGTGCTGAATCAGAACCGATAAATATCTCAGTCAATGTGTCTCAAACTTCAGGCAGGGACCCATAGTACCTGTCAGAATGCTTCTGTCGCCAGGCAACCGCCTCCCATCTCAGCACTGGCAATATGTGTGTGAAACCACAGGTCCTTCCTGAATTGTGCAAAAGTATGCAATTGCACTGATGTTCATCAGAAAAGGAGAAGTGAAACTGGGCCCAACCTTTTAACATAGAGACACCAGGAGCGCAGGAGCGTGGGTAATTCACCACACTGAGAAAGCTATTTTTCTATTTCGGGCTGACTCCCTTTTGAAATCCAGGCTATTTCATAGTTTCGCTGCACACTGCCACTTGACAGACTTATTGTACAGGCCGGTTTGGAATTATCAGTAGCTTATTTAGCACAAGAATAGTACTGAAAATGTGTTGCAAATTGTAAACGTTCATTTATTTGTAAATACATGCTGTTACTTGAATGCCCTGTTAACAACATGTTCATATTGATAAGCAATATCATCTCCTGACTTGAATTTGTGTTTGGGAATTATGGTCGGTAAAACACAAGATTACACCTACATTTCAAACCGACTTAAAACACACAGGTCATGCAATTCATGTCTCTCACCTTGAAGTTTACGATTTTACGACCCCGGAAGTGGACTGGACCCAAATGCACGACTCGAACACAGGAATGCCAAAACTCAATATTTTATTGTATGATCAGGGTAGTCCTGAGCATGGGGAGAAAGGCAAAAGGTGGTTAATGTTCCAAGCCGGAACTGGATGAGCAAGACAGACAACAGAGCGCGTAGCTCTAATAAATTATGCTTCGACCAAAACTCCTGAAGCATAGGGAGAACATAGATAATAGACAGTCCAGTTATGAGGCTGCGGGGGAGCAGTGGGAGCAGGAGAGGCCAGGGAAGGAGATGGAGACGGACAACCAGTTTGGTGGAGCAGGGGATGAGCGGGAGTGGGAGCAGTAGTGCAGGACAGTGGAGCGGAGTCCGGGCAGGACGCAGGCATTGCAGCAGGGCAGCGGCAGTAGCGGCACAGCAGCAGCAGGGCGGCAGCAGCGACAGCAGAGGCAGGAGCGACAGCACATCAACTGCAACTGCAATACTGGCAGTAAGCGGGCACCGCCGCAGAGTGGAGGAACAGGAGCCCAGGCTGCATGCACACACGTCAGGTGGAAGGCAGGGAAACCGCAACACAGGTAGGGATAACAGACGACTGCAGGCTGGCAGACTGAAGCAGACAAAGTTAATATAGCGAGACGGGAACAATGAACAGCGGGAAATGCCATTCCAGACAGGAGCAGACTTCGACTAGGCAGAATAGCAAGGCGAGTTAACGCCGGCACAGAACAAGACTTTAGTTTTACAAACTAGACTGGATACTAGGACTCAAGACAGGACCAGAGGTTTCAGACAAAGAGCATTAACGAACTGGCACAGGACAGAGAACACCGGGTGACTAAATGCAAACATTAATTGGTATCAATTAGATGCCGCGGGCGAATGTGTGCGAGAGTGATTAACATAGCGGAGAGTGTGGAATGCATGCGAAACGGGGAAATGAGATAGGCTGAGATAAGTGAAGTGAAACAGAGTGACACAAATAGGAAACCACGCCCAACCTGCAGCAAGGGGAAAACGGACTATGGAGAGATGAACACGAGACAGGGGGAAAGGGAAAACACGGGGAACAATAGGACGGGAGTGAGAACATCACATACCCCCCCCCCCAACGGTTTGGGTTTCTGGGGATGCTGTTTATGGAAATGTTGGATTAGGGAGTGATCCAGGATAAGCCTCTTGTGCAGCCAGGACCGTTCTTCGAGGCCGTACCCCTCCCAGTCCACGAGATATTGGAAGCCCCGGCCCCTACGGCGGATGTCAAGGATGCGTCTTACCGTGTAGGCCGGGGCGTCGTCAATCATCCGGGGCGGTGATGGAAGGTCCGCGGGAGCACTGAGAGGGCTGGAGCCGACAGGCTTGACCTGACTGATGTGAAAAGAAGAGTGAATTTTAAGTGAGGCGGGGAGTGAAAGTTTAACTGTTACCGGGTTGAAAATGCTGAGGATGGGGAAGGGACCGATGAAACGGGGCTGCAGCTTTTTTGATGTGAACTGCAGAGGGATGGTGGAGGTGGACAGCCAGACCTGCTGTCCGGACTTGTACTGCGGGGCTGCGGTCCTGTGAAGGGAGCTGGGTACGGGAGTTGGTGCGGAGGAGAGCGGAGCGTGTCAGCTTCCACACGCGCTTGCATCTGAGGAGGTGGGATCTCACTGATGGGACAGCGACCTCCTCCTCCTGGACCGGCAGCAGGGGGGGTTGGTACCCCAAGGAGCAGTGCTCCTTAGGGAGTTGTGGGCATATTCCACCCAGGGGAGGAATTGGCTCCAGGAGGAGGAGTTGCGTGCTGACACACACCGCAGGGCAGCACCCAGGTCCTGATTGGCCCTCTCCGTCTGTCTGTTAGACTGCGGGTGGTACCCTGATGACAGGGTAGCAGAGGCACCCAGGGCCGCACATAAGGCCTTCCAGACCTGGGAGAAGAATTGGGGCCCACGGTCCGAGATGATGTCGGAGGGGATCCAGTGCAGCCTGACCACATGCAGCACCAGGAGCTCCGCTGTCTCGAATGCGGACGGGAGTTTAGATATGGGGATGAAGTGGACCGCCTTGGAGAACCGGTCCACGATGGTGAGGATGGCAGTGTTGCCATCCAATGAGGGCAGACCGGTCACAAAGTCCACTCCTATGTGGCTCCAAGGACGGCCCGGGACGGGGAGGGGGTGAAGGAGACCAGCGGGAGGCTAGTGGGAGGCCTTGATCCTGGCGCACACTGGACAGGCGAGGACGTAGGCACGGGTATCCCCCTTCAGGGTGGGCCACCAAAAGCTCCTCCTGACCAGGGCGGTCATCCTGGCAATCCCTGGGTGACAGGCCAGATGGGAGGCGTGGATCCACTGGAGGACCTGAGAGCGGACGGAGTCGGGAACAAACGGTAGAGTTAGGGTTACTGCGGGGATCCAGGTGGGTGGCCTGGGCGGCCTTCACGACCTCCTTGATCTTCCAGGAGACCGCAGCCACAACACAGGAAGCCGGTAGAATGGGCTCAGGATCAGCAGGTCTGACAAGGGGAGAGAAGACTCGCGACATTGCATCAGGTTTAACGTTACGGGTGCCCGGACAGAAGGTGACGATGAAATTAAAGCGGTTGAAAAACAATGACCATCGTGCTTGGCGGGAATTAAGTCTCTTGGCAGACTTGATATAGGTAAGGTTGTGATGGTCAGCAGGACAATAAAAGGTTTACCTGCCCCCTCCAGCCAATGTCGCCATTCCTCCAAGGCGACTTTGATGGCGATTAACTCCCGATCCCCGACATCGTAATTCCACTCAGCGGGGGTGAGTCTCCGGGAGAAGTAGGCGCAAGGGTGTAATTTGTTGTCCTGGACAGAATGCTGTGACAGAATAGCCCCTACGCCAGTGTCGGAGGCGTCCACCTCAACGACGAACTGGCGATCCGGGCCAGAATGACAGAGGATGGGGGCCGTGGAAAACCGGGTCTTCAGGAGATTGAATGCCCGTTGAGCCTGAATGCCCGGAATTCCAGCAGAAGGGGATTGAAGTGGAAGTTAGTTTAGTGAGGGGGGCAGCTACCACACTGTAATTGCGAATGAATCTGCGGTGAAAGTTAGGGAAACCAAGGAATTGTTGTAAGTGCTTACGTGTGGCCGGTTGGGGCCATTCCGTCACAGCTTGGATCTTCGCCGGATCCACCCGGATTCTCCCCTCCTCAATGATGAAGCCCAGGAAGGGCACAGATGAGGCGTGGAAGCTGCACTTCTCTGCTTTTACAAACAGTTGGTTCTCCAAAAGCCTTTGGAGAACCTGATGGACATGGATGACGTGTTCCTGAGGGGTTTTAGAGAATATGAGAATGTCGTCAATGTAGACGAATACAGACCATCCCAGCAGATCCCGTAGGACATCGTTCACCGTAGACTGGAACACAGCTGGGGTGTTAGTCAAACTGAACGGGACCACCAAATACTCGAAGTGGCCGAGAGAGGTGTTGAACGCCGTCTTCCACTCGTCCCCTCCAGGATCCGGACCAGGTGGTACGCATTGCGGAGGTCGAGTTTAGTGAAGATGGTGGAGTCATGTAGGGGTTCGAAAGCAGAGTTGATTAGTGGTAGAGGATATTTGTTACGTACTGTGACTTCATTCAGGCCCCGGTAATCAATACAGGGTCAGAGCGACCCGTCCTTCTTTGCCACGAAGAAGAACCCCACCCCCACCGGAGATGAGGATGGTCGGATGATACCTGAAGCCAAGGAGTCATGGATGTAGGCTTCCATTGCCGCCTTTTCAGGACCCGACAGGCTGTAGAGGCGGCCAGAGGGTAGTTTGGCTCCCGCCAGCAACTCGATGCAGCAATCGTAAGGTCTGTGAGGAGGCAAGGATACAGCACGTGATTTACTAAAAA
Source organism: Synaphobranchus kaupii (assembly GCA_029718625.1). NCBI lineage: Eukaryota > Metazoa > Chordata > Actinopteri > Anguilliformes > Synaphobranchidae > Synaphobranchus > Synaphobranchus kaupii. The sequence goes on along the minus strand of CM056390.1, from coordinate 8,716,183 downwards.
CCTGGGACAGCTCATGGTAGTGATTAGGAACACAGGTTAAATCAGGTTCTGGATGGCTTGGAGTGGCCCTCTTAGTCCCCGGAGGGGGCAGGGCCAATCGCAGACAGTTAGCTAGACAATGGGAGCTCCAGTCCTGAACCTGGGCGGTACGCCAATTGATGTGGGGATTGTGGAGGCGTAGCCAGGTTTGACCGAGGACCAATGGAGATTGCGTGGAGTGGATTAAGTAGAACTGGATTGTTTCGTGGTGATTACCGGACAGCACAAGCTGGAGTGGAGCGGTGGACTGTGTGACTAGCCCCAGACTTCTTCCATCCAAAGCGAGTGCTGAGATAGGCGAGGACAAGGATTCCACAGGAATTCCGGACTTTTTGACAAGGGTTGCGTCGATAAAGTTGCCGTCGGCTCCGGAATTGTCCAGAGCGAATGATGACGCGACTTGACTTTTCCAAAGGAGGGTTGCTTTGAGTTCGACTCGGTTCTGGGCTGAATGAACAGTGGAGATAGGGCTCGCCAGTACGCCCAGTCTTTTGGGTGAATCGGACAGGCAGCCAGATGATGGTCGGGATTGCCACAGTACATGCAGGAGTTGGTGCGGATCCTCCGGCGACGTTCTTCAGCATCGATGGAGACTTTGCCCAACTGCATGGGTTCTTCATCTGTGGGAGCAGGTGTCGAGGTGGGAGGTTTGCCGGGAGGTGAGAGAACACTGGCGTGGAGCGTGGAGAATGGAACGCGTGGCTGGCCCTTCTTCCTCTCCCGGGCCCTGGGCCGGAGGCGATTGTCGATCGAGATGGTGAGACTGATGAGACTGTTCAGTGAACTGGATTCATCACGGGTTGCCAATTGGTCTTTTAGTTCCTCGTTAAGGGCTTGCAGGAAGGCCCCTTGGAGGGCGGTGTCGTTCCATCCTGCTTCGGCCGCCAGGGTGCGGAACTGGACCACCATCTCAGCCACACTGCGGCTGCCCTGACGCATCTGGAGAAGGCGTTGGGTAGCATCTCACCCACAGACAGGATGGTCAAAGACTCGGCGCATTTCAGTGGTGAAGGAGGCAAAATGGAAGCAGGTGGACGACTGGCTCTCCCACAGCGTCGTAGCCCACTCCCGGGCGCTCCCTCCCAAACTGCTCATGACGAACGCAATCTTGCAGGTGTCCGTGGCGAAGGAGGTTGGCTGAATGTGGAACACGATGTCACATTGAAGGAGAAACTCCCGACATTTCCCCAGATCCCCTCGGTAGATCTCAGGGTGTTGAACACGGGGTTCCCTGCCAGAGGAGGGTGCTGATGCCGCGGGCTGCAGTTCAGGAGTGGATGGAGCTGGACCAGCTTGGATCCTCGAAAGAGGTTGGTGGGGCGACATCTGACTCATTTGATCCAAGAGGTTTTTCAGAGTCTCCAGGACGTTATCCATGCGGTGGTTCAGTTAATTGCTGACAGCGGTCTGGCAGGCGAAGGCGTGACGGATCTGAAGTCGGCTGGGTCCATTCTTGGCCAGTTCATTCTGTTACGACCCCGGAAATGGACTGGACCCAAATGCACGACTCGAACACAGGAATGCCAAAACTCAATATTTTATTGCTTGATCGGGGTAGTCCTGAGCAAGGGGAGAAAGGCAAAAGGTGGTTAACGTTCCAAGCCGGAACTGTATTAGCAAGACAGACAGACAGAGCGCGTAGCTTTTAATAAATTACACTTCGACCAAAACTCCTGAAGCATAGGGAGAACACAGATTACAGACAGTCCAGGTATGAGGCTGCGGGGGAGCAGTGGGAGCAGGAGAGGCCAGGGAAGGAGATGGAGACGGACAACCAGTTTGGTGGAGCAGGGGATGAGCGGGAGGAGGAGCAGGTCGGAGCGGAGTGGCAGAAGAGGTGTAGGACAGTGGAGCGGAGTCCGGGCAGGACGCAGGCGTTGCAGCAGGGCAGCGGCAGTTGTGGCACAGCAGCAGCAGGGTGGCAGCAGCGACAGCAGAGGCAGAAGCGAAAGGACATCAACAGCACCCGCAACACTGGCAGTAGGCAGGCACCGCCGCAGAGTGGAGGAACAGGCCCAGGTTGCATGCACACATGTCAGGTGGAAGGCAGGGAAACGGCGGGAAATGCCGTTCCAGACAGGAGCAGACTTCGACTTTAAACAGACAGGTAAGGCGGATAACGCCGGTACCGAATAAGACTTAGATTAACTGACTAGACTGGATACTAGGACTCAAGACAAGACCAGAGGTTTCAGACAAAGAGCATTAACGAACTGGCACAGGACAGAGAACACCGGGTGACTAAATGCAAACATTAATTGGTATCTATTAGGTGCCTCGTGTGAATGTATGCGAGAGTGATTAACATAGCGGAGTGTGTGGAATGCATGCGAAACGGGGAAATGGGATAGGCTGAGAGAAGTGAAGTGAAACAGAGTGACACAAAGGGGAAACCACGCCCAACCTGCAGCAAGGGGGAACTGGACTATGGAGAGACGAACACGAGACAGGGGGAAAGGGAAAACACGGGGAACAATAGGACGGGAGTGAGAACATCACAGCGACAACAGAATCATTACATCACAGCTCAGTGTAGGTGAATCATATGCAGGCCGCCTCATTAACTGAATGACGCATTTCCTGGCGTTATCGGCTGATGTAAAAGCCCTTCATACAGCTGTGCTAATTGCAGACTGGTAGGCTGAAGTGGCCATAAACAGGGCAGGTCCCTACATATCTCTAGTGGGCCTGAAGCAGTATGCGTCCCGTTCTAACACAAATAACCCCCTCAGCGCTCCGCTGCACTAATAAGCAACGTGTTACTACAAGCCATAGCTTAGCTGATGCAACACACAGGACAAATGAAGAAAGCCGGTTGGTTCATGGGCTTCCTCCCCTGAAAAAAAGAAGAAGCATTTTTTTACTCCTTCCTTTATTCAAGTGTTTTTGCAATTTGATGTGACACGTCATACGCGGCTGAACATCTCACTGCTATAAAGACCGCCACTGACTGGCTGACTAACCTTGACCCTCATCCAAGGAGAAGGCAGTGGACTAGCTGACACTCATAGGTATGTTACAATGACCAATTATATCTTAACTTCACATCACTTTTTTTTTTTTTTAACCCCATAAAGCATCTTGGGATACATATCATATTAACCTGTAGGCACGAATAAAGAAACTTTGAAAGCATTCTGTTCAGTTAGTCCAACCGCTGAAGTGACGGCAACGTTAATGTATTTGAAATGCATTCACACAGAGCAGTAAATAAAGTATTTGTTGCTAACGGGGCATTCGTGTGTGCTCCTAGCTCCAAATAGGAGCACAAAGCAGTTTGTTTTGTTTGGCTTGGTTGAGCTGTGGTTCTAATGGGCCGGCCGGGGAAGAGAGTGAAAATCCCATTATTTAAATTCTGAACAAAGAGATTGTTAATCGCCCACTTGGATCAGGATTTCAATTGCTCATTAATTGACCAGGAAAAAAAGAAGAGTGAAAAGATATATTATTTCTCATCAACATTCAGGAAGGATAGCCTGAAACTTATGAATTCAATAAGAAAATTAATTGATATTATTAATTTTACTGCCTGAAACTGATTGAATGTAGATCTTATTTCCTGCGAGTCATTATCGCATGGATAGAAAGAACTGCAGTTCCATTCATTTCCCTGGGAGTCTAAACATAGGAGATTAGATTAAAAAAACAAAAAAAACAAACAATCCCTGTTATTGACCAAAACTGCGGTTTGGTAGTTGCTTGATATATTTCCTCTCAAAACTCGTTGGTCTTTTACTTATAATGTTAATGACTGTAATCTCACAGATTTCTCACAGATAATTATTCAACACCATTTTGCTAATTTTTCAAAGTATGATATATTGTATGTATATATACACTACTCACAAAAAGTTAGGGATATTTGGCTTTCGGGTGAAATTTATGGAAAATGTAAGTTCACGCTACAGTGATATTATACGTATCATGAAAGTAGGGCATTTAAGTAGAAGCATGCAATGGTGATTTCCTCATCTCAAACAATTTATTGAAACAAAAGCCAACAACAGTGGTGGGTATACCACAACAAAAATGTCAATGTCTCAATAACTTGTCATGTGCCCTTGAGCATCAATTGCAGCTTGACAATGACGTCTCATGCTGTTCACAAGTCGACTTATTGTCTGCTGAGGCATGGCATCCCACTCTTCTTGAAGGGCGGCCCTCAGGTCATTGAGGTTCTGGGGTACAGAGTTACGAGCCTCTACACGGTGAGTCAGCTGATCCCATAGGTTTTCTATGGGATTCAGGTCTGGAGAAAGTGCAGGCCACTCCATTTGAGGTACCCCAGTCTCCAGCAGCCTTTCCCTAATGATGCGACCTCGATGAGCTGGAGCATTGTCGTCCATGAAGATGAAATTAGGCCTGTGTTGTTCATGCAGGGGCACAATGACTGGATTAATGATGTTATTCAGGTAGTATGGGCTTGTCACTGTACCATTCACAAAGTGTAGGGCAGTTCTGTATTGACTAGACACACCTGCCCACACTGTAACACCGCCACCACCAAAGGGTCGTCTGGTGACAACAGTGGCTGATGCATAGCGCTCTCCTTGACGTCTCCAACATCGTTGGCGGCCATCATTTCTGCTCAACGTGAATCGACTTTCATCAGAGAACAGCACTGAGGCCCACTGGTCCCTCGTCCAGCGTAAATGCTCCCTGGCCCATGCAAGTCGATGACGCCTGTGCCTGGTGGTGTGGTCAGGTACCCTTGCAGGTCGTCTAGCGCGCAGACCACGCTGATGTAAACGGTTTCGAATGGTCTGACGTGACACTTGGGTGCCTCTCACCTCCCTTAAATGTGCCTGGAGTTGAGTGGCATTCATCATCCGGTTCCGCAGGGCACTGTTCACAATGTAGCGGTCATCAGTGTGGGATGTGGCCAAAGGACGTCCACTTCTATGCCTTTCTGTGACTCTTCCAGTCTCTCTGTATCTCTGTTGCAACCTGCTGATGACACTCTGTGACACTCTAAGCTCAGTGGCCACTTCCCTCTGAGAACATCCTGTTTGAAGCCTCGCAATGGCGAGGTACTGTTGATCAATTGTTAGGTGTCGTCTTGGTCTCATGATGTCAAAATGTGAACAGCATGATGAAGAGGACTGTTTAAATACCAATTCTAATTGAACCAGGAAATTTATTGGTCGATTCATGGATCAAACACCTGTTGTGAATTTTGCCGTTCAGCTCCTTGTTAGAGAACAGCAAGTTGTGCAAAAAGTACTGAAACATTGAATAGTTGGACATGTGCATTCAAAAGTTTAGAGAAGGTCAAATTAATTTCACCTGTAAAGGTTATAGTGCATTTTAGGTTCATCCTGAAATTTCACCCGAAAGCCGAATATCCCTAACTTTTTGTGAGTAGTGTATATATATATATATATGATTGGTAAGATTAGAGTGGTAAGATTAGAATGCTTTAAGCTTGGTTTTGACCTTGGTTTGGCCATTGGTTGGTATGGCCATTGATAGCAGTGTGCCACCAGGGGGCGGAATTGAGTTGGTCTCTGCTCTAACACTGCGCATAGAGCTCATCCATTTACACCTGACAGAAACCATCAGGGAGCAGAAGTCCAGTGGTAGAGACACAGCAACAATAAAAAATGTTTTTCCGCTGCAAGATATTTAATACTTAGAAGTATTTGTGACAAAGACAAGATACCGATCTAAAAAAAAAAAAAAAACACAGGGGAAATCAGAAAAGACAAATAAAAAAAAAACTTTTACCTCAGATCTAAAATTTACTACCTTCCAAAGTTCATTCATTGCAACTGTCTTCACAGAAGGTAGCAGGAGGAAAAAGAAAAACTGTTATTGTTAATGCTCGGCCTATTACCGGTACATTTATATGCACTTAACTCTTTCCGAGCAACATCTGATAAACGGGCAGAGCCAATGAAAGCCCTGGTGCAGGACAGTGGAGTGGAGTCCGGGCAGGACGCAGGCGTTGCAGCAGGGCAGCGGCAGTAGCGGCACAGCAGCAGCAGGGCGGCAGCAGCGACAGCAGAGGCAGGAGCGACAGCACATCAACAGCAACCGCAGCACTGGCAGTAGGCGGGCACCGCCGCAGAGTGGAGGAACAGGAGCCCAGGCTGCATGCACACACGTCAGGTGGAAGGCAGGGAAACCACAACACAGGCAGGGATAACAAACGACTGCAGGCTGGCAGACTGAAGCAGACAAAGTTAGTATAGTGAGGCAGGAATATTGAACAGCGGGAAGTGCCGTTCCAGACAGAAGCAGACTTGGACTTTAAACAAACTGGTAGGGCGGATTACGCCGGTACCGAACAAGACTCAGATTTAACTGACTAGACTGGATACAAGGACTCAAGACAGACCAGAGGTTTCAGACAAAGAGCATTAACGAACTGGCACAGGACAGAGAACACCGGGTGACTAAATGCAAGCATTAATTGGTATCAATTAGGTACCACGTGTGAATGTATGCGAGAGTGATTAACAGAGCGGAGAGTGTGGAATACATGCGAAACGGGGAAATGGGATAGGCTGAGAGAAGTGAAGTGAAACAGTGACACAAAGGGGAAACCACGCCCAACCTGCAGCAAGGGGGAAAACGGACTATGGAGAGACGAACACGAGACAGGGGTTAAGGGAAAACACGGGAAACAATAGGACGGGATTGAGAACATCACAATATTCAGTACAAAATTCCTTCTGTCTCACGATTGTACATTTTAAGTAACATGTTTTCATTGGAAGTTCTAAGGGATTTTCTGTGTTTACTTTAACAATTCACCAACATTAAAAAAAACTATTAAAAATGTATCTGAGCAAAATCAGCACCTACGAGGCGCATCCAGAGGCAATGGGGCTTAAGACAACCAAGCAGTGATCTGTTGTGATTGATTGCAACATTGGATTGGCAGAAATGATTGAATTGCAGAAAAATAAAGGGGGGAGGGGGTGTAGACGAGGCCCATGAATATTTATATTTGTTTGGGTCTGGGAGAGAGATCACTGTGTCCCGAAAATCCAGGCTGAATCGTTGCTGTAATGCGGTGTGACGTGTGAGGTAGGAGGAGCCAAACGCAGCAAGGGGATTCTTTAAGCCCTAAGGCCACTAAGGCGGGAAACCCCGCAGATAAGGGAGGAGACAAGACAGGGAACACACGTACCAAAGCTACTAACCGGCTCACTGTCACACACCAATGAGTAGAAGCACAAACGCCAGGTTTTTTTAGTAAGAAAACCAAACAAAGCGAATGGAACAAAGCACTAGGTTCTCAAACTTCTACGAGCTAAGTGACTAGAGAACGAGCCGGAAATAAAGGCCCTGTCTCGGTAACGAGACGCATAAGAACAGGCGAGCAGCACAATGGCACAAACACACACCAAACGTACCAAAGCTACTAACCAGCTCACTGTCACACGCCAATGAGTAGAAGCGCAAACGCCAGGTTTTTCCAATAAGAAAACCAAAAAAAGCGAATGGAACAAAGCACTAGGGCTAGGCTCTCAAACTTCTACGAGCTAAGTGACTAGAGAACGAGCCAGAAATAACAAACGCCCTGTCTCGGTAACGAGACGCATAAGAACAGGCGAGTAGCGTAATGGCACAAACAAAACACACAACCAACAAACATTGCAAACTAATATGAATTAGTATACGAGGAGGCGAAGGAACAGCTATAATAATCCATGGCTACTTTCATAGGCTCGCAGTCACATGCAAAAACTAGGAAGCAGGAACAGACAAGAGCCAGGGGAGAAGAATCCGGATAATTACATGCACACAGGCACATACGCCAGGAGGGGAAAGTCCGGATAACTATATCCACATAGGCCAGTACGCCAGAGAGGAGAAGAGTCCGGATAATTACATGCACATTAGACACGTACGCCAGGAGGGGAAAGTCCGGATAACTATATCCACATAGGCCAGTACGCCAGAGAGGAGAAGAGTCCGGATAATTACATGCACATTAGACACGTACGCCAGGAGGGGAAAGTTCGGATAACTATATCCACATAGGCCAGTATGCCAGAGAGGAGAAGAGTCCGGATAATTACATGCACATTAGGCACGTACGCCAGGAGGGGAAAGTCCGGATAACTATATCCACATAGGCCAGTACGCCAGAGAGGAGAAGAGTCCGGATAATTACATGCACATTAGACACGTACGCCAGGAGGGGAAAGTTCGGATAACTATATCCACATAGGCCAGTACGCCAGAGAGGAGAAGAGTCCGGATAATTACATGCACATTAGGCACGTACGCCAGGAGGGGAAAGTTCGGATAACTATATCCACATAAGCAAGTCCCGCATTACTCCAGAAAACGTAAAGGGGTAAACGCCCGATCTCCCAGGAGAGAGAAACATTTTACAGGTGAGCCGACGGAGCACCGTCGTCCCATAACTTTACGAGCAAAGATGACCACATTTACATTTTAGTCATTTGGCAGACGCTCTTATCCAGAGCGATGTACATTAGTGCATTTTCAAACTAGGAACAAGTGCGTTAAAACAACCCTAAAAGGAAAATACGATTTCAAGCACCAGGCGTAGTCAGTATGATTATTATTTTTTTTTTGGGGGGGGGGGGGGGACCACATGATATCGATCATTGGCATGTAAAACCGTAAGCCAATAAGTAACCTTAAGTATTAAACTAGCAGCTTGAACCACTTAAACAAGAAAAACACAATCAAGGGAGGTCACAAGGAGGTAGGGAGGGGTGGAGAGAGGTGAGTCTTCAATCTGCGCTTGAATGTGGTCAGACTTTCTGTTGTTCTGACCTCCACGGGGAGCTCATTCCACCACTGTGGGGCCAGGACAGACAGACGTCGAGACCGGGTGCTAGTATGAAGTGGGGGGGGGGGGGGGGGGGGGGGGGGGTACCAGTCGTCCTGAGGAGGCGGAACGCAGGAGGGATCTGGTAGGTGTGTGGGGTCTGATGAGCTTTTGGAGGTATGGAGGGGCTGATCCTCAGACTGCCTGGAAGGCGAGCACCAATGTTTTGAATTTGATGCGAGCCATCACAGGTAGCCAGTGGAGGTCAATGAGCAGGGGGGTGACATGGGAGTGTCGGGGGAGGTTGAAGACCAGGCGCGCTGCTGCGTTCTGGATAAGCTGAAGGGTCTAATGGCCGATGCTGGCAGGCCAGCCAGGAGAGAGTTGCAGTAGTCCAGGTGGGACAGCACCATCGCTTGGACCAGGAGCTAGGTTGAGTGGGTGGTGAGGAAGGGACGGATTCTCCTGATGTTGTACAGGAAGAACCTGCACGCCCGGGTTACCACTGCGATGTTCTCAGAGAGGGACAGCCTGTTGTCCATCACCACTCCGAGGTTCCTGGCACAGGGCGTTGGGGTCAGTGGAGTGTCCCCTAGGGAAATGAGGGGGAGAGGTTAGAGCAGGAATGTAGATGAGCTTAGTAGAAAATACACGCCCTAGCCTCTCAATAAGTGGAAATGTTACGAGGCGAAATGGAACAGAAATCTAACGTTCCAAGGCTATTTTCAGAGACTCGCAGTCACACACAAACATCTCCACAAAATCGTCCAATCTCCCTATGGGAAGACATGTACCGACGGGCGAACAGAACTACAGTTCCGAACAAAATCACCAAAAAGCTCCATGTATAGAGACCGGTACAGAGGGACGCACAGGACAGCTGGACCGGAATTATCGGCTAACAGATTAACGCAAGCTCAATCGAAAATACATGCCCTGCCTCTAAGAATAAATAAAGCCTTAAAGTCAGTATGATAAAACGCCCTGTCTCTTAGTAAGAAACTACCATACAAATACACACAAACAAAGACTCCTCTATCTTTCACGGAAGACAGCAGACAGAGATAGGAGAAAGAGACAGAAAAAGGGCAAAAGATCTAGGCAACAGACAAACAAAGGTAAGACCAGAAAGCGCACACAAAAAAGGAATTCCACCTGAAAGCTCAAAGCACAAAGGCAAGTCCCGCATTACTCCAATATAGCACAATGGAGCAAAACGGATCAAAAATACACCACAGTACAAACAACAACCAATCAACAATCAATATCGAAGCCCAGAACGAAGGGAACATGGGCTTAAATAGCTCACCGGAATTACACTCACAGCTGTGAACGCTGATGAAAACTTGTTCCGCAAAAGACGAAATGGAGCCAAAACTCCACTAATGGAGCAGCGCCCATGTGTGGTGACCGAGGAACACGACCGCGAGGGGGAAAGGGTCATAAACCATGACAGTTGCATATTCTACGGCTTGTATGGGTTGTTGAGAAAGTATTTGGGAATATCCTGTGTCCCGGGAAGCATTAATGGGATATCGTCAGATCCTCTCAGGGCGTAACGGAAAACTTCCCTTCGCCGGTATGACCTGCAGCAAATGTAATGGTAGAACCATTTGTTTATTTCCAATGAGACATGTTGTTTGGACAGTAAGGAAGAACCTAGTTCTGGAGTGTTTCAATCTTGGAATGTATGTAGTAATAATACCCCATCAGCAGTGAAATGTTATTAGACTTTTCAGACAAACACTTCTCTCTGTATGTGTTATAATAGGCAGCCAATGTTTATGATTAACTTTGTATAAGAGTGAACGACCCTGTAAATCCCTGGGCAAGGTCTACACAGTCCTCTGGGATCGGAAGCACGCCCATTAGCCCTGCGATAGATCAGATTTGCGTCTGAAATGTGAATCTAAAAATTTAATGGCGCGTGTTTATGTGCCATCTTTTCGTCTTTTGCACCGTTATTTAATAGATGTGTATGTCAAGGATCTGTCGAGAAAAGCTGTAAAACTTGCATATTATTGTAAACTTTGGGAAGAAAAAAGATCTTGGTGCAAACATATTGTCTGCGAATTTCCTAATAGGCTATTTGGGTTTGGATCCACCCCACCACCTACTCTGACTGTGAGTGCCTGAGTGTTCTGAATCAAGCTCTAACAGCCTTTGCTTCTTCTCTCGACAGCCTGTGTCGTTGAGTCATACTGAGAACTAAAGGGGCATGGAGAAGGCGCAGGATAGCCCACACAGGGATCTGGTGCTGGGGGTCTACGTCATCACCTTCGTCGCTGGGGTTCCCGCCAACCTCCTGGCGCTCGTCGCCTTCACCAGGAAAGTGCGCCAGAAGCCCACGCCCATGGACATCCTCCTCCTCAACCTGACCGTGTCCGACCTCATCTTCCTCGCCTTCCTGCCCTTCAAGATCAAGGAGGCGGCCGACGACGTGACGTGGAACATGCCCTACTTCCTGTGCCCGCTATCCGGCTATGTGTTCTACACCACCATCTACAACAGCATCTTCTTCCTGACCGCCGTTAGCGTGGACCGCTACCTGGGCGTGGCCTTCCCCATCAAGTATAGGCTGAAACGGAGGCCTTTGTATGCCATGGCGGCCAGCGTTGTTTTCTGGGCGTTGTCCATGTCCCACTGCAGCATCGTCTACATCATGCAGTACTTCAAGCACACCAACAGCTCGCAGACCAAGCCCTTCGAGCGCGACACCTGCTACATGGAGTTCTCCCCGGCCCAGCTGGAAGTCCTGCTGCCCGTCCGTCTGGAGCACTTCCTGGTCCTCTTCTGCATCCCCTTAGTGGTCTGCAGCTTCTGCTACATCAACTTCATCCGCATCCTCTCCCGGCTGCCCAACATCAGCCTCCCCAAGCGGCAGAGAGCCATCGGCATGGCCCTGGGAACGCTGCTGGTGTTTGTGCTCTGCTTCGGGCCCTACAGCGCCTCGCAAGTGGTGGGCTACGTGAACTGGCGCAGCCCCAGGTGGCGCGTCTACGCCCTGCTCTGCAGCACCTTCAACGCCTGCCTGGACCCCATCATCTTCTACTTCTCCTCCTCGGCCGTACGGGGCATGTACAGACAGATCCTACGGGGCGTGGCGGGGAGGCTGCTTCGGCCCCGCAGCGGCTCCAAGGCTCACTGCTACCCCCATGTGGCCTGCACCAGAACTGAGGAGAGCACCCAGTGCTCCAACGAGACCTCCTGATACCGCCGCTGCGCTGCAATGGGACTTCCTGTTTTTTATTATTACCGCCGTTATTATTCGTCTGGAGTTGTGGTTCTCCCGCCTGCCGCTTCCCCCGGCCTCAGCACTTTCTGCCTCTCCCAAATGGGGGTTCGTTTTACAGTTTTGTAAGCGCCGGTTAAATCATGGCTTGTGAGCTGCAGATTTATCAGTGGTTAGACCTTGCTCTTTTTTGCTCACAATGACTGTTGAATCTAACTCTTGTTGGATTGGTGTGCGTTTTATCGTCCTCCAAAGGCACTTCCTCAGGAGAGATTTAACCATGTGTATAAAACAATTTTATATTATATATATACAAAATAATGTTTTGTGTACATAAGCTGTATGTACTGTAATGTGTGCATGTTACAGAAGTGTAAATGAATGAATTTACTTACAGAAGTAAAATGAATGTGCTAATGGACTCACGTGGTTTGAATATATTCATGCAATCCCTCCAATCGTTAGCATTGTAATCTATTGATACAGATGTAAAAATTTTGAAATGCAAAAAAAAGGTTTGGAATGGAGCGCAACTTAGAGTTGTGAATACTGATTAAATAGAAGATAAAAGGGCCACATTCCCTTATGAGCAGTAATAGTGTTTTGGCTTTTTACATTTTTGTACATTAACATAAAAAAATACAGACATTAAATATTACATTTTCATTGGCCTGTGGTCAAATGCCTCCAGTCACCAACAGGGCAAACATTTAAGCCAAGTAAAAGGGTTTAAAAAAATAAAATAAAATAAAAAAATCAGACAGCCTGTATTTCACTTGCTAATACAATGTCTTTTTGAACATGTTTAGCATACATGAATATGACAACAAGTAGAACGCTTGTTGGATTTGAATGCGTCCGACTTGTGTAAATACCTGCGTTTGATCTGCACCCTTGTTTTTTATTATTTTTACCTCTACAGATAGTTATGTAAGATATTTCAATCAACTGGATGAATGATGTATTTGACTAATTATAAGATTGCAAAGCTGAGGTTGATTGATGTGTCTTGGATGCTTCCTGAGTTATTAGTAAGGGGGTTTCCTCCTCAGTCCAGACCAATTGCAGTCATCCCTTGCTTCAGAATGTCAAATGGCAAGTGCTGATTGGTCAAAGGGCTTTGATGAATGTGAAATATAATCTATTACCCACTGTCAGGAGATCTCGCGTGTCCAAATGGATACTCTGGGTTTTTAAACAATTAGTCATAGTTGCAGCTGGATTATGTAATATATTAGTATAATATTTGTATTTTGTATGATATTTTAAATTTTTTTTAGCAATAAAGCATCTCGAAAACATTTATTTTTTCACCCAAGAAGACAAAGACAAAAACAACAACAAAAGAAACCTGGGCCCAGGGCCTTGATAGCTTCCTACTCAACAGACTGTGAACACAGCTGTGGTCTGCCATATTTTATAGCGTCTGCTGTTTTTTCCCCAAATCTCCCCCGAATCTACACATCGACGCCAACGCACTTTATGTTGCCTAATGTACGAGCCATGATGATAACTGTTAATAAGTATACAGTAAGTTTTGTATGCCTTGCATCTTATGTAATTATTGTTTCTGAAGCAACAGTTAAACCAATAGACTGTAAGTAATTTATGAATATGTTTTCCCATCACATGCTATAGCCATATAAATATCTCTTACGTCCACCAATGAAACAAAACTGAAAACACTCATGACCCTTTGCACTGAGTAGCTACGTATGGCAGAAACTGGCTAAACCAACACTGTTCCTTAAGGAACGGAGTTTCCCTTCCTTTAACCCAAAGGTGTATACTAGTGTTGATAAGTATTGCCAAGAACAGCACAAAATGAACTTGACTGTATATACTGTATGCATAAGCACTTTAGCTTATCACTTTTACACACCTGGAATATGCTTGAAATAATAACAGATATGTAAGATCAACAAAAGGCCTGTATTTAGTTTACTCTACAGGTGTGTTCTCATTGGTGATACGAAAGAGGGCTGTTTTCAAAGAGGTGGGGGGGGGAGGGGGGGGGGGGGGTATATAAAATATCATCCCCGTATTGACTATATTATTTTCCTATTTCTCATGCTCGGTCTCAGTCATAAACGCCATCATTGGTAGGCACAAGAGCCATCGTGTCTTTGTCGCATAAATAATAGACCGGTCAAGCTCTGCGACAGACCCCCACCCCGCGCCCCTCCTCGATTATGACAAACCGATCCTGGGCTGTTTGCGGAGCGTTACCGGGTTACTAAGATACCTTGTTTGGAGAGCTGTGGGACTACAGATTACAGCAGAATCTTATTAATTTTCCTTTATCTGTGCTGAATATCGAGGAGATTGGGTAAACAACAAGGACCTCCATTTGGCTTCACGTGGAAAGTCATTTTCTCCGGCGGGACGACGGGTTGAGCAGACAGTGTTATGAAGAGCAGCATGGGGCCTAACATTCACTCAGGTGAGCATTTCTTTCCCTGGCCAGGTGCGGGATGTTGTACGGATACTGTCCAGAAAGCCAGGGCCGCGCTTCCTAGAGGATGTCCTTCCTGGTGGACAGCGCGCGATATGTGAAAGACTCCCTCAATTTAGGTTGGTAGTTTATTTCTCCTCGGCTGTAATTGTCTTGCTCTGCGGTAATTAAACTTGCCTCCAGTCTTCCGAATGCTGCAAGAACATTACACGCTATCATAAAAAGGTCTATTGTATACTTCTATTGCACTATTAGGATTAAGGACCTTTTGAAACTCTTTCAGTTGATTTACTTGCAATATTTCACCTGGATACCTGCGAGGGTTACACATGTTCTGAGAGAGAGAGAGAGAGAGAGAGAGAGAGAGAGAGAGAGAATATTGCAGAATTTCAAATGAAAATACTAGGTTATTGTTAAAATAATTGCACAAATAAAATACACATTTTTAAGATTGTAATTTAAACTATGACTATAATTTAATTTATTGCCAAAAACCAAGACCACGTAATTTCCTCATTTTCCTTTTTCTCAGGAAGGGCAGGACGTGGTAACCGCAGCACATGTTGGTGTTGTGTTGCGCAGTGCTGATATACGAGATAGATGTATGGTTTTGAAACTTGGTATGCTGAGTCATGTAATCACAGTGAATTGGGTAATTTGTCAACCTAACTTTTACCTATTGCAATCCATATTTCTACCTTCTTCCTGTAAAGAAAGGTCTTGCTTTTAACTGCTACATGTGATTATACCTTTTAAAAAAATTAAAAAAAAATAGCACAAAAAAAAAAAATTCTGTTACAATTTTTCTTTCAAATTTTGTATTACCATTTCAGTTTAAAGCTATTTTTTTCTGTCTCATTCCAAGGATGACAAAAAGTGAAATATATGGATTTGCTAAATATATTTTATGAAACATTATTATGTACTGTGTATTCAGGTGTGATAAAACTGTATCTGTTATGGAAACCATTAGGGAATAATATATCTTAAGTTTATATAAATAACACTGACTAGAGAATGAGGATTATGCACTACCTTGCAGGCATTTAGCAGACACGCTTAACTAGAGCGACTTAAACAACTTTTAGCATTTTTTTTTTAGTATCCATTTATATAACCGGAGCTTAAGTAGGTTAAGGACGTAGCTCAAGTGTACCATGGCAATGTCTTACTTGGGAATCAAACCTGCAACCCTTGGGTTACAAAGCCAGTTCCCTGCCCATTACACTACACTGCCTCTAAGTTATAGATAATCGTGTCCTGTGCTGCTGAATGTATGTGACCGTGATTAATTATTAGTTGTTTTTTTTTTGGTGAGGGGGTGGAGTCTCATTTGGAATGTCATCGTCCATTGCACTGTAGAATCAGGCTTAGCCATTAATGCGTACCCCTCACACACCCATGTACGGAATGTCGTATCTTAAGTGTTTCTGCTGACATTCACACACACACACACACACACACACACACACACACACACACACACACACACACACACACACACACACACACACACACACACACACACACACACACACACACACACACACACACACACACACACAGGAATAATATCCACACTGTACAACAGAAGGTGTGGCACAGGTGATTGTGTGCCAATCGGAGGAAAGGTAGAGAACTTGGTCAGTGAAAACCAGCAACCTACACGTCTACATTCTCAGGTGAAGGTGGGCAGTAGTGAAGGTGACGGTACACATGATTGATTGACCTGACAGAACAGACAGAGACCCGGATTGAGTCGTTAATCTTCACTTAAAAATAAATTGAAGTTTTTTTTTTTTCCCCCCTCTCAGCAAGTTAATCTGGGTGATTGCTATACACAGGTCTAAATTGTACCCAGGCTGGGTATTGGGAGTAGTAGACAGATAGAAGAAAGATGTTTGCTTCTGTATTTTGTGTCGATAGAGAAGCCATCTCTAACTCAAACTCAGGACCACCTCGGTTCTGGTTTGTCTCTGCACTTAAGTGCTTAATTTAAGTCATTGTTTGGCTACGGAGTCCACACACCCTTGTTTCCAGCACCGAAAATAGCTGCTGATTGAATGTAAACTACAAAGTCCTGCAGCCTCTGCAGCCCTGCAGGATGAGAGCTTCAGATCCCTGATGCAGAATGGAGGGTGATATATAGTGTCAGAGGGAAGCTAACACATTAGCCAGACAGTGCTGCAGGTAACTATGCTGCTTCCTGTCTGGGCACCAGGGCACGCATTAGCCAGACAGTGCTGCAAGTAACTATGCTGCTTCCTGTCTGGGCACCAGGGCACACATTAGCCAGACAGTGCTGCAAGTAACTATGCTGCTTCCTGTCTGGGCACCAGGGCACGCATTAGCCGCTGGAACAGAACAGTGAGATGTGCTGGGCGGTTATCTGTTGGGACAGGAAACCGTCGCGTCTTAAACACAATTGGTCTCAATCCCTTTGACAGCAAGGGCAGGTCATTCTCTGCCATGAACTGTCAGGCTGTGTTCATGCTGTGGTTAACTGCTTATACCGTGGTTATAACTGCTCATACTATGGCTATAACTTCTCATACTCTGGTTAACTGCACATACTGTGGCTATAACCGCTCATACTGTGGTTAACTGCTTATACTGTGGTCATAACTGCTCATACTGTGCTTGACTGCTCATACTGTGGTTGTGTTCTTGTAGGGTCCCAGGCCAGAGGGGGAACCGTGATGTGATGGATCACATGGCTGTGGTTCAGAGCGGTCTCTAACAGTCACACGGGTGGAATAGAGGAGGAACCCCCCCTCCCCCCCATACACGTTCCTACAGCAACCATGGAGTCACTCCCGACAGAGCTCATGCTGACGGTCTACATCGTTACCTTCGTGACCGGCCTTCCGGCTAACGTGCTAGCCTTCTACGCCTTCACCCGGAAAGTGCGCCAGAAGCCCACGCCCATCGACATCCTCCTCCTCAACCTGACCGTGTCCGACCTCATCTTCCTCGCCTTCCTGCCCTTCAAGATGAAGGAGGCGGCCGACGACATGGAGTGGAACATGCCGTACTTCCTGTGCCCGCTGTCCGGCTTCCTGTTCTACACCACCATCTACAACAGCATCTTCTTCCTGACCGCCGTTAGCGTGGAACGCTACCTGGGCGTGGCCTTCCCGATCTGGCACAATCTGAACCGCCGGCCCCTGTACTCGGTGGTGGCGAGCGTCTTCTTCTGGGTGGTCTCCTTCATGCAGCTCAGCATCGTCTGCATCATGCCGTACTACAACCCCAAGGGCGTCAACGTCAGCTACCCGCCGGAGCGGTGCTATGAGAACTTCACCGAGGAGCAGCTCCACATCCTGCTGCCCGTCCGTCTGGAGCTCTGCCTGGTCCTCTTCTGCGTTCCCTTCCTGCTCTGCAGCTTCTGCTACATCAACTTCATCCGCATCCTCTCCCGGCTGCCCAACATCAGCCGCAAGAGGCGGCTGAGGGCCATCGGCCTGGCGCTCGGCACCCTCCTGGTGTTCGCCGTGTGCTTCGGGCCCTACAACGCCTCACACGTGGTGGGCTTCATCACCCAGAAAAGCCCCCGGTGGCGGGACGTGGCCTTGCTTTTCAGTACCTTCAACGCCTGCCTGGACCCCTTCATCTTCTACTTCTCCTCTTCTGCCGTGAGGGGCATGTTGAGCCATTTCCTCCAGGGGCTGAAGGGCAGGTTGCAGCTGGCTCGCTGCTGCCCCCCGGTGGACCACACTGTGAAGGAAGTGGCCAAGGACTCGGACCAGATACAAGCTAATGCACTCTGAGAGCGGGGGGGGGGGCCTGTTCCTCGTATCTGGCTAACTGAGTTAGCCAGCTAAAAGTGCTGAGTAAACCCCGGAAACCCCCTGAATAAGGAGCATACGAGGAACAGGGCTCAGGACGCATACGAGGAACAGGGCTCAGGACACATACGAGGAACAGGGCTCAGGACGCATACGAGGAACAGGGCTCAGGACGCATACGAGGAACAGGGCTCAGGACACATGGGAGGATGACTGTGGTTGAATTTGCGCGTCCTCTCAAACGACCCGCCCGTGGGTCATTTGTCAGTCTTTCTTATTTGTCTATTCCCTAAATGTCTTTGCACTGCAAAACCTTATGAGATATGACGTTAATTTTTGTCTGGTTTTTTATTTTTAGAAAACCTTTTTTTAGTCCCTGTAAACTTTGTGTATGAGTTTTACGCAGAATTAGTTCCAGTTCAAATGGTTTCCTTTTGCAAATGGCCCCGTGATGCGTGTACACAACGGGAAAAGCAAACAGGAAATTGGTCGCTCGGTCGCTGCCGTGAAGCCGCGGTGAGATCACCCAACGCTGTGTCAGAGAGGTGCAGTAAAAAAAGCCACCCGGATACACAAAGCCCAGCTGTGACATATAGGCGGATAATGCAGCTTACCCGTGTGATAACGGACACCTCACTGGGATGTTCTGCCTCAATGACTGACTGGTCCTAACTCCTTGTAGCCTTCCCGGGGAAATGGACAGCGCTAATTGAAGCGTCGCCTGCGTGCCCGCTGACCAAACGCCACCCAATTTCCCTGTTGGCTACCGCTGAAGTTCTGTTGCATGCATGGAAAGGTTTGCATTCAGGAATTTTATTTTCCTCAAGCTAAAATTTAAATCCAATTAATTGATTCCAGTCACCAATTTAAAAAAAAATAAAGACACACCATACTCCATATAGGCGGAGTGGACAGTGTGACTGGTGGTTAAAGGAGCTTTTTGTTCTAGAAACCCTGGCCAAATTAGCTGCTGTACACACCAATGCAAATGTCCTCATGTACTGTCACTGATAATACGGCAATAAAACGGTTCACATACACCAGGGACACAAGGCACCATTTACAAGCTTATCAGGAATTACGGCTAAACTTCCTGATCAGGGGTGTAATCCACAAAACAGGATTATCAAGTTATCCAGATAACTGTGAGAACGATAAGGCTGTGTCGTCACATTAGTGAGATTTCAGTCAATGAGAATGCACTAGAAACGGGATTAGGAGCGCGATGTAGTCACGCGTGTGGCTAGCTGTTGATATTGAAGGAAGTTTCTGAGGTTATTTCATGGAGTTATCTGGTTAATTTACTCACCCTGTTTGCAGAATAGCCCCCAGATAAATTACTGGGGTAAAGCAGTTATTATTAAAAGTATTAAATGGGAACAAATACTGCCTTCCTTGTTGACACCTGCTATATGTAAATGAATCATGCGACTTCCTCATATTTGTGGCAAACGCATGAAAACAGATGCAGCGCAAGTTTATACTCTGCAGAGATACAGCAATATGTACCTACTCATTACCTCATCGCTACATAGTGATAACATGTCGTTTTTCCTTTTTCTAGACCTTTTTTAACAGAAGCCTTTCTGTGGTTCACAGAGATTGCCTGTTTATAAATAGATGATGATGATGATGATGATGATGATGCTGATGCACGCCACATATCCTACAGCTCCGAAAGTTAATTATTTATTTCCCATTCCAGGAAGGACAGTAATGATATATGCTAATGTTAGTCGTAAGTAACCTAATGACATGCGTTTCACATAGACCTTTGAACGTTGTACCCTGGGGGGTTATTCCACAAGGCAGGATTACTGAGTTAGCTGGATAACCGCACCGAGTAAAACCCTCCAAAATATGGAACATGGACTGAAGTAAAAAGAGCTGTTCCAGGTTTTACTCAGTAGAGTTATCCAGCTAACTCAGTGTTTTACTCAGTGGAGTTATCCAGCTAACTCAGGGTTTTACTCAGTAGAGTTATCCAGCTAACTTCGTAATCCTGCTTTGTGGAATACCCCCCACGTCTGGTTATTGAAGCAGATTTTATTATTTGCTTAGGCTTTGCTCCATGAGGAATTATAACACACTACTAATACATTTATCTAAATAATGGCCATAACCCTTGTTGTACTGTGAGAACACATGAATGTATTATTATTTTTATTATTATGTTAAGGTTACACTACAAGACCCATTTGAAGTGAAGTGTGTCCACAATTGTTCTGTCCACTGTCACAATGTAGAAAAGGAGTGTTATGCTGAACACAAACACAACTGAATAAATGCACAGCCACTCTTCTGTGGCTGTGGGAGATCTTAAGCCTTTTCACAGTTCACTGCAATAAAAATACAAGTAAATATACAGTAGTGTTTAAGATAACAATCATTCACTTCTTCTTACAATGGCAGGTGCCAAATTACAAAAAAAAACTGCTCCAAGAAGTGATAGAAAATTATGGAAAGAGTAGCCCGTATTTGTGCTGATTAAAAACAATATAAAGCGCATAAATCAGACAGACAGACAGTAAAGGTATAGATTTTACCGAAAAGCAGCCTAGGCCTATTATGATGAACTAAATCATAACCCAAGCTGGTGTTTAGAGGGCTTGTTTTAAAAGACGTTAGAGTTGCTGTACTTTACTGAAGTGATTTACTTGTGCTCAGCAAAAAAAAATAAAAATACTGCTCGAGTCAGCAGTCCCACACGGGGGGGATGTTTCTTACCTGGTGATTAATTCAATCCACCGTTTCGATATTGTTTTACCTGATTTAATAGGTCTGTGTTGCATGGCAGCAATTGTTCTTAAAAGGCACCAGGGTGCATTAAAAAACAGAAAGATCAATGGTTTAGCTTATTATCGCTTAAAATGTATTAATACCAGAGGAGGTTCACGGGAGGAAAAGTAAATAAGAACGCTGAACCCCATGAGAAATGTTATGCTTGATGTGCAATACACCCAAACACACACTGAGCAGATGTTTAGTTTTTTTTCCCCTGAGCCTGACCAGTTAAAAGGTAGGATAATGAATCAAGCAAAAAAAAAAAAAAAAAACCTTCCCTTGGATTTATTGTTTGTTTTGGTTTTGTAGATGTACCCACACTTGTTGGTTTTTACAAGGAGGACATTTTGTATTGTGTTTATGTTGATTCTGGTGGTCTGGTGTACCTGTTTCTATATGCACGTGTCTAAGAGACATCAGGGTAGAAGGAAATGACTCATCTTCATATCTTGCTTATAATAAAATATTATTTATGTTTACTGGAACAGCAGTTTGGCCACAGAAATGCATTACTGTACTGACTCAGGACTGGTGGAGATTATTCAGTTAGGATTTGTTGTAATGAACTTACCTCAATCAATAAATTAATTAAATGATTATTATATAATTGAGTATAAGTTTGCATGGCAAATATTTTAATTTAATATGAGTTTAATATTTATATCCCACACTTGTACAAATTGCATGAAATCTATATTTTTGAAATCCAGTTTAAACAGTAATAGTTAGGCCAATGCAATCATGTCATGATTACAGCCAATCAAATCAACCTTTCATGTTTATTCAAGGTAAGCACATGAATTTGGTCATTTATGGAATGATGAGTAGTAATAAAATAAAACGTACAAGTTGTCATATAATTTATTTTACTGTTGATCAATACATAAACAAAGATATGACATACTGTAAATGACTAAAGGCTTAGCCAACATGTCAATGGGAAAAACTTTGATGTCTGCAGTTATTAAACCTAAGCCAAAACAAAACGCGAGACCCAAAACGCAATCTAAGTATAATCAATTCAATGACTTAAATACAAAGAAATGTGTTCAACGTAATTTATTATGAAAAATTAAAATAGCAATAAACAAGACTTTTGTCTTACCTGCACAAAAGTCTTAAAAAATCAGGTCATCAAGAATCAAAGAAAAACACATGCACTAATCCTTTCTCTGGCTCCTAAACATAACCTTAATCTTTCCTCAACCCTATCTTTTCATAACCCTAACCATAAACTTAACATGTCATGAACCCTAACATTGATTGTAACCCTAATCCTAATTCTAGCCCTTGGAGTGTTCAAGCACTAATAGCAAAAAAAAATAAAAAATACTGGTCATCCATATAAAGGAGCAAACATTGTTCAAACCCCTTGCCCAGCTCCTAAACGTAACCCTAATCTTGCCTCAACCCTAATGCTTACTGTTTTCCTAAGTCCTAACCCTTTTTATGACCATAACTCCAATTATAGACACAGACACACATTTACTACACCATGGACTTGAGGCAGTAGAAATATCGGGCCTCCATTCAAACATTAACTGGACACAGGAAGACAGACTTAAACACAAGAGCAGGGGTGTCAAACTCATTCCATCGAGGGCCGAGTGTATGCAGGTTTTTGTTCCAACCGTGCCCTACACCAGCTGATTTCACTAATTAGCTCAGCTCTTCAACCAAGGAGGTGAACTAATTAGTGGAATCAGCTGGTGTAGAGCATGGTTAGAACAAAAACTTGCATACACTCGGCCCTCGATGGAACGAGTTTGACACCCCTGCACAAGAGGGACCAAATTCTTCCTACTTAAAGGCTGCAGTACACTGACTGGCCAGTGCTCTTCCTACTTAAAGGCTGCAGTACACTGAATGACCAGTGCTCTTCCTACTTAAAGGCAACAGTACACTGACTGGCCAGTGCTCTTCCTACTTAAAGGCTGCAGTACACTGAATGGCCAGTGCTCTTCCTACTTAAAGGCTGCAGTACACTGAATGGCCAGTGCTCTTCCTACTTAAAGGCTACAGTACACTGAATGGCCAGTGCTCTTCTTACTTAAAGGCTGCAGTACACTGAATGGCCAGTGCTCTTCCTACTTAAAGGCTACAGTACACTGAATGGCAAGTGATCTTCCTACTTAAAGGCTACAGTAAACTGAATGGCAAGTGATCTTCCTACTTAAAGGCTACAGTACACTGAATGGCCAGTGCTCTTCCTACTTAAAGGCAACAGTACACTGACTGGCCAGTGCTCTTCCTACTTAAAGGCTGCAGTACACTGAATGGCCAGTGCTCTTCCTACTTAAAGGCTACAGTACACTGAATGGCCAGTGCTCTTCTTACTTAAAGGCTGCAGTACACTGAATGGCCAGTGCTCTTCCTACTTAAAGGCTACAGTACACTGAATGGCAAGTGATCTTCCTACTTAAAGGCTACAGTAAACTGAATGGCAAGTGATCTTCCTACTTAAAGGCTACAGTACACTGAATGGCCAGTGCTCTTCCTACTTAAAGGCAACAGTACACTGACTGGCCAGTGCTCTTCCTACTTAAAGGCTGCAGTACACTGAATGGCCAGTGCTCTTCCTACTTAAAGGCTGCAGTACACTGAATGGCCAGTGCTCTTCCTACTTAAAGGCTACAGTACACTGAATGGCCAGTGCTCTTCTTACTTAAAGGCTGCAGTACACTGAATGGCCAGTGCTCTTCCTACTTAAAGGCTACAGTACACTGAATGGCAAGTGATCTTCCTACTTAAAGGCTACAGTACACTGAATGGCCAATGCAAACGTTTCTTTCCCAATAAGTGGTAACTTGGGAAATAAAGATTTCTTCCTAACCTTACTACAATTATAGACACAGACACACATGTACTTTTACATAAGAACAGCCTCCACTCTAAGAACACCTTCAAGAGTCTGATCAAATCCCAATTACTCAAGTTGAACAACATTTGCACATACAATACAGATTTTGAAGAGGCCACCAAAACCCTCTTCAATGCATTGAAACCAAGGGGGTATTCCAGATCCTTCCTCGGACAGGTACGGAAAACCTTCTTGGCTACAAAACAACAGGACACAAGAAAAATCATCCCACTTATCAGCACCTACTCTGCATTCAGCCAAGCAGCAAACAGGAAAATTAAACAGTCCCTGGCCAGGACCCTACAAAACACAGACGTGCTCTAGGTCCACAAAAGCATCTCGGCCTACAAAAGAAACAAGAACCACGAGGACCATCTGGTAAGTAGCCAACTACCGAAAATAAACACTGCACCACGCAAGGCCCAGTATTTTTCCTACAGGCCACTACAGTCAAGAACAGCACTACAAACACAACATACTTTATTAAGCAAACACTTGAGTCAACACAAAAAACTGCATTTATGTCATAAAGCGTCATCACTGTGAGGTGAAATGTGTAGGAGAGACACTGAATACAATTAGGACTAGATTAGCATAACACATATGTAAGATTAAAAATCATAGAGACATGGACACACACCTATTGGCTCATTTCCTTCACCATGGACTTGAAGCACAATAAACATCACACCTGCAAACAAAATGTTAACTGGACACCAGAGGACAGACATAAGACAGAAAAACACTGGATTATAAAATTTAACAGAATATTCCCATGAGAACTAAACATTTAGTGAGTTAGCTGGATAACTGCACTGAGTAAAACCTGGAACAGCTCTTTCTACTTCAGTCCATGTTCCAGATTTTGGAGGGTTCCGGGTTTTGCTCAGTGCAGTTATCCAGCTAACTCAGTGCAGTTATCCAGCTAACTCATTAATCCTGCTTGGTAGAACAGGGCCCAGGTCTGTACGCTTCAGCACAGCATGCTCAGGACATGCTCTCCGCATTTCAGGCAAGAATCACTACTTCACTTCACAACTGTTGAATGTTTGTGATTTTGCATGTTTTATTTGTTGTATCCTGGACTCCATCACCAGCAGAAAGTTTGGCTTAGCCAATCTCGTATGGGAAAGAAAGATTGCTTTCCAAATTTACTTGTGAAACAAGAATAAATTGACCCACTCTGCCTGTCCACGTCTTGGTCAGAAACATTTTTTTGTTTAATTCTTATTTTGCCTTTATTTAACCATGTAGGTAAACAGAAAACTCAGGTCTATTTTACAGGGATGACATAAGGAAACCCATGTTTGTGGGGAACTCGAGGGGTCGTGCATTTTGTCAGATGTAAGGGATGGATAGGTGGTTAGATACAGACAGCCAGGATTTGACTGGGAATTACGCCATACGCAAGGAAATCAGCACTAACAAATGTGTTGCTTGTAATGTGTTCTTGACCAAAATTATATGATGCACAAATAAATTGCCACTGTGGGCAGGTAGTACTTACAGATTCTGTAGATGACTGGGCTCTTTGTGCGCTATCTGTTCTGCATGAGAAATAAGAAGGCAGTTGAAGTGCAATGCAAGAGAAAAACATTCTCTTCTGATACACGCTTTGCTGTTATATTGTATTTAGTACTAAAAAAGGTTCCATATGTACCGGAACCAATGTATAGCATCACTGCAGCCAGTTGTCAGGACAACGGAAACTTTTGCTAGAATGTTGGCTAATTGGCTACTTATCAGACCTGGGTCAGATTTTAATTTTAAGTAGTTTTAACTCATTAGACGTTGTGTAGCACACTACAGTTACAGTTGAGAATTTTTCAATTAAATCATCACTAACGAAAACTGACAGTGCTCTGCAGGGATTAACTTGTCTGAAAAGGTCAAAGTTCAGTGCGAGTTCCTTTCTCCTGCTTAAGTTACTGAATCAACATCATTGTGAGACTGCATGGCAGAGAAAGGCCAGTGTTTTTTTTTTTTTTGCTTCTTAGCACCACTTGAATATTTATAATGAAAGTAACAAATTCAAAATATAGAGGTAGTTTTTATTGAAGGTGGTAGGATGACAGTCTGACCATTTTTTTGCCAGGTAGTATCCAATCAAATATTTACAAAGGGATATTGGTACTGATTGGGGCAATACAGTTGACTATAGGGAAGGAAGCTTATGTGTTTGTGATGTTAGAGAGAGAGAGAGAGAGTGTGACGTTGCAAACTCACAGACCACATCTCGTGACCGATACGGTTGTAGTACCAGGATGTAATCTGGATTTACGATGGACACTTCCCACGCCGTTTACACAAATAGCACGATCATTCAGACAATATTATTTTCCCGACGTGTTTCCCACAGATAAACACGCGAGAAATGTGCGTGCGTTTGGTCGCTGGTAAACATTATTGTTATTACTAAACTTTATTGTTAAACATTATTAATGCAATAACGATATCGTTGTGCGGCGGCGGTAGCGATTCAAACAGAGGACCGGGGTGCAATAGCGGAAAAACATCTGATCCCACGTTCCAGACACGTGGGAAGAGGGCAGGGGGCGGGGCTAAATGACTGCATCAGCCAACTGCCACAGCAGAACTCATAAAAACATCAAAATAATTTTTTTTAAGTTTGACTGCTGGGTGGCTCATCCCGCCAATCCTTATGTTTTATAAATATACTGCAATATATTGTAAATATTTGGGCTTTGTTGATTTATAAGAGTGCTTGAATAGTACTGGCACTCAGTAACCCCCCCCCCCCCCCCCAGGAAGAATACTTCAGTCAAGATGGCGAACGTCCATTTAAAATTTTTATTTAATAATACGATAGATACTATATTTCACAGCAGTGTGTTTTTTCCAAAAAAACAATAGCAATATCTAAAAGCGATATGAATTTGCATATTTCAGTAAGACTGAAGAAGCTGAAGAGCTGAAGAATGTTCTGGCTCTGTAAAAACAGGCCGGAGATGCTGTATGTGTTGAGGACGTTACTGCATCCATCTTGGATGCCTGTTCCTGTTCCACTCTTGAAACCTGGTTTTCAGGGAGCCTATTGAGACAGATTCATGGAGCAAGTGTCACTTCCACTAGTTTTGGCATCATATTATACCATCGAACAGTCTTACAATCTTGTGTGCATGTGTTTGTGTGTGTGTGTGTGTGTGTGTGTGTGTGTGTACGCGAATGAGCATGTGGATGTGTCTGTGCATCTATGTGCGTGGTATGGAAGAGTGTGTGTGGCACTTGTCACAGTTTGTGTGTGTATAAGTGTGTACCTGTGTGTGGGTTTGTGTATATATGAGAGTGTGTGTTACTGTGTATTTGTGTGTATGCGTATCCGTGTTTGTGTGTATATGAGTGCGTATGCGTTTGTTTGGGTGGAATAAGACTTTTTTTCCCCCACTGAAATTAAAATGGACTTCCTGTGCTAAAGTGTAGAACAAAAACACCACGGATATCAACGGGTAGAACTGGGGTGCGACCCAATATTCTTCACTCCCCACCTCCTTTCCTCCACTCCCCCACTACCACTCCTCTCCTACCCGGAAGTAAGCAAAACTGCCTGAACGTTTTGAGTACATGTATTTGCATGTACAGTATACAATGCACCCGACATTGCGGTTTGGGAGACATTAATTAATATGTAACCATTAATATGTAATTAAGATGTAATCAGCAAGATTAGATTAAAACACAAAGATCCATTTCCGGGGCACGGAGGAGAGGAAGTGGTAGTGGAGGAAGGGAGGGTGCATTTTTTGAGTATTGGGACGCACCCTAGCTCTCAAGTGCAGCGCTCGTCTACACTGGAATCGAGGGCTGTGATTGGTTCACACCCACTCTCATATACTCTCACCTGTGGTAAAGGGTGATGAGCCTCTCTCTGCTTTAAGCGCCAGTTCAGAGCTGTAAAAAGCATTTAAAATCATGATTTCATTTGAGTAACTCCCCATTACGTGTGCAATTGTGTCCTGTGCAATATGTACTTGCCTGCAACGGTGAATGCCAAGGTGGCCCCTGAGAGAAAGCACATTTTGACGATGTTCAAGCATCGGATAACCTTGCTGGACGGCAGCTCTGCGATCATTAAAAATACGAGCGATTAAAAACACATGACATGTGACACAGTACGACACACAAATATTTCCCTGCAGAAACCTTATTTTTTTCCCCTTTTTTTTTCTGTCTTAGTACACATTGTGACCCTGTGTAACTAATTACACAGGATTACGGTAAGGTTAGGCACAACTCAAAAGCACATGTGTACATGAGCACAAGCTTTCACAAAAAACTGAACACTGCCTAAAAAAAACTGCATGCATATGTATATACACAAAACACAAAAAAAAATATTTTTTATCACATTAACTGAATTATTTTTTTTGCAGGTTTGCAATGTTTGTTATTTGAAGGTATGATTAATTGATAATTACACAGGTTTGTTTTAGTTTTCATGTGGTAGTCCCTGGGACACAGTTGTTTACAAAGGAATGGAAGCTTATTCATCGGCTCATTGTCCACAGCTACAGACAGTCTGAAATAATGTGCATGACAACAGCATGTCAAAGTGCCGTTCCGAAGGGCTGCAGTGGAACCTGCAGTCACAGCGCCCCCTTCAGGACTGGAGTTAAACCTGCAGACACAGCGCCCCCTCCAGGGCTGGAGTTAAACATGCAGACACAGCGCCCCCTCCAGGACTGGAGACTCCTGATGTACAGACTTACCCCAGCTGAGGGAGGTGAACAGCACAGTGGGTAATGCTGGGTGGTCATGGACTGTGCAGGTATAGGTGACCCCAGCAACAGGACCAAAGGGGAGGGGAAACACACTAAGAAGGTACGGCCCCTGGCCACAGCTGTCCGTCACGTGGACACACCGCTGATGTGGGCGGAGCTTCGATTCCATCACCAGGCTGACGGGAAGCCACCCGTTGGGGGCGGAGTCAGGGTTCTCCTTCAGAGTCAGGTTCTGCCAAACCGGGCCGTTTGATTGGACAGGGCCCGGGTCAGCTGACTCCGGCGTACAGTCCTGCAGTTTTGTCATGGCACCATTTACCGTCCAGCTCAGTCGGACCCGATTCGGGTAGAACCCCCCTGTCACACAGAACATGTTCCACTGTCCCGACCACAGATCCAGTGGCACCTGCAGGAACAGCTGTGGGGCTGAAGGGGGCGCTAAAGAGCAGGGATCAGGTTAGGGGGTGCATCCCAATATTCTTCACTCCTCACCTCCTTTCCTCCACTTGTCTCCTCCACTCGTCTCCTACGCAAAACTGCCTGTACGTTTCAAGTACAAGTAGTTGCATGTACAGTACACAATGTTCCTGTTATATTGCAATTTGCGTTGAGATATTAATTCATATGGACCCATTAATATGTAATTAATATGTAATCAGCAACATTAGATTAGGACACAAAAATTGGTTTCTGGGGCATGGAGGAAAGGAGGTGGTAGTGGAGGAAAGGAGGATGCTTTTTTCAAGTACTGGGACGCACCCATGGAATCATGCCACGCCCTCCACTTTGCGAAATTCAATTCAGTTCCAGAAACTGACTAAATTGACATGGGCTTGACCTCATCCATGCAGGCATAAAGTAACCATCATAAAGAATTTAAGCACACGCCTTAATACACAACATCACAAATACACAACATGTACATCTTCACCGGGCTGCTTGCAGTAAAAATGGTGACCAGCATATTGAGTTCCACAGTTAAGAGACAGTCTCCGCATATGTCAGCTCCATTTCTTACCTTGTTACGAGATGTGTTTATGATAAACATTCGTGGATTGGCTGAAAATGATTTTCATGTGAAAATCAATAATGTACTACACAAACAGTAAGAGAATAATCATGCTCTGTCACAAGATGTGTGTGTGTGTGTGTGTGTGTGTGTGTGTGTGTGATGATTAGCAGAGTGGGTATCTCATGCTATTTGGACCTGATGGATCCACACCACAGTTGGGTGGTTGTCTTTACAGTGATTCACGTTGGAAGCTGAAATTCCCCACGGCTACAGATGAGAACATGGTTCCCATGTAATTCTTATTCCCCATTTCAGCTTTTGAGGAAAAAATGTTTGCTTGAATAGGCTACACGTACGTATAATCTCTCTCTCTCTCTCTCTCTCTCTCTCTCTCTCTCTCTCTCTCTCTCTCTCTCTCTCTCTCTCACACACGTGCATATATAAAATGGCTTTATAAAGAACGACGAATAAAAAGTAGTTTTTTGCTGCCATTTTCTATTTTTACATTCATGTCATTGTCACACTTGTCCACAAACAATGAACTGAAATTGAAACTCATCTAAGGCGGCGCAGACGGTCAGAAATCGCGTTTCGTCCGCTTCGTCTTACCCAGGACTCTCAGTTCGGTGCTGTTACCCTCGTACGCGCTGCTTCCCAAGGTTTTCACGGTGCAGTAATACACGCCCACGTCCTCCACCGCCACCGGCGTAATCAGGAGCGAGGCTTTGTCCTCCGCGTAGGAGAACCGCGGCGGCAGATCGAGGGAGGATATCGTCGTCCGCACGCCGTCGGCGCCCCGTGTCTTGTACCACAGCACCCTGTAATTTCTGTTGACCGACCCCCTGGAGAAGTGGCAGGGCAGGACGGCGGACTGTCCCCTGGTGACAGTCACCACAGGGGGGTACTGGCTCACGGTCACCCTGCCGCTAGTTTCCACGGCCACGGCTATGTGGGCGGGTGAGGAAAACGAGGGGGTCAACGCGGGTCAGACTATCACTCAAATGACACACTTAAAACGAACATGAGGATCTCATGTGCATGCCCTTATAGAAAAAGAAAATACTGCAGTATATTTTAAGTATATCAAAATTATCTTCACAATATATTTAAAATATACTGCAGTATATGACATTTCCATAAGGGTGGAGATCAATAAAAAGTGTGTGGGAACTTAAAAGTGCTGTTTGTAAAAATATATATTCTGCATGTTAAACTAAAGATAAAGAATGTTCAACTAAACTTCCATTCAAGTCATCTAATGGCAATCCTATAATACTATTATATATTTTACATAACATTATGCATTGATTAAAAAAATTAAAATTATGAACATACACTATGTGTGCTGTTTGTGTATATGCATACATGTACATGTATAATTAATACTGTATAACTTAAGTATGAGTTGTTTGAAAAATGAAGAAAACATCAATTAGCGCATGTACATTATCTGCATGTGTCTTGCAGCTTTTGGGCACATGCACTATAACACATGTATTTTTTATGAAGTCTGTCTCCTTTTTTGCTACAACTGGCTTTTTCGTGTGTTGGACCAGAACGTCTTTAAAATAGATATAGATAGGCAGATGCACATTTAAATATCATATATGTGGCAATGTCATAATCCTAAGCATGTGTTCAAGCTTTTCTTTATGCACAAATTAAAAAACTTGTACAAAATTAATCATGGTTTTACTGAGCCAATCACAGCCCTCGATTCCAGAATAGATGAGCACTGCACTTGAGAGTTATTCTACCCTTTGATATCAGTTTTTTAGTATACCCTTTGATATCTGTGGTGTTTTTTTATTGTACCCTTTGATATCTGTGGTGTTTTTTAGTATACCCTTTGATATCTGTGGTGTTTTTTATTGTACCCTTTGATATCTGTGGTGTTTGCTATTCTACGCTGTGATATCTGTGGTGTTTTTATTCTACCCTGTGATATCTGTGGTGTTTTTATTCTACCCTGTGATATCTGTGGTGTTTTTATTCTACCCTGTGATATCTGTGGTGTTTTTATTCTACCCTGCGATATCTGTGGTGTTTTTATTCTACCCTGTGATATCTGTGGTGTTTTTATTCTACCCTGTGATATCTGTGGTGTTTTTGCATGGAGCAGAGGGATGCATGAGGAGTGACACTGACCTGTTCGGACAGCCCACAGGAGCAGGCTAAGATAACCAACAGCCGGGGAGAAGAGGTATGCACGCGCCATCACGTCGCCCCAAAAAACCTGGAGTAAAATGGGTCCCCCCTCCTATGCAGTATGCTTTTAAAGACACGCCCACTCGCACTATGATGCAGCAGCAGCCTATGTTTTTTCAGAAAATAATGGGGGTGCTTAGTTTATGGGTCGGATGCATAATAAGAGCGAGTGAGCCTCGTGTTTCGGGAGGCCTGGTGAGTACGACCCCGGGACGCCACGCCTCAGGTCTCCTCTGCGGTACATGAGCGCCGGCTGAGTTTCCGGCTCTTCGGCGAACTCCGACGGCACGCGGCGCGATTGCGGTGCGATCTTCGGAAAAAAGCCCCTTGTTGTGTACATGACCTCCATAAACGCTGACTGCGACAGACGTCTTAAATCAGCAGTTCTGTGCTAGTTCCCTGGAGCAAGGTGCTAAATCTCTATTGTTAGGGGCCTGGTGGTAAAGCTTTTGAGGGGAGGGGGGGGCGGTGATGCCGGCGACCTGTATCAGCGAAGTTAGAATCGAGAGCCCTGGTTTCTGAAATGGCTGCTTTGCATTGCTTAGGTGGTGAATGAGACGAGAAGCTGCCACTCAATAACTCTAACACACTTTAAGATTCTAAGATTCTATATAAAATCAATCCATTGTAAATGGGTTTGTGGGCGGTGCTTCTACTGGCCACACCTCTTGTGGGAGGAGCTTGGGGAGATGCAGTATAAATGAGGGACAGAAGGTTTGATAAAAGGACATACAGGATGTGTGCTTCATATGGTGAGGATTTCACTTATTTTTCCAAAGTAAACTCATCAGTTTCCATTAGTTGAAGCCTCTTATCCCTGATATTATGTTCTGGGTCAATTGGACCCAATTCAATGTCTTAAAAACCAGTTAACTTTATTTTTTCATCTTTACACTAAATTACTTTTCCTAATTTGTTGGGATTAAATAGTAAACACGCAATAAATATAATGCTGTATATAGTCCTGTAACAACTTTGTATTCAAAGTTGCGTGGTGTTGTGTGAGGTCATTTGTGGGGTGGCTGTATAAAATGTAAGAAAATATACAACCTTTTTTAGTTTTTATCTCAGATTTTTTTGTGGGTAATTCTGGTGGCACTTTCCCATTTAAACTTCACAAACTTTCACTTACCTCAGGCTCTAAAATGAGATGTTTTATTACGTATTTTTAATATTCAGGGATAAAAGGCTTGTCAAATTGGTAGACAAGAAAAGGAGACACAGAAAGTAACACATTTTAACCCCAAACATAAAAGGCGTTGTAAAATGTCAACATAATATGAAGGTTAAACAAACTATTTACCAGACAATTAAGTGTTACAGTCATGAAATTTTGCAGCAAATACATTTTAAATGACCTATTTTCCATCAAGTGAAGTATTATAAATAACTAATTTAACTTTGAATGCCTATTTTCCTTCAACTGAAGGAAATAAATGTGCATGTACCACATCAGATGAAGCACTGTAAACATGCTTGCAGCTGTGTCTGG
Source organism: Synaphobranchus kaupii (assembly GCA_029718625.1). Lineage (NCBI taxonomy): Eukaryota > Metazoa > Chordata > Actinopteri > Anguilliformes > Synaphobranchidae > Synaphobranchus > Synaphobranchus kaupii. The sequence continues at coordinate 8,682,816 of CM056390.1, read as the reverse complement.
GAAGCAGTGTGGCGATAACACAGGGATCCATAAGTGTCACAATGTTCCCAGGATCCTCGTTATTGACTGCGATGTACGACACGGTACGAACGTCCCTCTAGCCCCCGTGCCTCGAGTCACGTTCCTTATGGCCTGAGGCTGTGCCGTGGGGGGTTACGGTTAAAATGCAAAAAAAGCAGAGTTCCGTTTTCCCTCCCCCTGTGCTTTTGGGACATGAGCTGTGAGGCCCCCAGGATGAGGGCTGTAGAGTATTCTGGGGGCAATTGTAACAGGGGGCAATTGCAACACCATAAAATTGCACCAATCTGAAACAAGCTAGAGCTTCGATTCTATCCAGCAAGCTAGCTAGTTTCATGCGTTCCGGGTTGGGGGCAATTGTAACAAAACATTGTGTTACAATTGACCCCTGTTACAATTGCCCCCAGAATACTCTACTGATCCGAATTGGGTGGGGGGGGGGGGGGGGGGGGGGGGTTACTGGGGGTGTAAAAGGTCCTGTTTTGCTCTATGGTCTGCTCTATGCTTCTCCTCGCAGTCTTTAACCACAGCCTCCCAACTGCACCAGAGCACCTGAAAACTCAGGTTATTACATCGTCAGAAACATCCATTCCAAACGGACAAAAGAACAGTTTCAGCAGCACACAGAGGTTTGGCCCCAGGACCTGTTCTTGAGGGCGTTGCGCAAGGTGTGAAGTAATACACGCTGACAATAGAAACCATGCAAGTGGTGTCTGGGGTCACGCACAAGTTCCCAGAAACCACTGTGCTTGATAGAAAGGTGGTGCGTCAACAGAATAATATCACTGTGAGAAAAATAAACATACGCCCTCCAAAACACTCCTGATGTGAGGTGCAGAGTCCAAATTCACTTCAGATATAACTCAGAATGAGAACTTACGCACTTACTTATGCTGACAAACAGTAAGAGGTATACATTATTCAACCATGCCAGCCAGCTTTTTTCGACTTTGCGGGTCGAAAGGTTAACCGGCACGCCGGCTGAATAAAATATTACTCTTATTTCGGAGCATGAAGCAAGTGTTGTGCGAGTTTTCACTCTAGAAAAAAAAGAATACGCCTCTTTTTGAGCACATATCGGGGATCCGATGATCTGTTGCGGGTTACACTGGAACGAGGCTGCCCCAGATTGATTCTGTTAGACAGGAAACAGGGTCCTGATTGCATGTGAAAAAAAGGGTCTAGATTGCATGTGCAGCAACTCTGCACTGGATACATTTGTGCAGGTTAGAATGTAACCGGCTATCAAGCCTGCAGCAGCCCCCTGTCGGCAGAGCAAGCGGCCCCCTGTCGGCACAACAAGCGGCCCACATCGGCACAACAGGTGGCCCATATCGGTACAACAGGTGGCCCACCGTCGGCACTGCAAGGCGCCCACCGGTGTTGCTGCCATCGTTGCTGTTCTTTTGCCTGCACAGAGCCCTAATCATGTAGTTTGTTATGCCAAGTGCTGCCTAATGAAACCCAGGCTTGTTTTCGCCGAAAACACGTTGCTCGCCTATATTCGGCTGACCTGACCTCCTCGTTTTTCCCGGGACATTTCTTCTTTGTGGGACCAAAAATATCCATCCAGACGTGATTTCTAAATTCCCTACAATCGTCAGGTTAGGTTTTACTCGTTCCATAGACCATACAAAAAAACAAAACACTAGTGTTTCCCATTAAAGAAAAGACATAGCCTAGAGAAGACGAAGAGGAATAGCCAGCCATTCAGATTCAGAGGCTTTCTTGTCAATTAACAAATATTTATTGAACTTGTTTTTTTTTTTAAATAAATTTTTTATTGTAGGCTAGTTTTCAAGTTCAGTCCCACTTAAGACAGGGCTGCAGGTTTGGGGCAGAACAGGTTAACATGCATTGTGGTCGTTTCTGTATAGTCTTGTACACTGACCATAACTTTATGAATATTTTTCATCAGACTACGTTTGTGCATGTTAGCTCGCTGTCTATCCAAAAAAAGTATTTATTTCACCTGTTCCATTCCCCATGTTCCAATAATAAAAAATTGTGGATCTAGTCTTAAAATGTGCCTCTCAAAGAGCACCAAATTGTAGCTGGGGGGGGGGGGGGGGCATTCCCCCGGACCTTCCTAGACAGTTCCACCCACCACAGTTTCAGAAAATCCAATGTGAAACACTGATAGACCATATATACACAAACAAATAGCCCAGTATTATGTTCATAATGCCCACCAGCCCGCCAACTGTCCCCTTTTTGTGAATCCAATATATGGTAACCCTATAACCTAGAGTTTATGGTTCGTACTTCTCCGCCAATTCGCTAAGGAACGGACGCCTCCGCCATTTCGATTCTACTTTTGCTCCATTTCCATGTCACGCCGCATAGCTGTAACTGTACAGTGAAATGTACAGTGTTAGTCAGCTGTGTACCCAGTCAGCAACCGTGCAGTGACCCACTAGCGGCCTGCCGTTGACACAGCTGTCCGTCTGTCAGCATTTGGCACGCCGGCACTACAGTCACAGAGATAAGGATAAGCCGTTAAGATAAGGCCAAACTAGTTAGACAATGGCGCTAATGCTAGCGGGCCGCGGTAGTGGCCGGTTTGATCAACAGCGGGCCCCAAAGGCAGGCTAACTGCTGCTTTCCTGCTGGGTAACAAATGGAAGACCAGCACCCACAGATGGGCCTTTTCCCTGTCCGTTCCGGCGGGAATGAATGTTTTCACCGAAACGGCAGGATTTGGCAGCCACCAAAGTGACTCGCTTACCTGTGAAACATTGTTTGCTCTTTTGTTTTTTTAAATTTTTCATTATTGTTTGATTAAAACTCAGCTCTGGCATCTTTTAGGTTTGATAATCGGGCCTACTGGAATTACCAAAAAATGCATCGGAGACAATTTATTTACGTTTAAAATAAATAAATGAATCACTAGATAACTTTAGCCCTGGGGTGTTGCAGCCCTTTCTCCCTTCATACTGTAAATGTGCTAGCAGGGCCTGGGACCAAATCCATACCCCCTATCTCCTCATCTAAGGGCAGCAGTGTGTGGTAACAGTCAGTCATGGCACTGGCTTCCAGGCTCAAGGCCCAGCTTCAAACACTGCCATCTTATCCTAAAGTGCTTTAGTTGACTGAGTAAATATCCAGCAATAAAAATGGATAACGTGTCAACAAAAATATAAGCTGTGAAAGCCCCTCAGGGTAACGTTGTCCGCTGAGCAAACTGGTAACTAATGAAAAGGTAATATCCTGGCCTTGTTAAAAACACCAGAAATGGCCTACTTTTCCCTGTAAACATCACAGTATAGACATTTGCACACATACAATATGAACACACACGCATTACCAGCACCCATTACAATATACATTACAGGCATTGAGGAGACGCTCTTATATCCAGAGCAACATATACACATTTGCATTTTTACATGGTATCCATTTATACGGCTGGATATACACTGAAGCGGTTCCGCTTAAGCACCTTGCCGCGATGGCAGTGTCCTACCTGGGAATCAAACCTGCGACCTATAGATTCCAAGCCCAAATCCATAACCATTACACCCCACCCCCGACGCCACCCGAACCCACACGGTGGGTTAAGGTGTTAATATGTCCCGCCGTTAATGGGTCCGTAAGCGCTGACGTTGTCAAGAATTCAGAATAATTCTGTTCATTGCTGAGCTCCTGCTGGTGAGCCAGACTATAATCAGACTAAGTGGGGTTTCTCTGATTGGACCCCCCCCCCCCCATGCTCAACCCAAGCGGGGGGGGGGGGGGTACAGGGGGTTCACAACCTTCTCCACCCCCACTGTTTTGTATTTCACTGAGTCGTGCCATGCTTTTTTTGAGGTTCTCTTTTGATTAATGCGCATTAAGTTTGTCTGCGTGACTTCTGCAAGCTCCACGGCTCATTTGCCAGCTGGGTTTATATTTAATAACTCATATTCAACAATCAATTTCCAAGTCCTCTTCTTCCTTTTGTCTTTAGCTAGAAAACGAAAACATACAAATATGTGCTTTCGATTGCCCATGCCTGACTTAACGTCTTGATGACATCACAACTTCAGCCCCCAAAACCTCACTACTGTCGCTAACGCTAACATTATCTTCCTCTTTGACTGACTGCCCGCATAAGATGCCTGAATGGGCTGTGACTCAACACTGATGAACCATTCTGAAACGCCTTCAAGATGTTTGCATGAATCGTATCATAAAAGACTGCACACCATAAACTCGGAACATTTAGTAAACCTTTTTTCCAGTAAGAGTATGTTCCGGGTATGCATCATCTTCCATAGACATTACATTCAAATGGAAGTGTGTGGGCAAGATGGTCATAACAACAGTCAAAGTCCGCATGTGCAGTTTTACAGTCTATTTACCAGACCTTATTCCCAGACATGCCCATTACAATCGTACCACTCAACAGTCGTCATGTTATCAGGAGTATTAAATACTGCAGTAAAAATATGGCAATAATATTTTTTTGGAACATAAGAATTACCACAATGGGCAACAGGAGACCACAGGTACCTGATTACTATGAGATAAAATTATAATTTGCCAATAATTGACCACACTTTAACCCTCATATTATGCTTGGGGTCAATTTGACCCGATTCAGTTTTTGACTCTTAAAAACCAGTTCACCCTATTTTTTCATCTTGACACTGTATGACTTTTCCTAATTTGTTGGGATTGAATACTAAACATACATAGCATTATGCATTAGTATACAAAAGTCCTGTACCAACCTTGTATACAAAAGGTGTTGTGTGGGGTCATTTGTGGCGTTGCTGTATAAAATGTACAAAATACACACTTTTTAATTTTTTACCTCTGATTTTTTGTGGTTGATTCTGGTGACGCTTTCCCATACAGATTTTAAACTTCACAAACCTCAGGCTCTAAAATGTTTAATCACATTTTTAATATTCGGGGATAAAAGGCTAGTCAATTGGGAGACACACAAATGATGACACAGAAAGTGTCAAAATGTTTCAATTACAATAGTTTTGTGTCAGTTAAAAATTTTTGGGGTCAATTTCACCCCAAACATGAAAGGCGTCATATAATGTCAACGTAATATGAGGGTTAAAGGTCGCACACAAACACTCTCAGCCACAACACCTGCAACGTCAAGTAAACGTTCATGTAATGTTTTGGCGCTTTTGAACACACCCCCGACCCTCGCTTTCAAAACTAGGTATTCCGTTTGCCCATCATGCTTTGCCTCCTCACTCCTCGTGCGTACTTAGCCAGTGGCAAGAGCTAAGTGGTGCAACAGGCTTCCTTCACAAGAGACAGTATGGTGAAATTGTCCCGCCACATCCCCGAACGGCCAGCTTTCTCCATTCAGACAGGAAGGCTGGATGTGAAGGCCGTCTCGTGTACAGGAAACAACCAGTCATTAAAGACAGGGGCTAAAACAAAACAAAAAAATAATTTCTCCATCCCATCCCTCGGTTTTCCTTCGAACTGCAGGCTACATCTGAGAAACCACACTGAACGAGAAATTATGTTAAAAACAAAGTTTTGTTTATTTCTTTTTTTTTTTCTCCATTTGATTCAATTTCTCTTTTTTTCCTCATCATGGATTTTGAAAAAAACAAAAAAACACAAAACAAAAAAACAAACAACAAAAAAAAAAAAAAACCTTAACAAACTGGAGTGAAATGTCAGAAAAATGATAACCATAGTTTTCACAACACAGAAATTTTGTTGATGTGGAAGACAATGCTTTTCGGTCTGTTCTTTCTTTTTTTAAATTTTTTTAAACTTTTTATAATTTTTTTTTTTTTTTGATTTTAACTGTTGTGGTTTGGAAAGTTATAACACATTAAAATCTGAGGTCTGGAAGATATAACCCAACATGCCTGACATGGATAAGCCAGAGAATGCGCACACACACACACACATACACACACACACGCACAGTCGCACACACACAGAGACACGTACATATAGATAACACTTAAATGCCAGGGTAGGCTTCTGGCACATAAAGGCGATGGGGCAAGTCTAACACAGAGGGACAGATACCCAGTTTGTGTGGGGTGAGGGGGCAGAGAGAGAGAGAGATGGGCATGACCAATCAAAGGGAAAAACTAGTAGTGTGTTGTGGTTTGGCTATAGCTCTGAACCCACCACATCTGATATGTCTCTCTCCACTGAACTGCTCCTTTGAACAGTATGTGCCGGGATGAGAGCCTCCTTGGGTTTCCACTCTACTCCGCTGTATCAGTTCGTATTTGGGGATGTTAGTCTTTGCTGTATCGGTTCATATTTGGGGCTGTTAGGATTTGTTTAGACAGGCAGTTTTTAGTGACCTAAATCTGTTTTTTCCCCCGCCACCACCACAAATCCAATATATATCTGATCAAACAGTAAAAACATCATGTGGAATTGGATATTTTAGATTCAGATTTGGACCGCATTCGTAGTATACTGTCCGAATATTTATATTTATCTGACACCTAGCAACGGCTTTTTTTTTTTTGTCACGCGACCCAGGTTTTTTTTTTTTTGTCGCTCTACCCCGTGTTGACTCGCGTCATCGCGTCACGACAGAAAGAAGCGCAGCCTCGCTAAACACACGAATCTGAACTGGCTCCTCGTAAGATTATTGTGTGCACAGGCACCAAAAAACATGGGACATGGAAAAACAAATGATCTGAGCATTAAGGCCCGCTGTCTAAACAAAGCTGGAGAGGGCCGAACCTCCTCCAAAAAAAAACAAAAAACTGTTGATTTACTTTAACGGCTCAAAAATCGACGAGCAAAAAGAAAGACGAGCACGGCCATGATTTTTAAAACAAACAAAAAACAACCAAACGGTTTTTAAAGCACCAATGTCAACCAGATGAAAACACCAATGGCGGTTAGGAGTGGTAGAAACAAAATAAGCAAAAAACAAACAAAATAAAGAACACTGCAGCCAACCAAATTATCCACCGTACGTCAAAACGACGAGGCTCGCTGGAGTGGGCTGTGCTTGTCAACGCTTCTAATAAGCCCATTACCATAACGATAAGGAGAGGAGTGAGTGACAAGGGCCAGCTGTGAAGACAAATAAAACAACTGACTGATGTCTCCTCCCTCTCATCCAGAGCCCAAATACCAACCGCTCTTTCTCTACTTGTCTATCAATCACAACCTTCTACAATTGACCTGTTTTTTCCTCCCTCGAAATGTACCATACGAAGCGTATGTTCAAGTTAATTTGTACAGTTCGACAGAACCTTATTTTGCAACCTGTCTCAGTTCCTCTATAATCCATGCAACTATCAATTCATTACTGTCTACATGCACGTGTGTATTTATATTTCTGTTATCGTCTACCATCAAGATCTCAAAATAAGTAATAATTGCATAATTATACATGTCTATCTATTATCTACCTTAAAACTATCTGTCTGTTGTTAATGCACCAATGTGAGTGTTTGGTTCTTATCTCATGAGGTCCAAAAAAAAACCTTGCATGCTTTTCTCTTATATTTTTTTATCTGTGTCTGCAGTTTCCAATCTTAGTCCAAAAAAAGAACAACCAATCAGCTATCATGACTCATCTTGAAACCCCAGCAGCTAAGAATTGGCTCTGAAACGCCGGGGGGGAGGTAGCGGGTGCTCTGAAGGTATCATTAGCCTAATTAAAGAAACTCAGATGCCGTCTGAAAATAGACTGTGAGGTACAGAAATCATCAACGCACCTGTGCTGCTTAATCTCAACCCAATGAGTCCGTCGGCATTGTCTGTGCAAATTGGTTCATTCGGGGGGGCTGTGGTTTTGTGGGGTAACAGCACGGGCGGGGCCGGGTGGGCGTGGGGGGGTACGTACAGTCTCACACGGCCTTCTCTATCGGTGTACCTGTCCTGGGATGTGACATCTTCCTAGCAGAGCTGATACATAGTACCGTTACAGTAGCTCTGAGAAAAAAATAAATAAATAAAAATAAGACAGATAATTCATCATGCTAGATAAAAGTCGACCCGATTCTACCCGGCCACTATGTCTAACTTCTCTCCCAGTCCAAACATCTAACAGGCTCTACTTCTAAAGGATTGCCAGATATTAGCCTCTAGATACACGGTATCGATAGGTACCGACATTTTCGAATAAATGCCTGCTTACACCATTCAATCTTATTCTAAAACATAATGCAAAGTGCAATTCTTGGACATGCTTTTATATAATTGAAAGTTGAACGTTGTCTATATAGAGTGCAGTCCGTGAGTATTTGGACAGTGACACAATTTATGTTGTTTTGACTCTGTACTCCAGCACATTGAAATGGAACAGTGAACAGAAATTGTAGCCCTTTTTATCTATAGTCCCCCCATTTTAGGTGACAAAAAGTAATTGGACAAATTAACAAACTTAAATAAAGTGTTCATGTTTAATAATTGGTTGCATATCCTTTGCATGCCATGACTTCCTGATGTCTGTGACCCAACAACATCTTTCAGGCACTCTTGATAATATAACTTCTCTGCATTTGAATGGATCTCTATAGGAATTGGGGGGTGGGACTAGATTAAGCTGTAAATGACATGGGAATAGTTTGGAAAACATGGTTGGGTAAATGGCTGTAGGTCATCAAGGGTCTGAGGTATCAAACGAGCCTCAAACCATCACTCTGCTGCCAGAGTTGCTGTAGATATGGATGGATCACTTTAAGGGTTGTTTCTCCGGACTCATTTTCCTATTGAACTCTATGGAAAAATAAGTGGCCGTTCCTACACAACTCACCCGATATAGATGCAAATGGCCTCAAATTAAAGCTGACAGTCTGCACTTTAACCCCATAGTCATTGTTTAATTTCAAATCCAATGTGCTGGAGTACAGAGCCAAAACAACAACAAAAAATTGGGTCACTATCCAAGTACTTACGGTACGCACAGTATATACATATATATATAGTATGTATATCTATATATATATATATATATATATACACATATAATATATAGTATATATATATATATATATATATATATATATATATATATATATATATATATAACAAAACAGAACTTTTCTATTCCTCACCTCCAATTTAAAAAACACTGAACTGGGTTTCTCAGTTGAGACTATGCGGTTACTGCCTTGTCGCTATCTAAATTGAAAGGTGCTTAAAATCCCATTCATTGAAGGCCCGTGGCTATCGGACGCCGTCGTGCCATTATCGGTTTTCAGGCATCACGGCCCAAGTAGTGTAATTTAGTCTCACAACTTGCACTCTTATTATGGACACCTGATCAATTCAGTGGTGTAGTCCATGTAAGACAGAGCGAAGAGAAAAGGAGCCATTTCAGCGACTCAATCACACGTATCGATCGACCGAAGAAATTCTATTGAATTTCAAATGAGACCCCATTCACTCTGATGAGGAGGGAATATTCTGCAACTTTAAAAAAAATAAGTTCTGCACTGAAGAGAAAAATAAATCGAAAGCTTTTCAAGGAAGGCTATGATAATTACTCTGGGGTCTATGATAATTAGTATACTTTTCTACCTTCATGCATTTTCAAATATCAAAAGTCATTTGTATTATTTTTTTTTTTAAATGAAGTGTATTGTTTTTAAAAATTATTTCGCACAATTTAAAAAAAGTCATGCATGATAATCGATTATGCACAAATAAGTATTGACTATGTTAAAGATATTGCAACGGAAACGGGCAAATATGGGCGCAGTGACCTTCTACTGCCCCCATGTGGCACGATTAGGGAATTAAGACAGGTTCCAGGTCATCACTTCTCAGGCGCTAATCAATGTTTTTACTACCAATATCTGTCATCATACATCATCATATATAACCAACTGGCTATGTCGTTCTGCTGGTCGGCGTAGTCAATAAAACTACTATTAAAAAAAATTGAAGTCAAATTACAACGTTTTAAGTCACAGAACATTAAATACTACTAATCAGGTGAAGCAATGACCTGCGGCGAGCGACGGGGACAAAGCCTGGGGCGTTTAGGGAGCAGCCTTTTGTGCTTAATACTTTATTAGAGGAACCAGCCGCTAGGTGGACTTATTAATGGCGGTTGACGGACGTTCGAGGCCCGGCGACCGCTGGCGCTGGCGCGCGAGATGGACGGCGAATTTGAGCGTGAAAAGTCTCGCGGTAGGCGCCCGGGTTCAGCTGCTACGGAGTCCGTACGTATCGCAGAGCGAGCGAGAGTTTAGTGCCTGATCAGAGCCATCTCCTCTCCCTCTGGTCGACTGCTGGGGCAGTCTGCTGTCTGTCCCGTCTTGCCCTGGGGGGGGGGGGGGGGATAGGTCCCCCTTCCCCACCCGTCTTATCCCCCAACACCACCCCTCCCCACCCCCGCTCCTCCATATTTCTTTTTCTTAATATCTGTGGGAAATTAAAGAATTTACTTATATGTATTTTACTAAACACCCCCCCCCACCTCTGCCCCATACTCTCACCCTCCTTCCTTACCCCCAAAACATGGGACAATACACAACAACCCCCTGGACCTCCCCTCCCCACCCCCTCCCCCCCAACCTACCCCCACACAATACTCAGGTTTTTCAAATTCCATCCATAAGGAACATTTACATGCTTTTTTTTTTTTTTAAACCACATTGAGAATCATGACAGCTTGTGTCCGTGGTTTCTTTTTCGGCGAGAATATGTACACAGGTGTATGTATATGCCACAGATTGGGAGTGAGATGCTGACAATGATGTGAATGAGAGCGACAGAAAGAAAGAGAGAGAGAGAGAGAGAGAAAGAGAGAAAGAGAGAGAAAGCACTGACCACACCCGCTCTTGTGCTTGGAATTGTACCCACAATTCTCCTCTTTGAAAACAGCGTCTGTGATGGCCGCATTACTACAATGCACCAGACGATGATGCAGACACCAGCTCAAAAAAAATAAAAATAAAAATCCAAAATCCAACAGGAATTAAGTTACCAGGGAAGGCTAGTTCTAAAGTCCTGCTCGAGTGTTGATAACACTTCAGTAATGTTTAAAAAGTGAACCGCTGCCTGAAAAAAAGAAAAACTAGGGTTCACTGGACAAGACCACAATTTTTCCTCTGCTCACATACGTACAGGTCTGACTTAAACATAAATACAAAATAATTATTATACGAAATAAAAAATAAAAAACAACACTACATGACAATAAATCCAGTTTTGTTTTTCTTTTCAAAGTCGACATTTTTCTTCTTCTTCTTCTTCTTCTTGTTCTGTGTACGGTGTTAGTTCTGCACTCTCTACTGCATTTTAAACTCTAAGTAGCCCTACCAAAACGGTTAAGGCTGTGGAATCCAGGGGCTTTCCATTCACTGGTGCATGGAGAGTTATTGCTGGCTCACATGGCAAAAATAAATGGGAGGGGGGGCGTCTTAGCCATAATACAGTATTTAAAAAAAAAAAAAACATACACAGGCAGATGCAAATATTATTTTTTTTAACATCACAGCATTTGTTGGTTTCAGTGAGTACCATTTGACATGCGGGGTAGCGCCCTCTATCTTTCCCCAAGCGGTATAGGTTCTCAGGCGGAATTGCATAGACGCACTACACCGTGGCCGTTCTGTGCAGGCTTCACACGCGCCACTCGCAGCATCTCCCCCTCCAGCTCGGCTACGCCTTTTTAAGTGGCGGTGTAATTATACCGTGGGGGGCTTCAAACCGCCGTCTGCGTGTGGAAGCAACATGCCAAGACAACCCGTCCTTGAAAAAAAATAAAAAAAAATAAAAATAAATAAATAAATTGTGTCGAAGTCTGGGGATTGAGTGATGAGTTTGATTTACGACTTCGTTCCTCCGTCGGCTTGAGCGACGAGGGAAAAAACACGCGCGACACGGGTATTGCCTAATTCCGTCTTTATCTCGCCATGCTAGCACCCTTGGGGAGGGGTTGACATCACCGCGGTTTCCGCAGAGTAGGTGACGTTTCTATTTATTCCTTGGGTTGAATTTATAGAACGGTGCAACTCTTAAAACTGCCAGGTGAACAAAATCTACGTCTACAAGACAGACAACAGCATGTAAAACGTTTAAAATACATTTACATTCCAAATTATAGTACATTTCATCGATTTATCTTTTTTGAATGAAACATAATCCATTCACCTCAAGCCAGACATGGGAAAATAGAGCACATCACTTTTAAAACTTTTTACATCTTTTTTTTTTTTTGTTTGTTTGTTTGTTTGTTTATTTTGTTAAATGAATGTTATTTCTCAGAGCAAAAATACAAAAATATATTCACACACATGGCTTGTAAATCAGCTCTGCAGTTGTTCGTCACGTGGGATTAATATATTTATTCAAATACTTAACATCGTTGTTTATTAACACCAGAACTTATAGCGGTTAACCTTGCAGAGTACAACTGACACAGTGTAGGGCAAGGGTGGATGGGAATCACGACAGGAACATTTCTAACCAGTACATGCTATCAACAAGCGACAAGGAGTAATGGGCCGCTTCACCATCAGAGGGGGCACAATGCCCCTTGGGACTGAAGTGGTGAAACAGAGGCGCGTGGGTAATGTAGTTTTTATGTTGTTGTTTGTCGTCAAACAGTACAAATACAGCTGGCGTCCGTGTACGGAAATATTTACACCCAGGTTTTGGAGCACAGACAACCCTGGGCTTCATGAAGCAAGGTGGCAGGGAGATGGCAGAAGCAGATGTGGGCGTGGCTTCGGATGTGGGTGGGGTTTTTAGCGAGGGGGGGGTGTCCATTTCGGGGGAAACGGGGGGGGGAGGCGGGGGGGGGGGGGGGGGTTTTTATTACATGCTGGGTGTGGGTCCAGATCCCCAATTAATGTGAGAGGAAGGGGTTGGGAAGGGGGGTAAGGGATGCAAGGCCCCACATTTCGGAAGGATAAATATTGACATCATCATTGCGACCGGATCGAGAACGCGCCGTGTGGTGTGTGCCGACTCAGTTCAGAGACCCGGGGTTGGGGAGGTTGGGGTGTTATTGAGCACCGCCGGCCCGTTCCATAAGGGGCCCAAATGGTGTGACGCACAAGGGAAGGTCACATGCTCACCGTCATCATCATCATCATCACTGCCATTACCCCGCCATTATCTGTCCCGACAGCTTAAGTTACAATTACAGTCGTCACAATAGCAATAAAACATCATCACCTTTTTATAACAGAAGCTGAATGCATGCCTAGGCAGTGAGAGAGAGAGCCAGAAACCAGCCATTGTTCAGTTAATTCCTACTTATAACACAGTGTTATATACAATCATCATTCATGACCTCATTGTCTATCACCGCTGTTAATGACTGCTATAATTCTCATTATCGTTTTTTTTGATTATTATTTCTTTTTTTTCTTGCTGCCATCACAGCTACCGCTAGGATCAATATCGCCACCCATTAATTCCTGTCTATGATTATTAGAATTTTATTTTTTGCGGATATTATCCTTCTTGTTATCGATGTAGTTGCGTAATCGCGATATCGTCATGGTGACAGGGAAAAGTGACGGTGCCCTGTGAAAACCGAGGGGTTGAGGAGAGTAGCGGGATGGGGGGGGGGGGGGGGTGGGGGGGGGGGTGGGGGGGGAAGGGGGCGGAGCTCAAGAAAGGGAGCACGGTGATTAGGACGAGGCGGTGGGAAGAGAATGTGATGTGATGCAGCAATGGCTCCTGGAGTAATGCATATTCTTTTGTTCACAGTGATGGGTTCGTAGTTTTAAAAGATTTTTCCCTTCCTTTTCGTGGGCCGAGATGCTTAGACCTTGAGCAGGAGAGAGAGGAGGAGCAATCCGAGACAGACTCCCAAACTGCCGTTCACGCCCTGGTCCCCCGCTGTACACCGCTCCCGGTCCTGCAAGGTGAGGAGGTGAGGAGGAGAGGGAGAAGAGCGATAGAAGAAAGAGTGAGAGGAGAGATAGAAAGAAGAGGAAGGAGAGAGCGGAGAAGAAAGAGGACAGGAAAGACAGGAGGAAGAGGGAGAGAGAGAAGAGAGGAGGAGTGAATAGGGCAAGGGGGTGGGGGAGGAGAAGATAAAAAAATGGTTGTGTTTAAAAGCAGTGGACTCTTCAGGGGACCGCCGACAGTGGGGGGACGGTGGGGGGTCTGGGTGACATTGAGTCTGTCTGTTCTACGGATGAAAGGAACAATTCTTGGGGGGTGAGGCAGAGAAGGAAGGGAAATGATGGAGAGATAAAAGACATGAGAGAAGATCAGCTGGAAAGAGAGAGAGAGAAGATGGACTGAGAGACAGAAAGGAGACCTGCGGAGGCAGATGGAAGCGGATAGCGTGAAGGAAGAAAAGGAGAGATGGAGGACTAATTTAAGATGGAAACGGAATGTAAATAAGTTTGTGAACGAAATGACTGAGTGAAAAATCAAAGCGGAGAGAGGGGATGAGTGGAGGGGGGGGGGGGTGTGTGAGGAGACAAAATAAAATTAAAGAAGAGAAACGGGAGGTGATGACATCAAAGAATAGGAGGGAAGGAGGGAAGCGAGAAATGCCCCCCCCAGAAGAGCAGCAGAGCAGCAGCAAGCCCGTGTGAAGGAATGGTGTGATAAGGAGAAAGAGAGGAATGCGGACGAGTGTGACACTAAGAAGAGAGATGCACCGGGTTTAGAAAACAGGAGATGTTCCCAGAACTCTGGGGAAACACCCCGATTGGATCCTGCTGAGGGGCGAGATGTTGTAAAAAGAACATTCGACAGTCAACAGTCTTTATTGCATTTTTTGGTCCCGACAAGTTCTGTCATGTAATGGAAAAATTGCCCAAAGTTATGGCACAGAAGTGAATACTTCTAACATCTCATGATGGTAATCATGTAGTCATATGAAAATATAATGTACTATATAGCTGGTCAATAATGTTTTAGGAGCATCTGAATATAAGCTATTGATCCATTGAACAGAACTTACTTTCCTGATAAAATGACCATGAATGAACCTTGGAAAATTCTTTCTTTTTTTTTTTCCAAACTAAAATAACAACAAAAATCTGTTCTTTCAAATGTTCCATGTGATTTCAAGACAACATCCAAGGAACATCTTTCAAAAGTTGTGAAGTGCCAAAGCTGACCTTCATAGGCCCGATTTTCCTCAAAGTGAAGTCGGATATATTCATTAAAGACGGCCTGAAAGTATGGGAATACGATCAGATCTTTGAAACTGGAGAAACTGGTTTCATACCATTACGCATGAGAATTTAAAACAAAAATGCCAGTGTAAATCTAACACTGCTGGTGTACATTTAAAACCCTGTGGTGTTTATATGAGACCAGTCACACCCTAGGGTTTTAAATAGACACTTTTCTGCGCAGAGTCCAAACCAGGATGAGACTTCCTGAACTTTCCTCATTAATCCTAATTATTTATCAGGAATTCTGGGTTCCATAAGCACGCACGACGCACGCACACACACACGCACACCATGCGCACACACACCACACACAAGCACAAACACACACAGTTTTTGCACTCCTCTAACAGCTGACAGCAAGAGAGAACGTTCAGCGATAAAATACAAATATTTGCGGCTCCCCGAGACTTTTGAGATCCGAAAATCAGTATTTTTCTGATTAATTAAGAAAAAACCGCATCTCTGAATTAGACGACGTACAAACCCAGACAAATAACAGCTGAGTAACTGCAGTCTTTACATTCGCCTGGAACAGAAGAGGAGGAGGGAAGATGGAGGAGGAGAAGGATGGAGGGAGGAGGGGGGCGGGGGGGGGGACTCACGGAAGAGCAACATGCTGGCGTTGGACGCCCCCAGCGGGTTGGAGGCGAAGCAGGTGTAGTTGCCGAAGTGTTTGTCCGTGACGTTGTTGAAGAGGAGCAACGAGCGGGTTTTCTCGTTCTTGATCTTTAGGGTGGTGTCGCTCCTCCACTAGCCTGCATGGGAGAAAAACATGCCACGTCACGTCAGGGCCGGAGGGAGGGAGGGAGGAGAGGGAGGGAGAGAGAGGAGAGAACAGGAGGAGAGCGAGAGAGGGAAGAGTGGAAAGATGGATGAATAGTCGATGCAGAGAGAGGAGGGATCATTGTGAGGGGGTGAACGAGGGAATATAGAATAAAGAGATAGAAGAGATAGAATAAAGAGGAAAGAGAACACAGGGAAGGAGGAGGGAGTATTCTAGAGACTGTTGCTATGCAACACAGCTCAGCACCCAGTAACCAGTATTCCGACCAGGGTGGGGGCGGGGGTTGTAGGGGCGTGGAGTACAAAGAAACGATAATGACTCAGCTGATTAACTTTCGTAAATGTTATGAAACAACTCAGGCTTTACTTTCTTTTCGCGAAACAAAACTTATGTCTAGTCAGGCGTATTCCCCATGGCAACACGGAGCATCACAGAGTTGCTGAGCAGCAGGGGTAAATTCAGGTTATCCCGACTGCGGTTTGAAACGGTCCACCATCCCTACGAATGAAACGAAGATATTCTACCGTCTGTAAAACGAACATAACCTTAAAAAAAAGACTGCATAGCTGTGGGGGACTGCAGCATAGCCAGGAGAAATGCACTATGAAAATCTACTGCAATGAAATGATCTAAATAACATTTGTCCGTACACTAGGTATGGGGATACCGCCAGTCATCCATTGATGGAACCATCCTATAAATGTGTGAGGCGACAATCTAGTGATTGGCCAGATTCAGGGGTGCAATAGTTGGGGCTTGTGCTTTCTATGGTACTGAGTCTACAGTCATAGTAACACTCTCTTGGTCCTAGGGTGCGTCCCATTATCCTTCTCTAGTCACCTCCTTTCCTCCACTTGTGTCCTCCATTCGTCTCCTACCCGGAACAAGCCTGTACATTTCAAGTGTTTGGGACGTACAGTATACAATGTATCTGACAATGTGGTTTGTGTTGAAATATGAATTAATATGTAACCATTAATATGTAATTGATATGTAATCAGCAACATTAGATTAGGACACAAAAGATGGGTTTCCAGGGGGCTCGGAGCTCACCGCTCCGAGTCGGAGGAGAGGTGGGTAGTGGAGGGAAAAGGAGGAGAGGAGGTGGTAGTGGAGGAAAGGAGGATGCATTTGAGTATTGGGATGCACCCCTAGTGTTGCAGTTTTCCACAGTATTCTGCAAAGTACAGTACAGAGCTCAAAAGTGTGACTGTTTTTTGTCACATATGCGACCTATAATTAAACTTTGCCACCAGAAATTTAAATCGGGATTGTTTTTTTACGCAAGCAACCTTTCACAATCAGACAAAACTACAAAGTTTATTTTCCCCCGTAACCATTCTAACAAATCAAATGTCAGCATCACTTCACTTAAACTCTATGCTGATTTTGATTTGCTAAAATCGCTCGCAACAGCCAGGGCGAGCCGGCATTCCCCTAAACCTAACTAACATTAGTTAAATTAACCAGTTTTTCCCTCATGGTTCATAAAATTAAACGAACAATCGCTTTTTCAAGATGTCCAACCACCAGCAAAGGAAAGGGAAGCTGTACACCTTTCGCGAGAGAGGCTAAAAATCATTCTCCAGGTTACGGTATGAGGCGGGAAAAATGTACTGTGAGCTGCAAAAATATGTGGAGGGGAGATTGTGGGTCAAACCCAGTTTGAACACTGCTGTAAAGATAGCTTGCAGTTCGATATTTCAGTTTACTACTCAAATTCAGTCGTTTATACTTTTTTCTTCCCCCAAGACAAAATATTTTGGGAATTAATTCTGCATAGCATGATTTGTGAATTTATCACGGGTGATATTTTTATTCA
>CM056390.1:8657630-8660130 GCA_029718625.1 Synaphobranchus kaupii | reverse complement strand
AGTGTTTACAAACTTTCTTCTTCTTCTTCTTCTTCTTCTTCTTCTTCTTCTTCTTCTTCTTCTTCTTCTTCTTCTTCTTCTTCTTCTTCTTCTTCTTCTTCTTCTTCTTCTTCTTCTTCTTCTTCTTCTTCTTCTTCTTCTTCTTCTTCTTCTTCTTCTTCTCCTTCTTCTTCTTCTCAGTCTTTAGATGAGAGCAGAGGAGAGGGGAATTAGCCCTGTCTTCCTCTGCTCTCTGGCAGCCTGCACTATGCTTGTGTGGTGGAGGGCAGGAGATGACACAAATCCTTTCTAGAGTCTACAAGAGATGAACAAGTAGGTCTGTCTGGTACGTGAGGGAATAGAGGAGGGAGGAGGGGGGGGGGGGGGGGGCAGCAATGCGTACCCCATTCTGTTTCTGGGAGGGAGGAGGAGGGGGGGGTGGGATTGTCTGCCCTCCACTGACTCTCAGCATTTTTATCATTAAAGGAGAGGCAAGCAGCGGAACATTCCGGCGAGCATAATCTGGCTTCTAACAAGGAAATCCAGTGCTTAAACTGCTGTTCCCTTTCAAACCACAAAGACTAATCAGCAGACCATTAACTTGCGTGCACACTCACAAATAAACACACACACACACACACACACACACACACACACACATGCTGCGCAAACACACATGCACACACGCACACAGAATACTGCGGCACACACACACACACACACGCACACAAACACGCATGCACACGCTCACAGGACTACACAGTAGATCCGGTCACAGAGATTATTGCGCGACACACACACACACACACACACACACACACACACACACACACACACACACACACACATATGCACACACAGATTACTGTGGCAGCTCTAATTGAAGATTATACCGCAGGATTATTAGCAGAGCCACTGAACTAGGGACGATCATCACAGCTGTGGCTCGGCACAGCGAGTGCAGTGTGCGCGCGCGGGGTTTACAGCAACGTTGCTCACTCATTCCATTATCTTAATAAATATTGTTCCCCTGGTGACATCTCCGTCGAGCCGGCTCCGACGTTTCAGCTGTTTTCAGCCCGAGGGAGAGCGGCGACCAGCGGATTCAAACGTTAGCGGGGTGTCATCGCAATCCGCGCCTCAACTGAAAACAGTGTCCAGACGACTCGCTAACGCACGCTAAGGAGATCCCGCTTTTTAATCTTCCCTTTCATTGTCCTTCTATTTATTTATGCCCACAACGCATCTTCTCGTATCGTGGAGACGGTTGTGAGGGGGGGGTTTTGGGTCTTTGATCTTGTGTGGCTAGGGTCTTGGATCCTTGTCTCAGGAGGACTTATAAGGGCCTTTACCGGCTGCCTCTGATTAAGATGTTTGTGGGATCTGGGATTACGTCGGCCTGCCGTAATCCTTGCTGCAACATTGATGCGATCAAAGGGGAGGCTAATCTGGGGTCAATCCCTGTGGGATAGCCGCTCCGATTAAGGGAGACCTCGAAAAGAACGACCTGACCCCATGTATAACATCAGCACAAGCGCCTCACATTTAAGGTGGACCAAAAACGGTGAATTTAAGGTGGACTGAAAACAGGGAAAGGACCATAGAGGAGAGGATTGTGACCTCCCCAACCCCCAAGCCCCCTTCGTTGACTGGAAGACGCCTGTTTCTCCAGACCATTTTGGACCCCCTCCTTTTTATGTTAACATAAAAAAATGTAATTGTCCTTTTTCTTTCATCTCACAAGACTGCACTTTTTCAATCCATTTCCCAACTTTTTGTCCTCGTTTTGACAGTTCTTTGCAGCAGTGCTAAAAACGTACGTATGCGCGCCGTCCGTCGTGCACTAAGTACCATGGATTGATTCTGAGTCGCCGTTGCGGTATAGTGGTTAGAGGGCTGGGCTTATAATTAAGAGGTTGCAGGTTTGATTCCAGTGCCATTGTACCCTTGAGAAACGGCACTTAAGCTGAAATGCTGCAGTTAAACATCCACTGTGTCCCCCTGCTGAAAGGTGCAGGCAGGTACATTTTTGGATCTGCACTCTTAAGCAGGGAATGTGGGCTGACAAGGTGTACAGAACTTGCGTGAGACTGACTAAGAGGTGAGTCATGATTAGACTGAAGATTCGTGCCAGAAACAGAACTTGAATGTCCTTGTGATGTCTAAATTTGGGCCGGTTGTGGAGGGTAGAGGTGGCAATATAAAACAAAGGGCACAGGGTGTCCATTTAAGGATGGGCTACGCAGTCCAGTCAGGGTCCACCTGGATGGGAGAGGTTTATGTTGATAGAGCAGGAAGTCTGTGCTACGATGGGCGGGGTTTATGTCGATGAGGCAGGAAGTCTGTACTAAAATGGGCGGGGTCAATGTTTATGGGCCGGGGAGTCTGTACTAAAATGGGCGGGGTTAATGTTGATGGGGCGGGGAGTCTAATTGGAGTATAGGCTAGTCTTACAGTGATGGGGTGGGATTCCTCCGTCAGAGGGAATAGGGGCATTCCAGCAGAGGGAGTGGGGAGGGCA
>CM056390.1:8621453-8657130 GCA_029718625.1 Synaphobranchus kaupii | reverse complement strand
AGATAGAACACTGACACTCACTACAGGAATAGAACACTGACTCTAGTTATAGAGATAGAACACTGACACTCATTATAGGAATAGCACACTGACCCTGACACTCACTACATGAATAGAACACCGACACTAGATATAGAGATAGAACCCTGACACTTGTTATAGGAATAGAACACCGACACTCACTACAGGAATAGAAGAGTGATATTCAAAATAAGAACAGAACACTGACACTCCCTATAGAAATTGATCACCGAACCTCAATATTGGTGTAACATTCACATTCACTTGCGGAATTAAATAATGACTATTACTGTAGGAATATATAACGCTGACATGATCAAGTGAAATGTAGTGGAACACTGTCATTCACTAGTGGTATGCAAAACTGACACTCACCCACAATCTCTACCGCCCGATCGGAATACAAAATATAAACTTTGTAATGAAATAGTACACCCACACTGGGACCTGGGCAGTTTTCAACAATCAATGCACCTCTTGTATTTATAACTCTCTCTCTAAAAAAAAAACAAAGACACTCCCACTGGAATGTGTTTTATATAGCGTGCATCGATCGCTTTCTCAAAATACTGCCAGACGTGACATCACACATGCCGTTTGTCTTTGTTTTGGCTAGCTAACATGCTAGCTAAGAGCTTCCGCGTACCTCGCCAGCCCTGGAAATCTCCGCTCCCTGGAAACGCACCTCTGCCCCCCTCCGGGTGAAGGGTAGCCTCAGGCAATGCTACTTATCTGCTGGCTCACATTTTGGCAGGAATGTGTCACCCACTGAGCTCATTTTCAGACCTGAACTGTTAGAGCCATGACAACAGAACTGCATGTGCACAGTAAAATGGCCAGTGTGAATTCAACTCTAATAGAGTCCAATAAGGAACACATGTACACTGTAAGTGTTAATTTAACACCAAACATTTTGCAGTGTAACTAGAGTGTAGCGGGCTTGTTATTGGGCTTCTATGTTACTGTATTATTTAACAAAATAACCAAAGTAACTATTAGAAAAAGCCAATGAAAAGAAAGGGACAGGAAAAAACAGGACAAGGAAAACGAGAGCTAAACACAAGCCCGGGTTGTGCTGTTAGCAAAACTGCAGAGACTCATCCTAAAAAAAAACTCCCCCAGCCTCCGAGACTACGCTAGCAGACTGGCGCACCCAGCCAAGCTAAAAAGCTTCTATGCTGGCAGAGAAAAATAAAACCAGGTCAGGTCAGAGACAGCGAGCCTCTGGAGAGATGCATGCACTCGAGCGGACTTGCATCTGCATTCCATTTCTTAAGAGTTTCCCCCAAGTAGCTCTGCACAGCATGCCCTAAACTGCTAACATTTACTACCAAGATGAAATGCTCAGTCTCGTACCTGTGGAATATTGCACTATACACTCTCAGAAGAAAGGGTTCCAAAAGGGCTCCTCTGTGTCTCTATAGAAGATCCATATCTAGAGCAAGTATTCTTTGTTGTGTGAAATGGTCCAATCTGGGAGCTTTCACACTTTTCACACCTACCATAGAGGGTTCCATAATTAACTAAAAAGGGTTCCCCTATGGAAACAAGCCAAATAAACCCTTTTTCTGAGAGTGTACCAAGCAAAGAGGGGATATAACACAAGCAGCAATTTAAACACTGACACATTGCTGTGATATAAACAATACCCTAATACAAATACAAAACAAACATTCAATCCTGCAGTATATGACACTGACACTCAATAAATACAGCACTCGCTATTATAATGTAAGACTAAAAACACAGTAGAGCAAACCAATACTGACATTCAGTACAAGAATTCATGTCATACACTAAAATTCATGTCAGTAATATGACACTGACTTGCGCTATTGTGACATCACACTAAAATTCACTTCAGTAATATGACACTAACATGCGCTATTGTGACATCATACTAAAATTCACTTTAGTAATATGACACTAGTATGCGCTATTATGACATCACACTAAAATTCACCTCAGTACTAATGACACTAAGATGCGCTATTGTGACACCTCACTAAATATTCACTTCAGTACTATGACACTAACATGCGCTATTGTGACATCACACTGAAATTCACTTCAGCACTATGACAATAACATGCGCTATTGTGACATCACTGAAATTCACTTTAGTACTATGACACTAACAAGCACTATTGCACTGGCACACTGCCACTAAAATGTGACACCAACATGACACTATACGCACTATACGTAACACCACATTGGCAGCCAAAACTAAAACATATCACTGATAAAATTCACGGATAAAATTGCCATTCAATACAGAAATATAAAACAAATAGCCATGAAAATAACACTCAATAGCATACCGCAACACTGACATTTTCCCACATGAAATGTGAAATTGACATTCAATACAACAATATAAAATGGTCACTAAACTAATACAGAAATAACACTCAGCAGTGCAATATAACACTGAAACAAGAACACTGAAATCTGGTGACATGGCATTCCCACTAACTAAAAAGCATACAACTTTTAACCTGACTACATCTGATGTGCCCTAAAATACTCTACAGTCTCGAATAATGTTTTGTATTTTATACAAATATCATGAACATGAATGTATTTTTAAAAGGCAAGTGTTTACATTTTTATTCAGTGGTCGTCTTTTATACAAGAATTATAGTCGTAACGAAGCATGCATAACGTCTTAATTAACATGTCATGGGATCTTTAAATACCTCTCGTAAGCAAATGCAATGCTCTCTGTGGAGTCTGCCTGTGTGTATTCCTCTAGCAGCTCTCTAACCTGTAGTAAAACATGATGTATCTGACATAAGGTCAATCCACTGACCTAAAGTCATGAAAAATGCTTATGAATGATTTATAAAAGATGTTGTGCCGAGGCAATGAAGGCATTATACATGCTTAATGAAGGCTTGAAGCTATTTTCCTCAATGTGGCCACACAGAGTCTTGTACTCTTTTGTTTCTCTCTCTCTCTCTCTCTCTCTCTCTCTCTCTCTCTCTCTCTCTCTCTCTCTCTCTCTCTCTCTCTCTCTCTCTCTCTCTCTCTCTCTCTCTCTCTCTCTCTCTCTCTCTCTCACACACACACACACACACACACACACACACACACACACACACACACACACACACACACACACACACACACACTTATGTTTCCCCCATTCCAGCCAACAGTGTCACTTTTCAATACAATTCAAATATAAATGCTTTATAAATTATTAATAACTTCTTTTACATAATTTATTATACAGTCACACACGTCCATTATACATACATACATTGTTGGTTAATCAACAGTGATAAATATTACTAAGTGTGTGAATTAAGAAAGAATGTTTAAATGCCATGTTTGGTCAGATAATGTAAATATGTAAATATGATGATAGAGAGGGAATGGTTTCCAGATTGAGAAATTCTAAACAATGTTACAAAATGCATGGCGAGTTAAGTGCATATAACACCTGTACATCAAGAATGAAAAAGACCCCATAATATGCTGGAATCAAACTTAACATAGGACTCCAAAAAATTCCACTTGTGCTGATAATAACCTTGTGAGATTCTATCTTACTCTGAAAACCTTTGTATCTTTGAATAAATATTTACTGACATTGAAAAAAAACAAAACAGCAAACTACCGAAAGTAAACTGCAGAAACGCACTTGTGGGATTTTGTAGTGTGAAACGTTTTTTTGTTTTTTTTTGGCCTTTGGCTAAGAGTAAAATGGAGATTCTGAGCGTGTGCAGAACCTCTCTTCCTTCTCTTTAGCCTCAAGGCCATTAACCCTTTAATGGCCGCTCAACCGTTTGGTGGAGCACTCTTTTTGTGTCTTGATATCTTGTTGAAAAATATGTTGTACCACGTACACCGATAGAGTTGGCTCAACCAGGTGGAGTTAAGTCCAACATATTTTTCAACAAGTTATCAAGACTCAAAACGTGCCCTACCAAACGGGTTGAGCGGCCATTAAAGGGTTAAGCTCAGAAGCCATGAGGGGCGGGGCCTAATGCAGGCTTCACACCTCCTGACTCACAAACCCGCACCCTTCCACTTCCTAATTCATAACATTAAATACTGCCAGAGCCCAGTCACCCCCCCCCACCCCCCCCCCGCCCCTCACCTACTGTCCCTACACTTACCTTGCAGTTAATGGAAACCTGAGAATATCACTGCATGTCAATCATCTTATCCATTAGCCTAGAAGGAGCCCATGTTTTATCTTCCATTTAATCCCACCCAGCACTGATGAAGTGAAGGCGGCAATCTAATCGCTCTGAACACTACTTGACATCCAGTCTTACTGTTGCTAGAAGCCATTTTGTGTTTGTGTGTGTGTGTGTGTGTGTGTGTGCTGGAAAGCTTTGGCGTAGTCTAGTGTCGAGAATGAATAATTTTCAGGGGGGAAATAAATAAATCAAAACAGAGCCAATATAACTTAAAATAATTGTTTTAAATGCCCTGGCTCCCTTGTCACTATCAAAGCAATGAAATAAAAACTGTATTTTTCTCATTTGTACTAAATGCTTTTGTCGCAGGAAATCTGTTTGCATCCAAGTTTTTTTTTCTCTCGCCCACAAGTTGCCAATTAGCGTGGGTTCATCTTTATCGCCTTGATTGTACACATCTGCACCCTAGAAAGGAGCCGAATTGAAAGACGCGGAGTCTCTGGGATTAGAGATTTCCCCCTTTTAGGAAACACATTTCCAGCTTTTTTACTTTTCCCTCACAAAAACTGAACTGAATCCAAGACAAGGGAACCGATGTCTCCCACTTGTTTCCAGCCTGCGCCGAGCTAGCATACCCACTCAAATCCTCCCATTCCCTCTTCTGGTTTCTCCTTTCATCTCTCAAAAACTTTAAAAGTTTTTCTTGTGCCCTCTCTCTCCCCTCTCTCCCCTCTCTCCCCTCTCTCCCTCTCTCCCTCTCTCCCTCTCTCCCTCTCTCCCTCTCTCTCTCTCTCTCTCTCTCTCTCTCTCTCTCTCCTCACAAAAAAGTCTTTGCAGCAAGCCAGAGCGCAGGAAACAATTAATGTTCGCCCTGCTAATACTAGGTAAGTCTGATCAGAGATAAGGGCAAACATTAGAGGAGTAGACAGTGAAGCGCACAGAAAGAAATGGAGTTCAAGGGGGTTGTGAAAGCAATATTCAGCTTTTATGCTTATTCGGTTAAAGAGCGGAAACAAACTGGCGCACCACCAAATGTTTCACTGAAGGCTCCCCCCCCCCCCCCCCCCGGGAGCCAAGACAGGGACCCTTTCTCTTCGTCCCTCCATTTGGAATTGGCACTTGTTGTTGGCACATCGCTACGCAACCAAACTAAAAGCCAACCAGGCCCCTTTCTGAGATTCACTAACAGAGACATGCACACCAACCCACAAGTATGTGATGGGTTAAGGTGGAAAAAGTTAAAATATTTACTCATATAAGTTAGTAGTATTATACGCCCCTACATAAATATATTTACCAGTTATTCAGCAGAAATAAAGAACTGCATGTATTCTTTACTATACAGTGTATGTGAAGGAATTTCGGCGGAGAACTGTTTCTCCCCCTCTCTCCCCTCATGCCTGACAGGCCCAGTATACCCTTCCCCTCCCTCATCCACTGTTGAACTGGTTTTAAACCTACTTTTTAAAACCAGTTATGTAACTGATCCTCCATGGAGTCCTTGTAGACCCTTGCGGACCCCCTTAGTTCCGATTGGTCAGTTTATGTGTAATGTAAGAGGAATGCAGGGTATATACGTCTCATAGGATGAAACCGCAGTTTCTTTGTCTCTGTAAAACTATATAAAGCTGATGTATCTCGGACTATACTTTGAAGTAAGTTTGTATAACCTGCTTCCCACATCCGGTTGTGTATATTAAAACAGTTGATGGGAGATCCTGTCTGTCATCTTTTTTACTTTTATCAACAAGACATCATCGCTTTTGAACAAGGAAAACCCTACACATGTTTAACACACACACATGCACGCACACATAAGCTCATGCACACACACACACACACACACGCACACACATACACACCAACCCACAAGCATGTTTAACATGCACACACACACCAACCCACAAACATGTTTAACACACACACACTCATGCACACACGCACACACACACACACACACACACACACACACACACACACACACACACACACGCACACACATACACACCAACCCACAAGCATGTTTAACATGCACACACACACCAACCCACAAACATGTTTAACACACACACACTCATGCACACACGCACACACACACACACACACACACACACACACACACACACACACACACACACACACACACACACACACACACACACACACTCACACAAACACACATATAAAAGTATGCACTTAAATAGACCTCACACCCAGCTCTAAACATCTCAAGCACTTCAATGACAGCGAGTATGCTAGCATTTCTATGGCTTAGATTGCAGATGCAGTAAACGAGAGTTTAGCACATCTAGCCTACATCCTGGAGGGTGTTCTCGATCTGTTTGACAGTTGACAAGGGGCGTTTCTTCACAATTGAAAGTATTCTTTGGTCATCCGCTACAGTGGTCTTCCGTGGTCTACCAGGTTGTTTGATATTGCTGAGCTCACCGGTGCGCTCTTGCTTCTTAGCAACGTACCAAACAGTTGATTTTGACACACCCAATGTGCTGGCTATATCGCTGATCAATTTATTCTGATTTTCTGATGGCCTGCAACAGCAACAGGCCTCAAATGCAAATGTCACACCTCTAATCAACTCGAGACCTTTAGTTGCCTTTCTTGTGCGTGAACTAATGATGCAAAAACACACAGCTTGCCAAGAAACAGCTGAGCAATGTAGACCATGTATAAAAACTGCTGAAATTCCTATATGGTTCACCCGGTATGAATGTAAAAACCCTGAAATCAAAGCTGAAAGCCTGCACTATAACCTCATAGTCACTGTTCCATTTCAAATCCAATGAGTTGCATTGCAGAGCCAAAACAACAAAAATGGTGTCACTGTCCAAACACTTACAAACGGCACTGTATATTCCAATTAGCTGGCCTGTGAGCGAGTGACTGTTTTACACACTGCAGTGTAATGCAGTCGTGTAGTGTACACCCTCAGGCTGGTGCTGCACGCACAAGAGAGCCGCCACGCCTACTCTCGAAAGCGAGGTTCAACTGAAGAGGCGAGAGATGGGCAGTGATTAAATCATCACCGGTACAATTTCAGCCGTGATATGCCTTTTCGTGCAAAATGTGGAGCTCATCCTTAAAACTTTTTCTGAAAAGCTACTCAGCTAAAATGCTAATCAGGGTTGCTTGCTTTGAAGAGCCTCAAGTAGCCGCAGTGGTATTTCACGTTCAACCAATGCCTGGCGAGACAGATTTCGCCACGCTATTGATGAATAACTGCAGTAAAACTGCATAGGCCTAGCATTTCCCCCTTTAAATTATTTTTTTGTCTGTGGTCACTGGGGAAAAGAATATCATGGCATGGGATTGTGATGGTATGACATCAATCCTGAAAGATTAAGCGGTAACCATGGCTTTCACTGTATCAATGAGTAAAATAAACACACCGCTACAAATGAACAGAATTAATCAGTATTCGCATGTACACATACAGTCCCGATCAACCTTTGAAATCACATGCCCCAAAGACGGCCTTTGAAGCAGCACCAGTGGAGCAACACGAGATTCCGACAAGTGGGTCCGTCACGGCGTAATTATCGCAGCGGCGCTTTAGCCGGCGAACGTGTCGCCGAGGATAACGCCTTATTACGGCGGAATCATAACGCCATCCATCAGGACTGGAATATCACTCCAGTTTCTGAGTCCCGGTATGACAGGAATCCCATATTTAACGGACTCCTCATTACCAGAATATCACGCTGGCAGAGCGCTTGTTACCGACGGATGACGGTGTAAATGCTTAACCCGCTTGGCCCGGAATAGTCCGTTGATACTGTCACTCACTCTAATAAAGAGCTGAAAAGACTTCTGGAAGAAAAAAAAACTAAGGTTATATTTTCATAGGTTGGGTGTCAGATGCGTAAAAAAGGGGCTGGCTTATTAAGGCCAGACATAGGAATCTGCGTCCTTGTTGGGGAAGTATCTTCCCCCGGCGTGTTTGCTAATGAGCGGAATGCGGCGTTGTCCTCGGCAACGGCGGGTCCCGGAGTTTCGCAGGGGAAGTGACCCTGAAACGGTGATGTCACACCCACCCGCGGGAGAGCTACCAGAAGGCCCCTTGTTATTGGCGGGATCGGCCTACGGTCTATTATTTTATTTTATCATCGGTCTGCAAATCAAAAAAATGTTCTGCTCCCTCCTTCAATCATTTCCCCTCTCATCCTTCTCTCTGCATTAACATTCCCTCGCTTGTCCCCCTCCCCCTCTCTCTCTCTCCTCTCTCTCTCTCTCTCTCCCTCTCTCTCTCTCCATCAGTCTCCCTCTCCTTGTATGAAATAAGCGGGAGTGCACATGTGGCATGTAATGGTCTGGTTGCGTGTTAATTGGCTCCTGTTTGAGAAGGCCGGGTCATTAATCGGTTTACGGCGTACGTGCAGCCGCCAGGACCCGGCACGCCATCCGCTGCGCCGCTTCCCGCCGCGTTAAACCGCCCGCGATGCTGCGTCTCTACGCTCCAGCCGGCGACAGGCTTTCTACGAGCATATCGACCGACCGCTTACTGTACACCTTCTGCTCTGCCACCCGTGCTCTGGAATGCAAATGAGCAACATAAAATGAGAAAATCTATCTCTCACTCTCTCTCTGTCTCGCTCCCTTTCTCGCTCTCTCTCTCTCTTGCTCTCTCTCTGTCTCTCTCTCTTCCCGCTCTCTCTCTCTCTCTCTCTCTCTTTCCCGCTCTTTCTCTCTCTCAAATTCATCAAATTCAATTTGAAATGGAGGTTTATAAGCATGACAAATAAAATTATGTTTTCAAAGCTCAGTAAGAAATAATTTTTTTCTCTCTCTCTCTCCTTCTCTCTCTCATTTTCCCTATCCTTCTCCCTCTCTCTGTCCCTCCTGCTCTCTCCCTCTCTATATATTTCTCTCTCACTCTCTCAGTCTTACCCCCATCCCTCCCTCCCCCTCTCTCTCTCTCTCTTTCGAACCCTTATCAAATCCTCAGTCTTTCTGCAATCCCAGCGGAGAGCACTCCACCGTAAAACTCATTTGAGCTGCGTGCCTCCCACCCCCAAACCCCCAAACCCCCGCCTCTCGCTCCCTCTCTCTCTCTCTTTCTCCCTTTCTCTCCCTCTCTCTCTCTCTCTCCCCCCTCTCTTTTTTTGGCTGGAGGAGGAGTGGACTGTGCACGAGGGCCAGCTGCTGAAATATTTATTGATCTGTTATCCTCAGCTTTATTTATTTTCCCTCGACCATCTCCCGCGGATAAGCCCCCCCCCCCCCTTCTCTGACCACCCCCTCACCTCTCCCCAGACCCCCAAGCCCCTCCCACTCTGAAAGCTGAGCTGTCAGAGAGACTGACATCAGAAACAGAAAAAAGCAGTAACTCAACATGACGACTATGTCCTTCTGCCGACAACTGCAGCGGTTTTTCATGCTAAGCCGTGTGTGAGGATATTCACAAGTTCGCTGTATTTTTTAATTTGTCTGTTCGTTCATTGCCCTAATGGTGACATAGCACTTTGTATATTTTGTGCTTTTTAATCTTTGTTTTCTAACTGTATGAATATGTTTATGCATGCTCTTTGCATGTGATGTGCTGTTCAGTGCATGGCAGTGGAACTAGGCAACTACAATTTGTTTATTTTCTTATTGTGTTATTATTATTAAGACGAGAAACAGAAATACACAGACGCGGTGTTAGAAGGAGCTGATAATGATGCTGGTGGCGTTGTTGTTCTTGTTAGCGGTAGTAGTAGACTGTGCCAATATTCAGGCTGGCTGTTGCTATTTGAATAAACTTAGCGCTACAAGCTGGAGATTGCAGGAGTCCTTGTGCTGTTTTTTATTTATTAAAATAGCAGGTGCATCAGGTCAGGTTAACCTCATGTTACACAGAGCAGGGGCACCTTCTGTCCACACCATTCCAATACACTAAAACCAAGCAGGAGTCACACACACACACACACACACACACACACACACACTCAGGCACACACATTGAGATACACACACACACACATACACTCAGACACACACATTAAGACATACATACACACACTCTCTCACACACACACACACACACACACACACACACACACATTGAGACACACACACACACACACACACATTGAGACACACACGCACAAATACACACTCAGACACACGCATTGAGACATACACACACACACACACATACACACTCAGACACACACATTGAGACATACACACACATACACACTCAGACACACACATTAAGACATACACACACACACTCAGGCACAAATATTGAGACATACACACACTCACACACACATTGAGACATACACACACACACACATTAAGACATACACACACACGCACTCAGGCACACATATTGAGACATACACACACACACACATACATTGAGACATACACACACTCACACACACACACATTGAGACACACACGCACGCATGCACGCACGCACGCACGCACGCAGCACGCACACACACACACCCATCAACTGGTATGGCCCGTATTAGTGCTTAAGCTCCTCCATTGATTTGCTGGCGAGCTGCTTGTCTCCAGTAATGAGGACAGGGAGAGAGGCGAGACCCTGGTTCCTCCCAGATCCCTAAAGAGAAACCGCCAGCTCTAATCGCCATTGTATTCCCACCAGCACTAACACCCGCTAACCTTTACACACATACACTAACACCCACTGCCCTTTACACACATACACTAACACTAACACACTAACACCCGCTAACCTTTACACACATACACTAACACTAACACACTAAAACACTAACACCCGCTAACCTTTACACACATACACTAACACACTAACACCCGCTAACTTTTACACACATACACTAACACTAACACACTAACACACTAACACCCGCTAACCTTTACACACATACACTAACACTAACACACTAACACGCACTGCCCTTTACACACATGCACTAACACTAACACACTAACACCCACTAACCTTTACACACATACACTAACACTAACACACTAACACCCGCTAACCTTTACACACATACACTAACACTAACACACTAACACGCACTGCCCTTTACACACATACACTAACACACTAACACCCGCTGCCCTTTACACACATACACCAACACTAACACACTAACACCCGCTGCCCTTTACACACATACACTAACACTAACACACTAACACCCGCTGCCCTTTACACACATACACTAACACTAACACACTAACACCCGCTGCCCTTTACACACATACACTAACACTAACACCCGCTAACCTTTACACACATACACTAACACTAACACACTAACACCCGCTAACCTTTACACACATACACTAACACTAACACACTAACACCCGCTGCCCTTTACACACATACACTAACACTAACACACTAACACCCGCTGCCCTTTACACACATACACTAACACTAACACACTAACACCCGCTAACCTTTACACACATACACTAACACTAACACACTAACACCCGCTGCCCTTTACACACATACACTAACACTAACACACTAACACCCGCTGCCCTTTACACACATACACTAACACTAACACACTAACACCCGCTGCCCTTTACACACATACACTAACACTAACACACTAACACCCGCTAACCTTTACACACATACACTAACACACTAACACCCGCTGCCCTTTACACACATACATTAACACTAACACACTAACACCCGCTAACCTTTACACACATACACTAACACTAACACACTAACACCCGCTGCCCTTTACACACATACACTAACACTAACACACTAACACCCGCTGCCCTTTAGACACATGCACTAACACTAACACACTAACACCCGCTAACCTTTACACACATACACTAACACTAACACACTAACACCCGCTAACCTTTACACACATATACTAACACTAACACACTAACACCGGCTAACCTTTACACACATACACTAACACTAACACACTAACACGCACTGCCCTTTACACACATGCACTAACACTAACACACTAACACCCACTAACCTTTACACACATACACTAACACTAACACACTAACACCCGCTAACCTTTACACACATACACTAACACTAACACACTAACACGCACTGCCCTTTACACACATACACTAACACACTAACACCCGCTGCCCTTTACACACATACACCAACACTAACACACTAACACCCGCTGCCCTTTACACACATACACTAACACTAACACACTAACACCCGCTGCCCTTTACACACATACACTAACACTAACACACTAACACCCGCTGCCCTTTACACACATATACTAACACTAACACACTAACACCCGCTGCCCTTTACACACATACACTAAACACTAACACACTAACACCCACTGCCCTTTACGCACATAGACTAACACTAACACACTAACACCCGCTGCCCTTTACACACAGACACTAACACTAACACCCGCTGCCCTTTACACACACACACTAACACTAACACCCGCTGCCCTTTACACACATACACTAACACTAACACACTAACACCCGCTGCCCTTTACACACATACACTAACACTAACACACTAACACCCACTGCCCTTTACACACATACACTAACACTAACACACTAACACCCGCTAACCTTTACACACATACACTAACACTAACACACTAACACGCACTGCCCTTTACACACATACACTAACACTAACACACTAACACCCACTGCCCTTTACACACATACACTAACACTAACACACTAACACCCGCTGCCCTTTACACACATACACTAACACTAACACACGAACACCCGCTGCCCTTTACACACATACACTAACACTAACACACTAACACCCACTCCCCCTTACACACGTGTGCACACACACACACACACACACTAACAAACTAACACCCGCTCCCCCTTACACATGCACACACACACACACTAACACTAACACACTAACAACACCCACTCCCCCTTACACACACACACACACACACACACACACTAACAAACTAACACCCGCTGCCCCTTACACACACACACACACACACATACACTAACATCAACACACTAACACCCACTCCCCCTTACACACACACACTCTAATTAGCATTAGCCCAATGAGCAGACAGAGGGGTTTTCTGTACAGAGTAACCCTTTTATTTCCCCGTAACCCATAAAAGCTCATTGAGAGTTATACATGCACATAAATAGATCTGTTCCTGTAGTCCCGGGTTCTGTAGCTAAGCTGGCCTTATTGATTTAATGCATGCACCTTCAGTGGGGGAATGGTTTAAATTCATCTTGCTGTTGTCCTGAGTAAGGAAGGTATTAAAGTGTGTGTGTGTGTGTGTGTGTGTGTGTGTGTGTGTGTGTGTGTGTGTGTGTGTGTGTGTGTGTGTGTGTGTGTGTGGGTGTGTTTGTGTGGGTGTGTCTGTGTGCCTGCATTTCTGCGAGTGCATGCATGTGTGTTTGGTCATTCAACAGTTCTACTCCTCCACAAGTGGAAAGATTATTTTAATTTTACTCTATATTAAATAAAATATGTCTCCTTTTATGATTATTAGAACTGGGGTGATTTCTCATGTACATATTCATGAGAAGGGCAGTAGAGGACTGAGTTGGGAATAAGGAGGGGGTTGAAGGGAGGTATAACAGTAATTAAACACAGTAAAAATATCTCTCCTGGGCTGAATTGATCTAGCACATTTCCAGTCAGCTGACATATATATATATATATAAATATATATATATATATATTTGGGATGGTGATTATAATTTCAAACCAGGAAAGCTGTAACAATTATTTATGATGCTGACACTAATTTCTAATTGCATTCCCCAGCCAATATGCTGTACAAGAACTGACTTTAGAGATGGGGCGATGGGTCATTCCCATTCTCAAGGGCAAACATATAGCACAGCCCCGCCCCTCTCTGAGTCATGAACCCGCAACCCTCCAGTCTGCAGCCCTAACAATCAGTGCCACACAGTCAGCCGGGGTAGGGGGGTCCCCCATGGGTGGGGTGTGGGTTCCGTGGTTAATCAAACGACCCTTTGACCTTTGCACTTAGCCCAGGTCAGACCCTTCCGTCTCTGTCGCCGGGTGCGGCGGGCCCCGATTCCCTCCCTTCTCCTCTGATTGGTTCGTCATGTCTAATGGCTTCTCCAATGGGAGATGAGGTGCTGACTGTACCTTCGCAAACAGGTTCAATGAGCCCCTCTAGACTGTGGCACCAGCGGCCTGCTCAGCCCTCCGCTATCGTAGCACTGAATCACACCCCCCCACAGTACGCTGTCTTACGTCAGCCACATCGCCCTCCCTCTCTCCCTCCCTCCCTCTCTTTCTGCTTCCCTCTCTCGCTCCCTCCCTCCCTCCCTCCCTCCCTCTCTCCCTCCCTCTCTCCCTCCCTCTCTTTCTGCTTCCCTCTCTCGCTCTCTGCCTCCCTCTCTCTCTCTCCCAGATTAATAAATGAAGATCAGCTTCCTCTGCCTGGAGTCTAGATTCAGACGAAGGAGAAGAGAGAGAGAGGGAGAGAGAGAGAGAGAGAAGAAAAAATAAAAATAAAATGCACCTGCGAGCAAAAAGGAAAAAACCCAGGCAGATGTGTGGAAGGTAGGAGGAGGTAAACTGGCACATTTCAATAAAAAGCCCCATTGGACCGGAGACGCGAGGCATCTGCCGCATCTGGCAACCCGCAGCGCCACCGCCCCCACCCTCCCAGCATGCAAAGCTGCTGATCCAATGGAGTGGGACACACAGAAAGAGCTCCCCAGTGAACATGCGCGTTGACCCCACTTGCCTCCCCATCTGCTGCTGCCGTTGCCACGGAAGCCAGGGGGAACCACGGCGACGTGCACCTGACCCCGCACGCTCGCCCTCGCGCCGCATCTCAATCACCCACCAGCCCCCCCCCCCCCATACATAACAAAACATGATATGATATCCATACGTACTGTGCAACAACTAACAACCGCCACTAGGGGGCGCACCCCTGTGTGAACGCTCTTGTCTGGGACAATTATAAGAAATTATTTATGCCCACTGCAATCTTAAATAAAAGGCATGGCAATCTAGATGAGCGATGGGTATTAACACTAGTAGGAGAATGTACTGTGCCGTTTGCTCTATGTCATATTTATGCCGTCTTTTGATCTTTTCTTGACTTTTGTTGGTTTTTTAATAAATTTCAAGCCTAGAGCTGGAGGGAAATTTTCATTACATTTTTAATGAACAGTACAGACTTCTATGCAACAATAAGAATCTGTGGAAGGTATATTGAGCCTAGTGTACAAGCCCAGGGCGTAGATCGGTAGGTACACTTGTTTTTACAGAATTTGAAATATTCCTAAATTCTTGTTTTCTTGTTTGTGTGTGTGTGTTTGGGTTGCAGTACTCACATCCTGGAAAGTAACCAGTATTCATAAGCTCAATCAAAGCCAAGACACTGAAAGCTTTTGAGACCTAGGCTAGATGTGGTGTGCCAGCCAGGCGTCATGGAGTGGAACGGGTCGCTCGCTGGGAAACTGGTCTCCCAACGCGGAAGGTTCTGGGTTCACATCCCCGAGGCGGGATGTTGCCGTGACACTTTTGGGCCAATTCTCCACTAATAAAGACCCAGCAGCATGAAATGCTATGCGCGGCCTGACACCCTGTCTCGAGACGGGGCCGCACGGTAGCGGGTAATTGAGCTGGAATATGGTAATGTAATTTGTCACACCGGGACACGTTTCTGAAGAGAGAAGGCGTTCGATGTTTGGGGTGACACCTCCAGCAACCAGTTACAAAGCACTGCCTGGGAATGTCTGGACTTATAATCATTTGCGCCAGCATTAATATACAGCCGTCAGAAGGACGGGCAGTGAAATGACCTGTCGGATTCTATCCAATTAAAGCTCCCAAATGTTCTATTGTTTTAGGACTCCGATCATTCAACTAATTTTTAGCCCCCAAAAAGGCCTTGCATGCACACACGCACATGCGCACACGCACACCACACACACACGCACATGCGCACACGCACACACACACACACGCACATGCGCACACGCACACACACACACACGCACGCACGCACGCACACACACAAACACTCTCTCACAGACACACACACACACACACACACACACACACACACACACGCACACACACAAACACTCTCTCACAGACACACACACACACACACACACACAGACACACACACACACACGCACGCACGCACACACACACACACTCTCTCACAGACACACACACACACACGCACGCACGCACACACACAAACACTCTCTCACAGACACACACACACACACACACACAGACACACACGCACACACACAAACACTCTCTCACAGACACACACACACACACACACACAGCTTGTGGCCCATATATTAAATCAACACCCTGTAAATGGAGTGTATGTGGGTGTGTGAGTGGGTGTGCGCATGTGTGTGTATGTGTGGGGAAAACCAGAGCAGAATAATGAACATCTGGACTTTTTTCCTTTTTTTTTTTTGCAAAGGGGAAGTCCTAAATTTGAGAGAGAAGATTGCCGCTTGAATACAGCAGACTCGACAAGAAAATCATCATCAATCACCATGAACACCATGGAAATTACATAACAATAGTAAATACAACAATAATTAGTACTTATTTTTATGATGTATCATATTACAAAATACAAATAATTGCAAATGATCTTAATACGAAATATTACACAAAATATATATTAAATATTAATGACTATTATACAAAATGAATTATTCGTCTTCCATTTCTTCATATTATTGTTATTATTAGAAGCAGTTTCATTAATATTGATGTTAATAATAATAATAATAATAATAATAATAATAATAATAATAATAATAATAATAATAGCTAATAATAATAATAATAATAATAATAATAATAATAATAATAGTTTTTGTTCATTCTATCTTTCTGTCTTTTTGTTTTCAATTTAAATTTACAGAAGGTTAGACATATATAATGTTTAATTACATACTGTATTATCGCACATTATAGCAATGTTTCCCTTCCTTAATGATTCACCTCCATTAAATACAGCTATGCACATCTTTTCATTTGTGGTTGACATGCCACTTAGTTCTTAAACAAGGGATAGCGGACGGCTTACAAATCGATGTTTGTTACCCCTTAACTCGGCCTCTTCACTTCACCAGCACTTCAATTACAGTTATTAAGGGGTGGTTTATTTATTCATATCTTGATATCCCGCTCAGTAATGCGAGCTTAATTGAGCCACGCATGTATACAAATGCCGTGTGCGCATTACACCGCGCCAGCAGTGGTGTGTTGGAGATTCTCTGCTGCTGATGTCAATTGCGCGCGTGAACAGATTGTAGATTTGTAGGAGCTAGAATTTTTCAAAGTAAATCGGTAATGATAACTTGTCGTGGACAGTAGGCCGTTGATGAATTGTCAGTTTTTTTTCTTTCCCCCATCGTCTCTCAGCCTATGTTGCTTGAATGCCCAAGTTATTTTCTCCTCCGCAGTAAACAGTTCAACATCACAGACAACCATTCGCCCCCTGGCGCGACTGCTTCCTTTATCCAATTAATAATGAAGACTAAAATGCCCTATGAATCATTTGGATGCGCACGTAGGGAGAGCAATTATGTACCGCGAGCGGGTTTAAATGTTGGGTGGAATGGGGAGGGTGGTCAGCACATCGTGCGCAGCGAGCGCTCTTTAAAAACATTAATAAAATTCATACAGGGACGTGGGCTCTTCGGAGACAAATAAGTCGCCACAGCGGGAGGAAACGGGAGTGATGGTTACTATGCAGAGTTGTGTACGTGTCGGGACGTTTGGTACGGCGTCTTCTTTGCATTCTTAAATCAGAATGATCCGCAACGAGTCTGTGCCACTGAGCCCCAACAGCAGCGCGTGTGCTCTAACTACGACGGCAGGCACGGACTTGAGTTAAAGCAGAGCGCTGATAGACACGCGAGGGGGGACCTTATACCAGAGCATTCGCGTCACGTTGCGATATGCGTCTGTTTCAGTATTTCAACGTACACCCCCCCAATCCCCAAAACATCCCGCGGGAGGGAAGTGTGTGGGGGCGTATGTGGCGGAGAACAGGCGTCTCAATTTTAAAGTAGAATGGAGTAATTATGCATGCCTATACAATGGAAACCCAAGGCGCAAGGCAAGGTCTACACATTTCGAATCACACGCAAAAAGAGTTGCAGTGAATAGAAATCACACCGACCACACTGACACACACGCACACACACGCACACGCACACGCGCACACACACACACACACACACACACACACGTAGGCTATACACGCGCGCGCGCACACACACACGCACGCACACACACACTCTAAACCAAAACAAAATCCGAGCGCGCTGTAGCAAAGGCTCGCGCGTGATTCACATGCAGGTAGACCCCCAGCGTGAAGGAAGAGCGGCATTAGTATGCAACTCGAGCAGCGTAACGGGAGAGAATGAGGGAGAGGTGCAGGCACGCGGCTACAGAAGCAGCAATACATCAAAGTGCATCGTCGGTAACTACTTACCTTTCGACACCACCGCGAGGAGCAAACCAGCCAACACGTTTCGCAACACGGTGCAGCTCATGGTGGAGTTTTCTCTCGATATATATATTTGTTTGATGGTTGCGCTTTTTCTTTATCAGGAACTGTTGTAGTCTCCTCTTACTGTCGTCTCTCGAACGTTTCACACGACAACCTATGTAGGTAATTGTTTCAGAGTAATGACATCAATAATGACTGAGAGAGTTGTCAGCTGTGATATGGGACGAGATCCCCAAAAATCACAAACGGTTTCAACTCCCTCTTCTTTTTCCTCCCACGAGTATACCCGTTCGTGCTCCTAGAACGACAGAGGACTGCCAAAGGACACAAAAAAAGGCTTCTGTAGAAAAAAAGCAATATTCCCAAACTGAATTACTGTGGTGGTGTTTAAAAAAATTTCACAAACAGATGGTCGAAAGAGCATGCGGAGATGCGGAGGAAATGACAGACTAGAGCAGTTAATCTGTAAAAGATGGAAAACTGACAAAAATCGTGTGTTCAGTTCTCGTTTTCCCCCCTTTTTATTTTTCCCCTTTTCCTTCTGTATTCAGCGCGATTAGTAGCTCCGCACTCGTTGCATCGCAAGAAGAAGCAATAAAGCACCGCGCAAGAAATCCGTGATTGACAGCCCAAGGAGAATTCCCGTCCGCCAATGGCCTCTGCCAAGGAAGAAGGCGGGACTTTGAATTGGCCTGAGAGGGCGGTCGGAGAGGTGTCCAAAGGGACAGGTTGGCCAATCAGCGGCGTCGGGTGGGCGGGAGAGAGAGGCGAGAACGCGACCGTGATAATGCAATGTGATTTATAGCAGGCTTAGCGCTGCTGCAGTATTCGGGGAAGCAGTGGGTCTACGGGGGACGGATGTAATAACTATAGAACTGAGACAAAGACACGGGGAGAGATGGGGCAGGGGGCGGGGGAATTGGGGGGGGGGGGGGGGGGTGGAGAAAGGCAGGGAGGGACTGATAATGTGTGTGTGCGTGTGCGAGTGTGTGTGGGGGGGGGGTTGGATGGATAAGGACTTGCGTGGGCAGGTGTGTACATATTCAAGCAAACAGTGACTGTCATAGATGGACTGTGAGAGTTGATTATCATCTGAGTGTGTATGGACATGTGTTTTAACAATGCTTGCATAAAAAATAACCAGGTGTGTGTGTGTGCACGTGTGTGTGTGTGTGCAGTGTACCTGTGCATGAATGTGTGTTTGTGCACGTAAATGTGTGTGTGTGTGTGTGTGTGCATGCGTGTATGTATTGTTGTGTAAGAATGTGTGTGTATGTGTGTACGTGCATGCATGTATGGGTGTGCATATATGCGTTTGTATGCATGTGCATGTATGTGTGTGTGTATGCGTCCGTGTCCATAAATCTCAGTTCATGACATAAATGACTCCTAATTTACACGCGAACCTCATGTTCCGGTCAAAGTGAAGTTGGACGAATGCCAACTCCAGCTTCATGAACTATCCGGACAATGAAGCAATTCAAATATATAACTGATATATGAGTGTAGTAAAATATATAACTGATATATGCGTGTAGTAAATGCCTTAACGACCTCCACACAAATGGATAACTGTTCCATGCGAAGGATTAATTCCGAGCAGCCTCGTGTAGCCTACTTTTGCCTGTTGCGTTTACATGCAGACCCGTCAATTCCATTAACGGCGGTGACACCATCTCAGCCCTACCCCTGGAGACGAGAAACCAAAACCGGTGTCCCCCATTTCATAGCAGTTACCTGCAGAAAAAAGTCACGTCCGACCTCCATCCCTCTGAACCGCATGAGACGGGTTCCTTGTATTTATTTTTTTCTGGAGTGGAAAGCTCGCCACTGGACATAAACGTTTTGAGGTGCTGGATCCCCCCCGGCTCGATGGGGAGTCCCGCCCGCGTCAGGGGCGTATCTTAGCACAGGTGGCAGGTCGCCGTGGCACAGGCGACGCTACCATTAGGCGCGCCAGTTTTAGTGTGGAATTATTTGGAGATGCTGCTGCTCGCCCTTAAGTCTTCGTCTGTAACTGCTGAGGAAGAGGAGGGTGTTGCGTTCATGTAATCGCTGTCCCACTGACAGAAAAAGTGTAGGATGGAGAGAGGAGACAGTAAGAGAGAGGGGGGGTGATAGAGAGGGAGAGAGAGGGAGGGGGGAGAAAGAGAGGGAGAGAGGGGAGAGAGAGGGAGTGAGCGAGAGAGAGAGAGGGAGATAGAGAGGGAGCGAGATAGAGCAAGAGAGAGAGAGAGCGGAGTGAGAGAGAAAGAGAGAGAGAGGGAGAGAGAGAAAGCGAGAGAGAGGGGAGAGAGAGAGGGAGAGAGAGAAAGCGAGAGAGAGAGGGGAGAGGGAGAGAGAGAGGGAGAGAGAGAGTGAGATAGAGAGAGAGAAAGATAGAGAGAGAGAAAGAGAGAGAGAGGACTTGCACCCCAAGTCCACCCAGCCTTTTCCTGTGAAACCAGTTATCCGTAGGAGAGCGAGAGATAGAGTGAGAGATAGAGAGAGAGAATAATGGAGACTTTATTGGAACTTATAGTCGCCCCCAGAGGAGCCCTACCCCCTATCCCCCACCCCCCACCCCCTACCCCCCCACTCCCCAATTTGCATGCCACATTATTTCACAATTTTTCCTCCTTTGCTCAACTGATTGGATGAAACTGAGAGAAAAATATAGAGAGAGAGTGGGGGTAAGGAGAAAAAGAGTGAGAGAAGAAGACAGGCAGAGAAAGAGAAATAATGGATGGAAAGAGAGAAAGAACAAAAGAGAGAAGGGAAAAACGTTCACGTGGCGCACCTGTTGGTACTTTCGGTAAAATGCCGGCATTTTGTCCAGCAATTTTCCATCACGGATATGATGTGAACTGGGGACAAGTCAATTGGAGACGACTCAATTGTCGGTATTTTTCTAGAATTTTGTTCACAGCAGTTTTACAACAGCTTGTGGAAAATGGCATTGTACACCAGCGGGTATTTCTTGTGATGTGGAAAAAAAAAAAAAAGACCACAGAAAACCTTTTTTACAGCTTATTTTCACAACTGCATTGATGCATGTCAGCCCCATACCATGTTGACAGGTCAGATTAGCCAATCGCATGTCTTGGGAACCAGCACAGCTTGCCAGTCAAGGAATGCTTGCTGTTTCCCGTTTTGTCTGTGTTGCATGCCTCAGCATCCTCTAGCACCTTCATCATTTACAGAACATAAAAATCGGCTTGTTGTCTTGCTGATATTTACAATTACTGTTTCCGGTCATGTTTTTCATAATTGGAAAAAAAATGTATCAACTGTGAAGATTAATGACTGGACTGTGTAGCTGCTCTAGGAGCCAATAAGAAAGTCCCCACTGTAATGTTAAAGGACGGCGAACAAATCTTTTTTTTTTTTTCCTGGTCTTTGGTTGCTAGTCCACAAGATTGTTATCTGATTAGAGACTACGTTGGTCATCCACAGTGGGGCTTTTTCTTTGTGTGTTCATTTAATATAGACAGTCAGAGACAAGTTTGTCCCCATGGCTGTGTGTTTTTCCACCAAGCGGCTTTCCCACGATGCATCAGGAAAGAACCATGATCGGCTATTTTCCTCTTTACAGGATTTGTCACTTGTTTGAATAGGACGAGGCAGCAATGGCAGCATTTTTCAAGCTTCTTCAAGGCTAAGAGTGGAACATGAATGAGAGGTGTGTATATACTCTCTCATGAAATTAAAAAAGGTATTTATTTATGTATTTGATCCATGTTAAAAACATTGACAGCAGCCAGGCAGCCTCCAGAAGAATTACTCAAACGATCACAAACATGGATTCTTAAGGACGCACAAACACTCAGAAATTAATTGTGTAGAGATAACCCTCCATTGAGTAATGGAAAATGGAGTGCGGGGTGGGGCAGGGTGTGGCGGGGTGTGACAGGGTGAGGTAGGGCGGGGCATGATGGGGCGGGGCATGGCAGGGTGGGGTGGGGCAGGGTGGGACAGGGTGGGGCAGGGTGGGACAGGGCGGGGCAAAGCAGGCTGGGTGAAGCAGAGTGGGGCAGGACCTGTTCAGAGAATCAGTTGGTCAAGGTCATAATAAAAAAACGCAGCACAGTAGAACATAAAGAAAGATATAGGTGGTCAAAACCACATTATAGTCCTTCCCAAGATGCATTTCTCTTGGGTGGGAGGTGTCAAGCAATGTCCACACACACACACACACATACAGATGTTTTTGTATGCGTGTGTGTTTGTGTGTGTGCACGTGTATGTGTGTGAGCGCGTGCTTGTGCGCATGCGTGTTTGTGTGTGTGTATGTTTGCACGTGTGTGGGTTTTTTGTGCACGCACGTGTGTATGCGTGTCTGTTTGTGTGCATGCATGTGTATGTTTGCACGCGTGTT
This sequence comes from Synaphobranchus kaupii, assembly GCA_029718625.1. Lineage (NCBI taxonomy): Eukaryota > Metazoa > Chordata > Actinopteri > Anguilliformes > Synaphobranchidae > Synaphobranchus > Synaphobranchus kaupii. The sequence continues at coordinate 8,634,088 of CM056390.1, read as the reverse complement.
TGTGTGCACGCGCGTGTGTATATGTGCTTGTGTGTGTATATGTGAGTGCGTGTGTTTGTGTGCGTGTGTGTGAGCTTGTGTGTGTATGTATGTGTGCGTGTGTTTTTGTGCACGCGTGTGTATGTGAGAGACTTTGTGTATTCTGCCTGAGGTATGCATGTGACAGTCTAAATATGCATCTGTACCTGATTGTTTAATTGTAATTATTATAACCTACAAATACGTGTGCATTTCATTTGGCTCTCCCCAGGGGCTCATGGGTAAATTATTTATGGTAAACGTTTGATGGAACATGGATGGGAGGGAGAGCCACCTTTTTAAGAGCAAGTTAAAAATATGCGCTAGAGTGTGTAGCCTTGAAGCTGGATCAAAGGCGGGGCTGTTATAAATTATTATGGGTTTTAATGATGGCTTCGGCTGCTCTATTCCAGATGAGCCGTCTCTCTCCAGCATAGGCTTGCAGACAGGTCTCTCTCTCTCTCTCTCTCTCTCTCTCTCTCTCCTCTCTCTCTGTCTTTCTCTCTGTCTCTGTCTCTCTCTATTCAATTTATCAGTTCTTTTACGGCCAGGATCAAATCAAATCAATATTTATTTATATAGAGCATTTCACAACTAGATGTCACAATACGCTTCACAGAAAAACCCAGCCTAAACCCCCACAAGAGCAAGCCAAAGGCAACAGTGGCAAGAAAAACTCCCTGGTGCGGAACATGTAAGCAAACAAAAATAACCAAAATGGTCATACCAAAAATTTAAATAACAACACCACTATTATTATTATTATTATAATATTATTATTATTATTATTATTATTATTATTATTATTATTATTATTATTATTATTATTATTATTATTATTATTATTATTATTATTATTATTATCTATTTTTTCTTCTCACTGTGTCTAAGTATGCAGCTCAGGTGCGTAAGTATGCAGCTCAGATGTGTAAGTATGCAGTTCAGGTGTGTAAGTATGCAGCTCAGGTGTCTTAAGTATGCAGCTCAGGTGTGTAAGTATGCAGCTCATTTGTGTAAGTATGCAGCTCAGATGCGTAAGTATGCAGCTCAGATGTGTAAGTATGCAGTTCAGGTGTGTAAGTATGCAGCTCAGGTGGGTAAGTATGCAGCTCAGGTGGGTAAGTATGCAGCTCAGGTCTCTAAGTGTGCAGCTCAGGTGGGTAAGTATGCAGCTCAGGTTATAAGTATGCAGCTCAGGTGTATAAGTATGCAGCTCAGGTGCGTAAGTATGCAGCTCAGGTGCATAAGTATGCAGCTAAGGTGCGTAAGTATTCAGCTCAGGTGCGTAAGTATGCAGCCCAGGTGGGAAGAGAGCCCCCCTTTCATTATATTGTCCCGAAGGAAATTTGGTTCGCAGCAAGGACCACAAAAACGACTTTATTTGGAACAGTGCAGTTTATCAATCCTTCTTGCAGAAAATATCCCATTTTGAAACAAGCCTGTTCATCAGCAATTTTTACTGAAAGTTTTACAGAATTTTGACTGGGCCTTGAGAAAAGCAGTAAAAGATGGGACTGCTGAATGGACTTGGGGGAGGAGGAGAGCGGTAGAGAGAGAGAGGGCACACATATTCGAGTGGAGCGGCACTCTGATAGCTCCCCCGTTGCGCCCCGTCCTTAGCCTGCACACCTCTGCTGATGAATAGGTGACAGTCTGACAGCAGATATTTATCAAATCAAACAAATTGCCAAGTGCCATGGTTTCCATTGCCGGGGCGTGTCACAAACCTTCATCTGCTTTTTTTTTTGTATTGTTGTGCATAATACAATAATAGTAACTGAATAATTAAACAATGGTATATCTCCCTCTGTCCCCCTCCCCCCTCCCCCCTCCCTCCTCCCTCTCACTCCCACTGCAGTATTAAGTGACAGTGAGAGACTCTTGCCGAAGGTGGGCCGGATTAAGGCGGGACTTTAATGAGGACAGCAACCTTGGCGTGAGGCGGCAGAATGACAGAGTTACGGTACGGATGGACGGACGGACGGGCCGGGCGAGGCCCGTTCACTCATGAACATTTTTCACGTTATTTCTTCTCAAATTTTGCAACATCGCTGTCACTGTGGCTGCAGTACCTATAAGTTTACTGGAGGCCACGTCAGTGAAGCACCTTGAATCTGACTACGGACAGGAGGAGAGAGAGATATAGATAGAGGGAGGTAGAGAGAGAGAGAGAGAGAGAGAAATGTGCCTGTGGAAATGTAACTGACTCTGTTGGTGCATCACCGCACTGCACAGTGTGCATCGAGTGCTTAATTGAATCAGTCTGTCCTCTTTTTCTCTCTCCCACCCCCCCCTCTCTCTCTCTCTCTCTCCCTCCCTCTCTCCCTCCCCCACCTCTCTCTCTCTCCCCCTCCCTCTCTCCCCCATCTTTTTCACTCTATCTTTCACCTCTACCCCCCTTTTCTGCGTAACACACCTTGCCCAAAACGACTAGGCCTATGTTGCTCCCTTGTTCTCCCCTCCCCCTCTCTCTCTCTCACTCTCTCTCTCTCTCTCTAGCTTCTCTTTAATACTCTGTGTTCCTTTTGTTACAGTATTGAATCAATTGATTTAATTTCAGCCAAAATTGATTCTGCCACCATGCCTTATCGTTCAGGCAGCTGTCCTCTGTCTTGCTCTCTCTTTCTCTCTCCATCTCTCTTTATCCCTCTCTTTTCTTTCAGTTGTTCCTGTGCATCTCATTGAGCATTGCCTCGCGATGCCGAATCCCTTACCCCTCCTCCCCTCAGATGCCTTCTGTAGTTCTGGAAAAAACAATGAGGTCATTGGATTGTGTCTGGAATACCGGATAGCTGTAGCATTCCACTGTAGAACACTGGCTTTACAGGTCACCTGGGTAACCTTCCATTTACAACACACTTTCCGCAGTGCATTGCCAAGCCATGATATACCCCCCTGTGATATGTCATGGTCAGCTTGCATTAGTCATGGTTCACCTGAATATGGCGAAAAAGACCAGTGCCAGATTATGATATTCTAGTGGCAAAGAAAAAGCTTAAAATCATGCCTGTGCTGCTAGTCATTCCCCCAAGTAGATATTTGTGCATTCCGGCTGAATTTGCTGTTCTATTACACTGCATGCTTCACTGAAGCTAAGATCATTTCACTTCAAAAACCCTCTCACACATTGTGGCGTGTTTTATTGTTTTAATATGCACACACACACACACACACACACACACACACCTGATTGCAGAGAAGGCCGTGTGCAGTATTTTTATTAGTGGCAGAATTAGTATTGTCATTGCCATCACTGAAGTCATTATCATTTTCACACTAGTTCAATTTCTGCATCGACCCCCCCCCCCCCACACACACACACACACACACACCTTCTGGTCACAGTAAAAGTCTGCAGACTCAGATACCTGCCCCCTCCTCTTCAAAACTGTACCCCAGCCTCGTTAATCTCATAACAGACCTGTGCTGCCTCCTGTTAATTAAACACGTCCCCTTCTCCCCGCCCCTTCCTGCATCTGCCCAATCCTTGATGCACTATGAAATGAACACTGTAGTGCTGACGTGGGTCCCCGTGGTTACGGGACGTGTCAATCAATAACGTGTCACCTGAATTATCTCTCTCTCTCTCTCTCTCTCTCTCTCTCTCTCTCTCACGCACACACACACACACACACAATCTGCATCTGTTACCTCTTTATTTAATGTGCTGCATTGATTATTCTATTTAACACAGAGACAGATTTGTGTCAGTGCTTGTCACACATCCTTTAATTGTTTAATTCCCTCTCAGAATTACACATAAAACAGAAAGGGTACTCTGAAAGGATTTTTTTTTTTTTATTTGAGCACGAAAATTAAAAGTCGTTGCTTTTCTCACTCAAATAAAACACTGTCATTATGTTAAAGTAGTGTTACCCCCATTTTTTTCATGTCTTGCATAGTGGGAGATACAATTAAAACCTTCCTACATTATTAAAAACATAACCACCTGCTGCACACTATGAAGTGTTTGCAGCCACGGCTAATTACTAACCCCAGTCCCCGTAGGCTTTTAAATGCCAGTTCGCAATAGCTCACTACAAAGCATAGTAAAATGATGTCAGTTGAGAGTAAGATTTAAAATGAGATCCAGTAACCCCTTACCCACGGCGAGCTTTATCAACCGCACGTTGGATTATTCGCGGTTAATGAGTCTCAGACTGTTTCAAGGTATTCTGCTGCCGTTATGATCGGCGGTTTGCCATGATTTTAAACTGGTCTGAATGTGTACCCTTGGCGCGGACGTACCTCTCTGTCTTCACGTTCGCGCTGGCGCGTGCAGAAAGCCGTTCGGGCGGATGTGTGTGTGTGTGTGTGTGTGTGTGTGTGTGTGTGTGCGCGCGCGTGTGTGTGTGTGTGTGTGTGTGTGTGTGTGTGTGTGTGTGTGTGTGTGTGTGTGTGTGTGTGTGTGTGTGTGTGTGTGTGTGCGCGCACTGGAACGGCGGGTGAAAGATTGAGTTTGCGGCACTCTGCAGCGAAGTCTACACTCTCTGGACCGCATCCCAGTCGACCTCTTCTCAATCAGTCCGCTCTGACGTGACTTCCACCTCAACCGCGCCGCAGTGACTGCCTCTATACAAAGAGAAAGGAGGGGAAAAAACCCATTGCAGAGGTTACAACTGGAGACAGGAAATCAACCAGAACAACTATTATTAATAAGAACACTGCTTCTGCTGTCACAACAACAACTACTACTACTACTACTACTACTACTACTACTACTACTACAACAATAATAATAATAATCAGAAGTAGCAGCCTCATAAGTATAATTATAATTACAACTACTACAACAACAACAATAATAATAATAATAATAATAATAATAATAATAATAATAATAATAATAATAATAATAATAATAATAATTATTATTATTATTATTATTATTATTATTATTATTATTATTATTATTAATATTAACTTTATTTATATAGTATCTGTCATAACCCATTTAAAAAGAAAAGAAAGAAAAGCATGATATAGTAAAGGCACCTCCCAAGGAAAGAAAAAGATATAGCAAAATTAAATGAACAAGATATTAAAAATAACAACTGCTTGAACATTACCCCCCTGAACCTAAGTGTCGCCTGTGCTATGCTTGGATAGCATGGCTTATGCTGTGCTCTCTCTGCTATAAACCTGGTGAAAACAGTGCAGTCCACAGTCATAGGCCCCGCCTACTTCTCTGGACATAACCAATATTTCATAATTGATATCATCCACTCTGTGAAGGTGGATCCAAGGTGAAGGCGGTGATTCAAACTGGCTATGCAAACATAACTTATGAAATTTGGGGAAATGTTTTCTTAAGCAAGAGGAGGTGTGTGTCAAATATATCACAGTCTCCACCAAACTGGTCTCGGATAATCTGAGTGTTTTATAGAATAGAATAACTTTTATTTTTCCGCTAGGGAACTTCAGTTGGGGCTACAACAAAAAAGACATAGACAGTGGGGCAGACCCACAACACACAAACATATCAAACAAAGACATTCAATATAATCATTGCATTAATGAAACTAATTAAGTGAATTAAAGTGGAATACAGCCATGATTAAAAATAGCCCCCGCTGTCCCAAGATGTCCAGTGTCATTATTAAGCAGTCCAACACACAATCTCCGCCTCCACGACTTTCCTCCATACACGCAGTGTTGCGGTCTTATGTGGGGACACACTCCTGCCTCGCCTACCGTTCACACTAAAACACTCAATGTTATCTTAACACAGTTTATATGAGTCTAAGAGGGGTCATACATGCTTATACAGACACAGAAAACAAAGTACAGAAGTGTACTTATAAGAGTACAGGTGTTTGTCACTGGGGCTGTACCCTATTGAGGTACAAGATAGGACCCTTCAGTGTGACTACCTTTTTTGTATCCTTTCCATTTGTATCTATGAAAGTACACTTATGTACCCAAAGTCACTAGCATTTACCTTCAAGACAGATACTTTTTGGGTACATTTGTTAAAAGTGTACCTGTGAGTAGAGAAATGTACTTATATCGTACTTGTATTCATTATCGGAATAAAAATGACTCAACAGTCAATTCATGAGTTAATTCAACAATCTTTACTATGCTGCTACATGCCTAGCTGCTAATCTCATGCCTGGACTACTGCAACTCCCTTCTCGCAAGCCTACAAGCCTGCACCATTCTGCCTCTACAATTGATCCAGAACGCGGCTGCCCAACTTGTCTTCAACCTCACAAAGTTCTCATACGTCGCCCCCCTGCTGAGGTCACTTCACTGGCTGCCAGTCGCTGCCAGGATCAGGTTCAAAGTTCTGACCCTGGCCTACGCTGCAACCAATAGGACAGGCCCTTCCTACCTGCAGGACTTTATCCAGCACTACACTCCAGCTCGACCACACCGCTCTGCTGCAGCAGGGCGACTCACACTTCCCTCTCTCCGTGTGAACGGCTCTCGCTTGTCCAGACTGTCGAGCATCTCCACCCTAGCTCCCCAGTGGTGGAACGACTCACTGTCTGCTTTCCGTTGTGGTCTGAAAACACATCTCTTCAGACTCTTCCTTGTCTGACCCCTGTTTTTTTTCCTTTTTTCATGTCTTATTGACTTAGCCTTAAGACTTAGCCATAGGCTAACTTACTGTGTGTACTAGACTCAATGTTCATGTCTTTGGATAGCTGCTACATTATAATAGAAATGCACTTTATCTGACCTGTTTGCTTCAATGACTTTCGGTATGCACTTATTGTAGGTCGCTTTGGATAAAAGCGTCTGCCAAATGAATGCAATGGAATGTAATGTAATGCTACAATTGTGTTCCCCGACAGTAAGGTGAGGGTCTTACTGATGGTTTTTCCAAAACTGACATTGAGGTGCCTTTCCATATTTTGGGGTACAAGTCCTCCCATCATGTGATTCATACCCAGGGTACCGTTCCCTTCGGCCCGGAAGCAGAGGGGTTACTAAAGTTTCAACGGTCCTAGTAGAAGACTGGGTTAAATCAACCTTTATTATCGCCGTTAAAGAATTACACTTGTAACTGTGAGGTTGCAGGTTCAACTCCCAGGGGGGGCTCTTGTTTGTAACACATTATACCCTTGAGCAAGGTACTTAACCTGAAGCGCTTCAGTAAATATCCAGCTGTATAAATGGATCGCACAAACTAAAAAAAAAAAAAAAAACGAAACCTGTGTAATTTGCTCTGGCTAAGAGCTTCAACTAAATGCCTAGATGTTGAAATGGGCTTTTAACATTGAACAAACGATTAAATGTAATTTGCAGTTTGGACGAGTTCAGCAATCACCAAGAAATTAATCTCTACAAGATATCATCTCTGAAAGGAGTATAAAAAAAAAAAAAAGGATGGCTACATTTGTTTACAAGTCAAAGGACGCAATGTTGGCGGCTTTAATGTTGGCTGCATTTATTTATAATTCAAAGGACACAATGTTGGCAGATTCCAGGCCTCAGACATCTGCTGGGCAGATCCAAGCAAAGGTTTATGTCTCCAGCTGGATAAGGGGTCAAAGGTCGCCTCGGCTTTCATGCCTCAGTCATGTGTGCAGCGGTAGGAGGGACAGCACACTGACATTATATGAACTGACTGGGTGCCAAAACTGACAAGCAACCATTCCGAGGTCATTGGAGTTCATAATCTGCAGCTGTTGAGGAGAGGGTTTGGGGGTCCCCCCGTTATTACTTGTTCACAGTCACCCACATTTTTCTTCAAAACAAACCCCCTGGTGACAGGAGAAACCAGGTATAAAATGTTGGGCAATTTTCTTTTTTTTTTCGTTCATGGCCTAGCTGTGAGTACCCTTGGGTTTCACTTCAATGTTCAGCACATTTTTTAGGTTTTAAATTTAGTCCCCCTAACACCCAATTAGTGGGAGACACAGCTAATTTTCCACAACCTCCCAATTTCCTCATTATGGCCTTTGACGGCAATTAGCTTACTCGCTCTATGTGACATAAAGTCCATATAATGCTGTCATAAGCATTGCATAACATCTGACTTGCAATGCAAATATGAGTGCAAAGATCAGGGATGGATGTGCAGTAGGTCCCCAGTGCGGGAATGCACAGTACAGTCACAAGAGTGACAGCAAGCCGCAAGAAGAGTAGATTTGGCATCCTGGCATCTGCAGTACAAATAAGAACAAAACCAATTTAATGAGCATTAAATTAAACTGCATTATATGAATGCAGAGAACCGCAGACTCCATGTATCCATCCATCCATCCATCCATTATCAAACCCGCTTACTCCTGGTCAGGGTCGCGGTGGGGCTGGAGCCTATCCCAGCATGCATTGGGCGAGAGGCAGGAATGCACCCTGGACAGACCGCCAAGGTCATTGTGAGGTCATTTGCTCACACATTCATACCTATGGGCAATTTGGAGTCCCCAATTAGCCTAACCTGCATGTCTTTGGACTGTGGAACGTTGTTGCAAGGGTTGTTTTGTTTTTTTTAAATTTAGAATTGTGAATGTAATGTTTAATGTGGTGGTAAATGTGCCTGTAATATGTTTTTTTTTTTGTTTTTTTGGGTGAGTAATATGTGTTATCTGCACATCTGTAATTAATGTAATGTGATGTAATGTTGCATGTTGGAATTGCTTGTTTTTTCAATATAAAAAAAACTAACAAAAAAGTCTTATTTGTGAGTTATTGAAGTTATTTGTGAGTTATTGAAGTGGAGGATGGATTTAAGGTTATGGACTGAATTATGGTCATGCTTGTATGAAAGGTTGTATGACTGTTTGGGGGAGATTCTTTTTACCTCTCCAACTAAAAAAAGAAGAAAAAAGTCTTTGGACTGTGGTAGGACACTGGAGTAGCCAGAGACTCTAGGAACAGAAGAAAAAAAAAACCAGACCAGGTGTTAGGGCTCAGAGAGAGCGTGAGAGTGTTGAACAAACGAAACAAAAACAGCAGGACCGTGTAACAATTTAAAGAGTCTTATTTATGAGCACTACTGGGTACCATTATCAAGGCATAGGAGGCCATACGTCTTGAAAATATGTCCCTGATAATACTTCAGTGCCTTTCCTGCAATATTTTTAAACGTAGTTGTAAAACGATCTTGCAGGCATAATTACCTGCTGTCGAGGCTGCCACAATCCCATAATAATAGAATGGGATAACTGGGAGAATATTAACTGCACAGAAAGATAAATATTTTCCAAGCAACCTAAAAAAAGCTGTTCAAATTTGCTCCACGCCTGTTTTTCAAATTTCGGCTGCGAAACATCTTAAATGACGACTGAATCTTTAATGTAATTCTCCCTCCCCGTCATTTCGCCTTTTATCTCCACTCCAAACGTTTCCAACAGCAGCGTGTTCTTGGACAGAAACATAAATCCAAATGCTTTTCATAATGTTTTAAGGCAGACGGGACCGATCAAGCTGTTCGGTTCCGTCTCTAAGCGGACTATGATTTGATCAGTTTCCAAAAAAAAAAATAAAAAATGGGAATCGGATTTTTGGTCCAATTTCAATATTTGCAGTACGGTTGCATCAGGGTCTTGCTATTCAAGTCATGTTTGACCTGTGACCACTGAGGTGTGGCAAATGGGTGTTCAAGATGAGCCTGCGTTCCCATTGGCTGCTTGTTTTCATGTCAACAGAGCTAATGGTCAAACAGGGACAGCAGCAAATAAGCAATCCCCTTAACAGGGCGAGTTGGAGAGAAACAGAGCCGGAATGGCCGACCATGGAGCCACAGCCAGGAAATTGGCAGTTAAGCCGGGAACTGGAATGTAAAACAGACAAAAACAGGAAGGAGACAGACGTAGTTATATGGGATCTGTCTTTTTTTTATGTGAGGGACACAAGGTCCTATCTGTAATACTTCAGTAAAAATGAATCGCAATGAAAGGAGATCAGTCTTAGTCAAAGTCTGGAAGCTATTCAGCCCATTTTACCCAAGCTTGGATGGTTATTACAAAAGCTATTATCCACTGTCTTTAAAAACTAATCTTTGGATCTGAGCGTGATCTGATGTAAGCCGGGGGGACAGAAATCTTACGTCATGTAGCTCTAATGGGAGCTTTTGCTGGAACATACAGAAAGGCTGTCTGTATATATTTGAAGGTTAGCATGTGGGCAAGGGTTGTCAGTTCATAAATAAATTAATTAATTAATTACCTTACAAGCAAAACCATAAAAAGACCCAAGACAGAACCTTGAAGGATCCTTGTCTTCTGTTTGAATTGTAAAATTGTGAATTTTAAAATTTATTCAAGCCACACAGTGTGTTCTCTTGAAGTCTATACAGATAAATAAAACTTGGATTATTTACAGATACTGTTGTAATGATTAATGTCACCGAAGGACTTTCTGATGCAGGAGGTGTCACCAGCAGCCCAGATTGTTACATGATTTAATTCCAGTTCCAGGGTAACAAACAGTGCTAACACTTTCTTGTTTCTATCCACCCGTACATGTGCAACCAGACCTTGTACAAATATTTTAACTCTATAAATACTGGTACTCCAATGGAAAAAATGTACTATAACATGAAAGAGGAACTGTGTTTTGATGAATATTGGTGAAAATAGATGCTTTCTTTTAGAAAATATGCAGGGATTTCTTCAGTCAAAGTACATAATAAGTATTTCTCATGGATATAAAGTGGATATAAGCACAACCCTTTGAAGAGTAGGTGTTTTTGGAATAAAGTTCTAAGTCAGTGTTCTCGAACTCCATTCATTAGTGATTGTTACGTCAGCTTTAGAATGTCCAGTTAAGAACGTTCTGTTCACACATCTTGCGCCTTAAGAAATACAGTTCCAGAGACAGAAATCTGTCACATTCCCCATACCAATCTGACGCGTTGGGTTCAGTGCACCTGGCAGAAGCGCCTGTGCAATCACAGATGAATAATCTCTCAGAGCAGCTATGTTCCCTGTCAGGTAGGCCTGTAGCTGCGAGCCAGCAGGGAACATGGTTATTTAGGGGTCTGCGGACTGTAATGGCAGAGCACTGATCCAATACTCGGTCCTGCAATTTAATTTACTGGCAAAAAAAAGGGGGGGGGGGGGGGGGGGTGGGGTGTGTCAACGTCAGTGTATGAGCGAAGGGTCTATCCATAGCTTGCTTCGGAGGGTTAACTCAAATCTGCGTTGTGTTCGCTACCGCGAGAAAATAGCTATGGTAATCGCATTTACTGTCAAAAGCATTTAAATGCAAATGCTGTTGCTGTCGCTCGAATCACGCATTCCAAAACGTACGCCTTGAATCAAAGGAACACTCCCCCACCAAAATTAAACACACACACGAGCGGTGCATCTGGCAAATCAACCAGGAACACTGCGTCTAATCAGTCGCTACTAGAACTGAAGGTAGGGCCTGATTAGGCATTAATTATAGGCTACAGTTTTCCTCCTTGGAACGTGGGACATTATTCTATTAATTTTTACCAAAAGCAATACCACGCAGCGGGAAAACATCTGATAAGCCCGTCAAATGGAATTTTATTTTGTGTCGTTACTTATCTTTACTACATTTGGAATTGTCCATTTGGGATTTGCCAGTAGATTGTTTCTGAAATGTGAAACGCTTTGATATACTTCAAGCAGATCAAATGCAGATAGATCCGGGGATGAAAAGTAAATCACTCGTATTAAACATAGACTATTAAGAAATATATTCATTATTTTTCTTCTATAAGGTTATATAATAGATTAGCCCCACAGGCATATTTTAAAACAACACACATAAAAAGATAAGCGCGAGAGAAGGCTCGGGGGATAGATGTGGCTGGACCGTTAGGGCCCGGGGTTCAGGGGCGCGGCAGTTTCCCTCGGGTTCTGTCTTTGAAAAGAACACAAATAACGGTTGTTGAAGTCCCAGGGAAGCGAACTCAAACTTGAAGGGTAGACGCCTTAATACTGCGAAGCTGGCGGTGCCCTAATTACTTGCAGCCGCCGGAGGATATCGGCGACGGCTGGCTCCCAATGATTGAATAATCACAGCGATCAGCGAGGCGCTGTCCGCTCCGAGCAGCTCTGGGCCGCGGTTGCTGTCTGTGGTGCTGATGACGCTGTGAAGCGCAAGAGGTGACAGGCGCGCGAGAGAGATTATAGCGGGGCGGGGGCATATATACTCATAAATATTAGAGATACTTTCTGCCATTCTGTTTTATGGTGTGTGTGTGTGTGTGTGTGTGTGTGTATGTAAGGAAGGAAATGAGAAAAGAAAATAGTTAAATAAAAAAATAAATGCACAATTGTTAATTTACCTCTATTTTCACCGCATATTTTCTACGTAATGTAAATGCCTTCATTTGTCATATAGCAACTATCAGTGATGTGGTTAGATATGCTAGGACAGGACCCGGATGGCAGATAAATTTCATACCATCCCATCAGTTCTCTTTTCCATTGGGGCTTTCCTTCGCTGTTATGGATTCATTCATAGATTCTCTGCACTAAAATGAGTGACGTCAGGTGACACAGTGAAGGCACTGACACCCTGTGCCTCCCCTGCCTACCCTGACCGCCATTTTGGGCTCCATGAAAAGATCTCACGTTGGACCCCACGACCCCAGGCCCCCCCCCCCCCCCCCCCGGTTAACATACAGCATCACTGCTGACCACATTCAAAGGCATTGAACCCTGACACAGCTATAATTCAGC
>CM056390.1:8606453-8611453 GCA_029718625.1 Synaphobranchus kaupii | reverse complement strand
TTTGGCTCTCTTGGGTTTTTTTCTGAGAAACAGATTTTTTGTTAAGTGTGCTGTTTTGACCAGTATTTGTCTTTGAAGAGGGGGCTTGTAAGGAGCTATTGAATAAAGAAAGAGTACTCCCTTTTAAATAAAACCTCACAGACAGGATAACATCACTTAATTTAGGTCGCATTACTTTGTGGTCTCCAGCTGTTATGTACAGCATGGTCCAATGGTTCTCAAGGCATCGGTCAAATTTGGGGGTCCTAAAGGATAATTGGGGAAAAAACTAACAAAGATTAAATACTACAGATCTAAACATACAACTTGATTATACACAGCTAACTTCTTCACATTAAATCATCTAACTGAGATTATATGAGTCCAATAGAGGCCATATGCACACTAGCAGAGATAAAAAGTACTCCGTCAGAGTTGATTTTACTTCTTGTGTATGTTAATAATTAGCTTCGAATTAAATGACTTCTTGTCTGTTAAAAGAAATTACACTGTAGATTGAACAGCTCTCAATATTTATTGGGTCAGGTCTCTGTGGGAAAAAGCCAGTGAATAAACGGGTAAAGCCAGTGAATAAATGGGTAAAAGCCAGTGAATAAACGGGTAAAGCCAGTGAATAAACGGGTAAAGCCAGTGAATAAACGGGTAAAGCCAGTGAATAAACGGGTAAAGCCAGTGAAATAAACGGGGTAAAGCCAGTGAATAAACGGGTTAAAGCCAGTGAATAAACGGATAAAGCATAAGTCGGTTAATGTTCAGTGACATTAATCATGATCAGTGGAGTGACTTGCTAAATGTCAGGGCTGTCATTGTAGTAGTAGTAGACACTCTTTTTTAAAACTCTGATCTTTCCATTTTCTCCTTATTTGGGAATGCCCGGCTGTATTCCAGGTTGGTCTCGTCCCCGCGACCTTCTACGTGAATTAGGGAGAGCAGACGAAGGCATGCTCCGCTTCCAAACACACGGCGCTCCAACGGCGGTCCCTGCTTCTCCCTGCACTGTCAGCCCAGCTCCCTCAGGCATTGCGTTGGAGGACCACACCCTTCCCATGAAGCATGAGCATTCAGACCGTCGGGCGCCCGACTGACCAGAGAGAATCGCTGGTGCGCAAAGTGATCTGGTCACCCTGGCAACTAAAATCCCCTCCTGGCGACATCACACGTGGGGCTGCTAACCACATTTGGCAGGATTCTGCACCAGACTGTGGGGCCAATCCACACTCTCGAATAGGACCTTCACAGGACAAGCCACTTAGCAGCAAATGTAAACTGACACTCTTGACCTTGACTTAACCCTTCAATGTGTAAGATCACAAATACGTGATTAGAGTGTTCTTAATGGAACATTCTAATGCTGATGTAACCATCACTACTGGTAATTGAAAGCAATTGATTTCTAGATCACTGACTTAAAATTTTGAAAAAATATTACAAAAAAAAAAAAAACCTACTCTTCAAAGGGTTAAACAGGAGTGTTGAAAAACCCAAGGGGTTCCCCAAACAGGAGTGCTTCATCAAACTGGAAAATAATTATTATAATTATTTAGCTGTCAAGGAATTATTTTTGTTTATATTTCCATATTTCATATATTACATGGACATAGACTGTGATAGACCTTGACTAAGGGTTAGATAAAATATGTTTTACGTATATTCTGTAACACCGTGATCATTAAGACATACTTCGACATGCTAGTGTGTTAAATGGCTGCTCCATTGCAGCTGGTAGCAGGATAAAGGTATCAAGCATAAACCCATTTTAAAGAGGAGCCCCTGAGCCACAAGTTACTTCATAATAAGATGAAGCTTTCGAGGACACTGGAAAATAACCAGGCACTCAGCAAGCCTACACTGACTCAGTTGGTTGATGATGATTGGTACATTAGAACAGCCATTGCTTGGTGTGTCAAATACTGAAGTAGTCTTTTGAGGGCATTGAAAGTTGAAGCAGTCTTGTGGGGGCATTCAAAGTTTGACCACACTTACCTCAACAAATAGACAAAAAAAACAAAACACGACCGTAATATCGTTAACGGCAAATGGGCTACTGACAACCCACAGGGTTAGAACTTAGTTCAGTTTACTGTTCAAAATGTTTGTGACAGGTGGCATCAAATCTCCGAAACCTGCCAAGCAAAGCTAATGTTGGCACGGTAACGGCAGAATGGCATACGGAGGACGGTGTGCAAACTGGGTCATGCTTCCTGGGATGTGGATGGCATTTGGCATTGCGTTTTTTACTGGCACAAGAGCAGTCAAATCCCCTCTCCCGCTCTATCCCATCCACATGAAAAGTGGCACAAAAGCAGTCAAATCCCCTCTCCCATTCTACCCCATCCACATGAAGAGGTTTGAGGAAAGGGGGTGGGGGGGAAAGGGAAAAGCAGGGGCTATGGGGTAAGTGGATGGTTGGGATGCAATAAATAGATGCTGTGCCCTGGTGGGTTATGGGTAATGTAGTCTACACCCCCCCCACCCCCATAGAGGGGGTGTGACGATGCCGTGGGACTCTCCGTAGAGGGGGGTGTGACGACGCAGTGGGGACTCTGTGGGACTGTGCAGCTGCAGACGAGGACAGCACGCACGCATGGTTACGCAGCCGGCTGTGCAGAGCAAGCAGAGTCTGCCTGGATGTTGGGGGGAGGGGGGGGGGGTGGTCTCGACACCAGCTGCACCTGCCAGCCCCCAACCGCACAGGTGCATCATGGGAGGAAATGAGGAGGAGCAGGGGGATGGAGAGGGTAGAAGGGGGCATCATTAATTCACACACGTGTGTCAATATCCCTTCTCCACTTCTGCCTCGCCATGGAGACGAGAGGTTCGCTCAACACAAGCACCCCCCCCCCCCCCTCCCAAAACCCCGCTCCCCAACCCCCCCCCCCCCCGCAACTCCCCCTTAAGAGACCCCCAGTCTGAAGGGGTTGCGCAATCTGTCTCCCACAGACCCCCAGGGGCAAAGATACAAAAAAAGAGCAAGCAGAGGTCATTACTGAGTTTTTTCATATCGTAATTGCGACAGGGGTTTTTAATTTGTTTCGCATTGTCAGAACGAGGGGGGGGGGGGATGTGTCTCACTGTCGAGGATGCGCTGAACAAGCTGGAAAAACTGTTTCTGTTTTTTTGTATTTATTAATTTTTTTTTTTTTTCCAGATTTTGCTAAAACGGCAGAAAGCCTGTTACAGGGTGATTATTCTGTCGGGATTGGGACGAGCGCTTTGAAGACTCCCTCAGATGACCTTCAGGGAGGCCTCGCTGAGCGAAATCGTTTGAGAATTACATAAGTCATTATGCAAAGCAGGACCTAAATGAAAGGAGCAATAAACGAAGAGGAAGGGACCGGCAAACGCTCTCATAAAGACGACTTGTGTCTTTGATGACGTCGTTGCTCACTGCTACCCTTGTTGTCTGGCTGATCGAAATTTGGAGGGGGGGCGGCAGTGGTCCTGGGGGGGTGTCTGGGCAAGCCCCTCCTATGAAAGACAAAAACACTGACTGTGGACGGGAAGCCAGCCCTTATGGAAATGAAATATACTGCAGAATATTTTAAATATATTGTGAAGATAATGTTGATATATTTACAATATACTGCAGCATATTCTTTTTCCATATTCTTTTTCCATAGAGTGCCCACATTGCTTCTGCTTTCACATCAGAATGTTGTCCAAATGTGAATTAATTTCTGATAGTAGTACATAGTACATTTGATGGTACATTACCAGTGATAAAGACCCTGTTTATATATAAACAACCCACTCACACAAAGAGGCATGCAGCTCGAAAACGCCTCACAGGGGAATTTTACAAAATACAACACGCTAAAACATATAGGGATAGAAAATACATACCAAAATCAAATAAATATGTGAGCATGCTGACACAGCACCTCGGGTTCATATCATATTGCCACACACATGCAAATATGACAGAGAGCTGCGATACCAGGAGGAGTCTGGCACCCCTCCCTCCCTCCTCCATCCCTCCATCCCACTCTCACTCTCTCTTTCCTCTCTCCCCCTCCCTCTATCCCTCTCTCCCTTCCTCTATCCCACTCTATCTCTCTCTCCCCCTCCCTCCATTCCTCTCTCTCTCCTTCTCTCCCTTCATCTATCCCACTCTCACTCTCTCTCCCCCCTCCCTCTATCCCTCTCTCCCCCTCCCTCTATCCCTCTCTCCCCTCCTCCCTCTCTCCTTCTCTCCCCCTCCCCTCCATCCATCCCTCTCTCCCTCTCTCCTCCTTCCCTCCATCCTTCTCTCTCTCTCCTTCTCTCCCTTCATCTATCCCACTCCCCTCCCTCTCTCTCCTCCTTCTCCCCCTCCCTCTATCCCTCTCTCTCCCCCTCCCTCTCTCCTTCTCTCCCTTCCTTTATCCCACTCTCACTCTCTCTCCCTCTCCCTCTATCCCTCTCTCTCTTTCTCCCCCTCCCTCTCTCCCTCCCTCATTGTTTCACTGATCTGAAGTTGACATGGTAAGGGTGTTTTGCCATAGTGCCTTCACCTGACCCTGAGGGAACAACGGGCCTTCTGGCTGCAGCGTCTGTCCTGAATACCGATCTTCAGGACCATGGACAGCTCATCTACATGCCCATACCGGCTCATTATAGTTTTATATTCTCAAGTTTTTTTTTAAATATTCTTTTACATTCTACGATTTGAAATGCAATCATATTTACAGGTTCGTTGCTGAAACTTCCTGAATCGATTCGGGATCCGGGGGTGGTGATTTCTCACACTCCAGGAATAAAATGTTCTGACTCTAGTCATCACCACCAGGCCAGACTGGTGCAGAATCAGGCAGGTCGTACAGATATTTAAGTTCCTCTGAGTCTTCCCAGAAGTTTCAAAAAGGCCAGAGGATGGGACCAGGGGGCACATTCGATCCACCTGCAAATGTCTGCAGGCCGCACCTTCAGCCTGACTTGCCCATCTGTGGACAAATCCACGCTGCTTGCCCATCTGGGAAATGCTTTTATCCGCGGCTCCTCAGGGACACTGCTGACCGCTG
>CM056390.1:8507081-8605953 GCA_029718625.1 Synaphobranchus kaupii | reverse complement strand
ACACACACACACACACACCCAAACACACACACACACACACCCAAACATACACACACACACACCCAAACACACACACACACACACACACACACACACACCCAAACATATACACACACACCACACACACACACCTACATACACACACACACAGGCACACACCCAAACACACACACACACACCCAAACACCCAAACACACACACACACACACACACACACCCAAACACATACACACACACACAAACCCAAACACACACACACACACACACACACACACCCAAACACACCCACACACACCCCCAAACACACACACACACACACACACACACACACACTACACACACACACTATGAAATAAGGTGAGGCAGAGATGAAATCCATTGGCTGATCAGGAGAATCGCCCCATCTTTACTTTGCGGGTGCAGCATGGACCGACGCTGTTTAGAACCCTCTGCCCATCAGATGTTCCGCCAGACTCACACTGCCCCCCCCCCCGACCCCCCCTCACACACCTCTGATCCTGCTCCAGTTGACCCCCCCATCCCCCCCCCGCCCCTCTCAGTAACTCCTCGGAGAACGCTCTACCTCCTGACCTTACGCGAAGACGGATCGCGGACAGACGGCCAGGAGACGGCCTCATCTGTCTTCCGCCCGGACCATCAGCCACTCCAAACAAGCCCAGGGAAACCATCCGTCACTGGGGGGGGGGGGGGGGAGCCGGGGCTCGGAGCCCAGAGCAGCACCACCTTCCCTGGACCAGGGCCTGGAAGGCTGCCGGGGGTCCGTGGCCCCGCCCCCATAATCCCCACACCTGCCTCAGTGTTTCTGTGTGTCTCTCTCCTTTTTCATAACTCACTTTTTACCCTCTTTCAGTCTCTTTTCTCTCTCTGCACTCTCTTTCCTCACCCTCTCTCTCTCTCTCTGCACTCTCTTTCCTCACCCTCTCTCTCTCTCTCTGCACTCTCTATAGCCTCCCTCTTTTCCCCTCTTTCTCTCTCTCTATATCCTCCCTCTTTTCCTCTTTTCCTCTTTCTCTCTCTCTATATCCTCCCTCTTTTCCCCTCTTTCTCTCTCTCTATATCCTCCCCTCTTTTCCCCTATTTCTCTCTCTCTATATCCTCCATCTTTTCCCCTCTTTCTCTCTGCACTTTCCCTATCTCCCTCCTTCTTTATTGTTCTCTTTTTTGCATCCTCCCTTCCCTCTCTGCAGGTCCTCCATCCCTCCCTTTCCATCCCTCCCTTTCCATACCTCCCGTTGCTCCCCCCTTCCCCCTGACACCGTCTCCATCGCTCACTCTTTTCATCCATTTTTTCCACCGTCTGCTTTTTCCCTCTTCCAACTTCCATCTCTTTTTCTCCTTTACTTCTCTCCTCCCCTCTTTCACTCTTTCTGTCCCAGTTTAATTTCCTTTCCATTATATCACTCTCTCCTTCTCTCCATCTCTCTCTCTCTCTCCTCCCCTCCACCTCTCTCTCTTCTTTCTTCTGTCTCCTCCTTCTATTTGGGCTCACACATCTCTTTCATTTGATAATGACAGGATGCAGAATTTAAAATAAAAAATAAAAAATGGAAATCAGTTTGCGAATCAGTGCAGTGTCTGGGAAAAGCATCGCCAAGATGTTTGGCTCTCTTGGGTTTTTTCTGAGAAACAGATTTTTGTTAAGTGTGCTGTTTTGACCAGTATTTGTCTTTGAAGAGGGGCTTGTAAGGAGCTATTGAATAAAGAAAGAGTACTCCTTTTAAATAAAACCTCACAGACAGGATAACATCACTTAATTTAGGTCGCATTACTTTGTGGTCTCCAGCTGTTATGTACAGCATGGTCCAATGGTTCTCAAGGCATCGGTCAAATTTGGGGTCCTAAAGGATAATTGGGAAAAACTAACAAAGATTAAATACTACAGATCTAAACATACAACTTGATTATACACAGCTAACTTCTTCACATTAAATCATCTAACTGAGATTATATGAGTCCAATAGAGGCCATATGCACACTAGCAGAGATAAAAAGTACTCCGTCAGAGTTGATTTTACTTCTTGTGTATGTTAATAATTAGCTTCGAATTAAATGACTCTTGTCTGTTAAAAGAAATTACACTGTAGATTGAACAGCTCTCAATATTTATTGGGTCAGGTCTCTGTGGGAAAAAGCCAGTGAATAAACGGGTAAAGCCAGTGAATAAATGGGTAAAGCCAGTGAATAAACGGGTAAAGCCAGTGAATAAACGGGTAAAGCCAGTGAATAAACGGTAAAGCCAGTGAATAAACGGGTAAAGCCAGTGAATAAACGGGTAAAGCCAGTGAATAAACGGGTAAAGCCAGTGAATAAACGGATAAAGCATAAGTCGGTTAATGTTCAGTGACATTAATCATGATCAGTGGAGTGACTTGCTAAATGTCAGGGCTGTCATTGTAGTAGTAGTAGACACTCTTTTTTAAAACTCTGATCTTTCCATTTTCTCCTTATTTGGGAATGCCCGGCTGTATTCCAGGTTGGTCTCATCCCCGCGACCTTCTACGTGAATTAGGGAGAGCAGACGAAGGCATGCTCCGCTTCCAAACACACGGCGCTCCAACGGCGGTCCCTGCTTCTCCCTGCACTGTCAGCCCAGCTCCCTCAGGCATTGCGTGGAGGACCACCCTTCCCATGAAGCATGAGCATTCAGACCGTCGGCGCCCGACTGACCAGAGAGAATCGCTGGTGCGCAAAGTGATCTGGTCACCCTGGCAACTAAATCCCTCCTGGCGACATCACACGTGGGGCTGCTAACCACATTTGGCAGGATTCTGCACCAGACTGTGGGGCCAATCCACACTCTCGAATAGGACCTTCACAGGACAAGCCACTTAGCAGCAACTGTAAACTGACACTCTTGACCTTGACTTAACCCTTCAATGTGTAAGATCACAAATACGTGATTAGAGTGTTCTTATGGAACATTCTAATGCTGATGTAACCATCACTACTGGTAATTGAAAGCAATTGATTTCTAGATCACTGACTTAAAATTTTGAAAAAATATTACAAAAAAAAAAAAACCTACTCTTCAAAGGGTTAAACAGGAGTGTTGAAAAACCCAAGGGGTTCCCAAACAGGAGTGCTTCATCAAACTGGAAAATAATTATTATAATTATTTAGCTGTCAAGGAATTATTTTTGTTTATATTTCCATATTTCATATATTACATGGACATAGACTGTGATAGACCTTGACTAAGGGTTAGATAAAATATGTTTTACGTATATTCTGTAACACCGTGATCATTAAGACATACTTCGACATGCTAGTGTGTTAAATGGCTGCTCCATTGCAGCTGGTAGCAGGATAAAGGTATCAAGCATAACCCATTTTAAAGAGGAGCCCCTGAGCCACAAGATACTTCATAATAAGATGAAGCTTTCGAGGACACTGGAAAATAACCAGGCACTCAGCAGCCTACACTGACTCAGTTGGTTGATGATGATTGGTACATTAGAACAGCCATTGCTGGTGTCAAATACTGAAGTAGTCTTTTGAGGGCATTGAAAGTTGAAGCAGTCTTGTGGGGGCATTCAAAGTTTGACCACACTTACCTCAACAAATAGACAAAAAAAACAAAACACGACCGTAATATCGTTAACGGCAAATGGGCTACTGACAACCACAGGGTTAGAACTTAGTTCAGTTTACTGTTCAAAATGTTTGTGACAGGTGGCATCAAATCTCCGAAACCTGCCAAGCAAAGCTAATGTTGGCACGGTAACGGCAGAATGGCATACGGAGGACGGTGTGCAAACTGGGTCATGCTTCCTGGGATGTGGATGGCATTTGGCATTGCGTTTTTACTGGCACAAGAGCAGTCAAATCCCCTCTCCCGCTCTATCCCATCCACATGAAAAGTGGCACAAAAGCAGTCAAATCCCCTCTCCCATTCTACCCCATCCACATGAAGAGGTTTGAGGAAAGGGGTGGGGGGGAAAGGGAAAAGCAGGGCTATGGGGTAAGTGGATGGTTGGGATGCAATAAATAGATGCTGTGCCCTGGTGGGTTATGGGTAATGTAGTCTACACCCCCCCCACCCCCATAGAGGGGGTGTGACGATGCCGTGGGACTCTCCGTAGAGGGGGTGTGACGACGCCGTGGGACTCTGTGGGACTGTGCAGCTGCAGACGAGGACAGCACGCACGCATGGTTACGCAGCCGGCTGTGCAGAGCAAGCAGAGTCTGCCTGGATGTTGGGGGGAGGGGGGGGGGTGGTCTCGACACCAGCTGCACCTGCCAGCCCCAACCGCACAGGTGCATCATGGGAGGAAATGAGGAGGAGCAGGGGGATGGAGAGGGTAGAAGGGGGCATCATTAATTCCACACACGTGTGTCAATATCCCTTCTCCACTTCTGCCTCGCCATGGAGACGAGAGGTTCGCTCAACACAAGCACCCCCCCCCCCCTCCCAAAACCCCGCTCCCCAACCCCCCCCCCCCGCAACTCCCCTTAAGAGACCCCAGTCTGAAGGGTTGCGCAATCTGTCTCCCACAGACCCCCAGGGGCAAAGATACAAAAAAAGAGCAAGCAGAGGTCATTACTGAGTTTTTCATATCGTAATTGCGACAGGGGTTTTTAATTTGTTTCGCATTGTCAGAACGAGGGGGGGGGGGGGGGGGGTGTGTCTCACTGTCGAGGATGCGCTGAACAAGCTGAAAACTGTTTCTGTTTTTTGTATTTATAAATTTTTTTTTTTTTTCCAGATTTTGCTAAAACGGCAGAAAGCCTGTTACAGGGTGATTATTTCTGTCGGGATTGGACGAGCGCTTTGAAGACTCCCTCAGATGACCTTCAGGAGGCCTCGCTGAGCGAAATCGTTTGAGAATTACATAAGTCATTATGCAAAGCAGGACCTAAATGAAAGGAGCAATAAACGAAGGGGAAGGGACCGGCAAACGCTCTTCATAAAGACGACTTGTGTCTTTGATGACGTCGTTGCTCACTGCTACCCTTGTTGTCTGGCTGATCGAAATTTGGAGGGGGGCGGCAGTGGTCCTGGGGGGGTGTCTGGGCAAGCCCCTCCTATGAAAGACAAAAACACTGACTGTGGACGGGAAGCCAGCCCTTATGGAAATGAAATATACTGCAGAATATTTTAAATATTTTGTGAAGATAATGTTGATATATTTACAATATACTGCAGCATATTCTTTTTCCATATCTTTTTCCATAGAGTGCCCACATTGCTTCTGCTTTCACATCAGAATGTTGTCCAAATGTGAATTAATTTCTGATAGTAGTACATAGTACATTTGATGGTACATTACCAGTGATAAAGACCCTGTTATATATAAACAACCCACTCACACAAAGAGGCATGCAGCTCGAAAACGCCTCACAGGGGAATTTTACAAAATACAACACGCTAAAACATATAGGGATAGAAAATACATACCAAAATCAAATAAATATGTGAGCATGCTGACACAGCACCTCGGGTTCATATCATATTGCCACACACATGCAAATATGACAGAGAGCTGCGATACCAGGAGGAGTCTGGCACCCCTCCCTCCCTCCCTCCCTCCCTCCCTCCCTCCCTCCATCCCTCCATCCCTCCATCCCTCCATCCCACTCTCACTCTCTCTTCCTCTCTCCCCCTCCCTCTATCCCTCTCTCCCTTCCTCTATCCCACTCTATCTCTCTCTCCCCCTCCCTCCATTCCTCTCTCTCCTTCTCTCCCTTCATCTATCCCACTCTCACCCTCTCTCCCCCTCCCTCTATCCCTCTCTCCCCCTCCCTCTCTCCTTCTCTCCCCCCTCCCTCCATCCATCCCTCTCTCCCTCTCTCCTCCTCCCTCCCATCCTTCTCTCTCTCTCCTTCTCTCCCTTCATCTATCCCACTCCCTCCCTCTCTCCTTCTCCCCCCTCCCTCTATCCCTCTCTCTCCCCCTCCCTCTCTCCTTCTCTCCCTTCCTTTATCCCACTCACTCTCTCTCCCTCTCCCTCTATCCCTCTCTCTCTTTCTCCCCCTCCCTCTCTCCCTCCCTCATTGTTTCACTGATCTGAAGTTGACATGGTAAGGTGTTTGCCATAGTGCCTTCACCTGACCCTGAGGGAACAACGGGCCTTCTGGCTGCAGCGTCTGTCTGGAATACCGATCTTCAGGACCATGGACAGCTCATCTACATGCCCATACCGGCTCATTATAGTTTTATATTCTCAAGTTTTTTTTAAATATTCTTTTACATTCTACGATTTGAAATGCAATCATATTTACAGGTTCGTTGCTGAAACTTCCTGAATCGATTCGGGATCCGGGGTGTGATTTTCACACTCCAGGAATAAAATGTTCTGACTCTAGTCATCACCACCAGGCCAGACTGGTGCAGAATCAGGCAGGTCGTACAGATATTTAAGTTCCTCTGAGTCTTCCCAGAAGTTTCAAAAAGGCCAGAGGATGGACCAGGGGGCACATTCGATCCACCCTGCAAATGTCTGCAGGCCGCACCTTCAGCCTGACTTGCCCATCTGTGGACAAATCCACGCTGCTTGCCCATCTGGAAATGCTTTTATCCGCGGCTCCTCAGGGACACTGCTGACCGCTGGGTTTCCACTGTGTTCCACCGAGCCAAGCCAGACGTTCCCTTCTTTGCGTTTTTGTAATATACATATAATTCAGTGCATCAAAGTCCCCACTTTTAGTTTGTAACGGCAATCCTATCACCGACCCGGAGATGGGGTCGGAAAATTGGAATTGGAAGCGGTCCGGGGATGAGAAATTTGCGGCGAGGGAGACCGGGGGAATGGGAGATGAGGAAGAGATGCGGGAATGCGGGATCTTCCGCCTCCCGCCTCCCCCCTCCCCCCTCCCCTCGCGGACGTCATTTGTCTGGGAGCCTGCGGCTTGAGCCGCGCGCGCATTCGCCTTCGGAGACGGTGGAGTCAGCAGGAAGTAGCAGGTCCCTGGAGATGCGGCAGCAGTAGGATAATATCAACCTCACCATGCATGACCTTGCACATTACCTGCACCCATGTATATATATATATATATATATTATATATATATATATATATATATATATATGTGTGTGGTACATTACACACTGGTGAGCAGGAATCCACTGTTTGACCAATTCAGTTGCTCTTAACAACAGATATCGCTGGCACAGAGAAAGAGAGAGAGAGAGAGAGAGAGAGAGAGAGAGAGAGAGAGAGAGAGAGAGAGAGAGAGAGAGAGAGAGAGGAGAGAGAGAGAGAGGAGAGAGAGAGAGAGGAGAGAGAGAGAGAGAGAGAGAGAGAGAGAGAGAGAGAGAGAGAGAGAGAGAGAGAGGAGAGAGAGAGAGAGAGAGAGAGAGAGAGAACGGTAATGTAATGCTGAAGTTTGCTGAGGCCTGGGTGTGAAGTTACAGTTGCCTGGGTTCGATAAGAGGACGGCAGACGGCGTTGCATGTCAATGGAACCGATGGAGTGTCACTCAAACGCTTAAAAAGCCACTTCTGATGAGCTGCCAATAATTTATAGCCCTTCAGAGTAGGCCTACATATCTTAAATTTAAACCAGCTGCGACGAAACGTTAAAAACAGGTGTCGATATTTTATGGTATAGCGTGCGGTGATAAAAGAAAAAACATATTATAAGGGGAAATGAATGAGTAGACGGGAGGGGGAATGGGCGGGAATGCAAATGAGAGGATGCGCTAGAATAGGGAAGGCGTCAGGAATGGAGCGAGGCAGCACACTTCAAACACTGGTGTAAATAAAAATGAAGAAGATAAACGTAGACGGTCACGGACACCTGCGTTTTGTGCAAATGGAAGATTCAATCCTTTGTTTCTCCGAGGCCACGACAGAGAAAACCGGCCGGTCTCGCGATTGATCTTCTCCGAACTTGCCCTGTGCACGAGCACGTGACCGAAAACGCACGCGTCGCAAGTCGATGCACGTGCTGTCACGTAGGCCTAAAACTCTCGTGGCGATTTTTTTTTTGTTATGGGATGCGCTCGAGATGCCAGGCAACTTATCGAAAATAAAAGGCGGTCCGTTTTCTTTTTTTACGAGGAAAGTGTGCCTTTTTGCAGTTATGCATGGTAGAGGCAGAAGTCGCTATTTGAGCATGTTGTCGAACTGATTTGTTGCCCGTGGCAAAGGCATCAGTATTCCTCGACTCGCTACTGAAGGGGAGGGGAGCGAGAAGCCCCCATCAGTCCTCTTGACTAATTAAAACTAACGACTCCAGGTGCCGGGATAACCCGGGGGAAAGAACGGCCGGGCGGCATGTTTGTGTTGGTGGTTCGCCTTGATTAGGGACGCCATCAATTCTTTTTAAGAATCTCCACAGTATCGACTGAACGCCTGACACACGGTTTGCACTTTAAGATAAGTGTAGTCTAAATGCAAATGAAATCACATGACAAAGAACGACGGCATGGTCGTGTAGCCTACCTGTAGTGGCGACAGTTATAAATTGATACATATGCTTAATGTGATGTCGGTCTGGTTGTTCACTACACTGTGCTTTGCATGTGCCATGAACTCTGTATATATGGAGGCTATTATTTTTATCGATTTCAAACAACTCAATAATGACTTTCTGAAACCCATGATCGGTAATATGATTTAGACTTTATGTCCTTCCAGATGTAGACTACAAGCGGGCGGGCGCGCGTGTATGGGGGGGTCCAATCAATACCTGATATAGGCTACGCTGGGGATGTCTAATAGTGGTTTTGACTGTTTGTGGTCTTTGGCGCCCCCTAACGCCAATGTATAGAATATCACCAATGATTAATTATAAAAACACTATATGATAGATACAAACTAAATATCTTCTGATGTGAATTACCTGCTCCAGAGACACGTGCATATTCAAAACCTGTAGGTAACTATTTTCCAAAGCGAATGCGGGGTACACACACAGGAAGTGTATTGCGATTTTAAACAACTGAACAAGGGATTAAAGCTATGTATCCCAAAGCCATAGTTGCTTTATTTCTGTCACTGGCAACCAGTCTCTTGGTTAATTTAAATATTAGACTACCAGGTGGCACCACGCAACAATGTACATCTCCCACGTAATGTGTAGTATTAGCATCAGCACCATTAATAGCTTAATTGGTATACAGTAAAAACATATCCCTGTAGGAAGATAAAATAGATCAAAGAAACTCAGGAATAGTCAGGAATAATTTAATTTATTTATCAAGATTACACATATGTACAACATTTGTCAATGATGATAACCTTACCACATTGTCATTAAAAAAACACTGAAAACATATAAAAAAACAGTCATTTGGAATTAGGCTATAAATATAAAAGTACAATGTCAACTATATAGCCTATATAACACAGACTGTAACTTTTAATTGTTTAGGCTAAATATAGCTCAAACTATAATTTACACATGAAAACAAAACGTGGTAATACAAGAGACGTGTTGTGCGTTTAGTATGAAAATTGGTTCCACAGCCGATGAAAAAATACCATGAAGGTATTAGGTCAGGTGCAGTTCATAACTCGGGTGTGCTGTGTTTGGATTCGACCATCGTGCCGCTGATTTGGTCACTTTTGTGAGAGGTCTCTTTTTAGAACCGACAGCAGTATCCACAGCCTTTGTTCTTACAGCACTTGCAGCAATAACGGCACAGAGATAGAGGGATGTGACGCTTCGTCCTGAAGAGAACCTCCTGTGCGCGGGAGAGAAAGAGCGATAAGACTCCAAAGCATTTCGGCCCTTCTTACACTCACACGTTGGCATTCGCAAATTTGTTCCCCTGACACCTCCTCCCTCTTATATTAAGCACAATTACAAAATGACAGTTGACATTTTAATTTTTAGGCCCTACGGCGGACGCGCGCTCCAACGTCTCACTTTTCAATAGATAACGGTAATTAACTGGCATTCAATTAACCGACTGAGTGTCTTACCAAGGGATCCATCTCCTTTTCTGTGGCGGCTGTTTGTTGCGTCTCCTCAGTTTGCACATAGTTTCCCCCGGTCTCTTCCACACGTGTCTGCAAGTTTACAAGTGCAATTAGGGACAGTGGATACAACATGCAGCGGCGTGTACGTTTAAGCGCTTACAGTTTTTACTAGAAGAATTAGCGACATTTTGAGCTCGCAACAAGTAGTCTAGCTTTCGAAGCATAGTTTCAAGGATGAGTTTAATTTCCAAAGCTTACCTCGGCGTAGGGGAGAGCTGTGTTGCAGAGGACGCAGATGCTGAGAAGCACGAATATGACGGCAATGCACGTGGACTTCATTTTTGGATTGTTTTTGCGGTTTTGTTTCACCGGGGGGAAAAAAGTTATCTTCACTTTGGAACTGCTGTGTGTCGCTCTGTGTCAAGTTTCAGTCTCCCTGTTCTTGGCAACACGGCGAGTGATTCGAAAGAGAGAGGAGTCTTCACTTTCTTTCCCTCCAAAAAAAAAAAACTGATACCCGCAGGTTTGTTCAGTTCGTTGAGGCTCGTATTTGAATGCTGAGACGAAGTCCCTGCCGCCGTATTTATAGCCATTTAGGAGTGTGTTGCCTCATCCTTGTCTTGTGTAACTGCGCAACTGCCAAACTCATTCCTGTCAAATCTTGCCTAATAGTAGTTGGGAATTATCAGTAACATTAAGTTCCCGTAAGTGCTTGAATAGGATAATATAGAATCAAATAAACTAGCGCAAACTGTGTTTCTGAAGTCTTGAAAAACGTTCACACTTTTCAGTATAGCCTATGTAAATGAATGAAACTTGCGAGAAACAGTGTGCGGGAGCGTCTTTGATTTCTGTTTAGACTAATTAGCCTACGGTCTCTAATTAGTCTCTCTCCATTAATGCAATAATGTATCAGAACATACATACATACACACATACAGTACATACGTACCCTGTACATACACTCAGAAATAAAGATACAGGTGGAGGTACGTTTTCCTTCTCTAAGGAACACATTTTCCAAATGTACCCTGAAAGTACATTAATGATATATTTAGATACTAACAAGTACCCTTTCAAGAGTACCAGCAATAAGTACCAAAAAAGGTACAAATTAATTATGTATTGCTGCCTAGGGGTACAAGTCCATGTACTTATAAGGTACCACCCAGCCAGTGTCAAGCGTTTGTACATTTTTAGACACTTTCCATGCCTTATTTTGCTGAGTGTACATACATACACACACACACATACAACTTTGACACGTGTACCACTACATACACAGTAGGCTCAATTGCTTAGGCTCAATTAAACTCTTAACAGATAGAGAATAGGTACTAGAATAGGTTGTTTTAACACTGAATATCAAACTCTAAATGTCCATGAGGTTCAATAGTCCTACTGCAGTATTATGACCCAACATGTTCAACCACACAGCAAAAATGGTGGTGTACATTTAACACCCTAGGGTGTTAGTGGACTCAGATAAACACTATTGGGTGTTAATTGTATAAAACAGTGTTCAATTTACACCATTTTTGCTGTCCCCAGCAATGTTTTTACAGAAACAACCCTGCATTTTTTATCATTTTTTTGTGAGTGTGGATTGTGCAGATTATGTTAAAGCTTTACATTAACTGTATCCGGTTTCCCTTTTGCCTGCAGACTGTGGAATGCTCACAGCAGCATGTTCTATCCTCGGCGGGGTTTTGCGGGAAATCCACAGAGAGCTAAAAAAAAAAGGACAGAGTGTAGCCGGCAGCGTGCCACGCGCCTTCTCGACAAACTTGGGAAATTCCAGCCACTCAGCGGGCGTACACACGCACAACGCGCTGAAAACCCAACTCCGACAACTGTGAAGGGCACTAATAGCCTAATGATAATTATTTTTCACGTGCTATTTTAATTATTAGGCTACCTCTGATAATTCGTGCGCACGCAGATAAAAACATTGGGTCATGGTAGTGTTAACCTATAGAGCTAGAGCCTAATCGTCGTATTGCCCGTGAAGTTAGCGTTAACTATAATTAAGGCAGTGGTGTAACCTTCCTCTTTGACCGTGTTTCGGATTATATTATTTATATAGATTTTGAACATGATACTACGGGGCATGCAATTTTCCTTCCAATTTTAACTGTATTAAAAATACATGTTTGGCTATTTATTATGCATCCAGGGAGTTAGACGGATTGCTACTGCAACTTGCATTTATGGAGAGTTTGTAAAGTAGCCTATTTCTATAACTGCGAACAACAGCGTAAAATCAATTTCAATTAGCAATAAGAAAAATTGTTTATCATGTCTTACAGTGATGCCTGGGCTGCACCACTATTACAGACGCTAACCTTACCTGAAATGCATTTATGTTAAAACAACAGAGCCCATTTGCCCGCAAATACATTACATGTTTGTGTCTATCTGAGATCATTCGCGAGATCCACAGAGAAAACGTAAATGCACGGGATGATCGAATTAGTCATGTCATGGATTAATGGATGGATCATGGATCAATACATTCAGGTAAAAGAGCTCTGTTCCACGCGTCAGTCAGTCTCGCTCAGCGATAACCCCATGACTCCACACGTAGATTTTGGCTCAAGAACTACAGTGTCAACCGATAAAACCAGAATAGCTTTTTGTTGGATCACCTTCTTTATAAAGAAACAAATAAATAAATAATTTTATAGTTTGGATTTTCCCTCCTGGACAGAGGAGATAATTAGGGGGTTCTAAACAGATTTCTTAAACATCTAATTATCGAGACTGGATAGTCTGAGGTAAATCGTCGTGTTTCTAAATATATATTCACAACGTATTATGCATGATTCTGCGTTTAATTAATTGTGGAAATAACTTTATTATTCGAGGCCATTAAATCAATGTGTGTGCATAATCAATCACACACACGCACACATGCCTGTACCAACACCTGTCCCAGGTGCTAGTTGGCCAGATGGCTGGTAGAACAGTTGTCTTGTCCAACGAGATGCCCAGGTGGCACTGTATGGGATCAACATACACAATAAAATGTTCAGTGTAAAATTAAAGGTTGTATCAGCGATTTTGGGTGGAAACATAATTGATCACATTCATCTGATTTTTCCTCACGATCCGCTAGCTGCCCGCCCCATAAGCAGGCCGTCAAAAAACCGCGTCTCTGTAGGCAGCCTATGCTCCGAGATCGTACACAAAAACAAATGGTACTACCAACCACTCAAAACCAAAATAAACAGTATTCCAACCAATCACAATGATCTGCACAAACGCTAATACTCTTATCTCGCTGAAATCTTGACGGATTTACAAACGGTTTGGTTTCTTACAAACGTTATTAACGTGGTTATAATTCTGGATGCTTGAACACTATTTTTTAAAACATAACATAATTATTCATAAGTATGTTTGTTTGGGATTTCGCTTCAGAAGTGACGTCACGTTTGTGCAGATCATTGTGATTGGTTGGAATACTGTTTATTTTGGTT
Organism: Synaphobranchus kaupii; assembly: GCA_029718625.1. NCBI lineage: Eukaryota > Metazoa > Chordata > Actinopteri > Anguilliformes > Synaphobranchidae > Synaphobranchus > Synaphobranchus kaupii. The sequence continues at coordinate 8,592,582 of CM056390.1, read as the reverse complement.
TTGAGTAGTTGGTAGTACCATTGTTTTTGTGTACGATCTCGGAGCATAGGCTGCCTACAGAGACGCGTTTTTTTGACGGCCTGCTTATGGGGCGGGCAGCTAGCGGATCGTGAGGAAAAATCAGATGAATGTGATCATTTATGTTTCCACCCAAAATCGCTGATACAACCTTTAAACTCCATCAAGAGGTAATATAAAGTCCAAAGAGGGATCACATGTGATGCTCTTATAAAAAAAAATCTAATTTACTGTAAAATGTTTGTTTATAATTGCCTTATCTGCAAGCGAAGGGTGTCCGGGAATAAGATGTGGAATAGGTTACTCATTGAAATCGCTTGGATTGTAGCCAGAGGCTGTGGGGTTTTAATCCAGTGCAAAACACTGCTGTTATCCCAGCATACCTCACCCTAAGCTGAGTGAATCTTGGCACCAAATTAGCATTGGGAATGCATGAATGGTAAAGCTGTAGCCAGCAATGGCGAAGTTTGGATGTGGTGATTGGCAGATGAGAAGGGCACTATTATGAAGGTCCGTTGTAAGATCATTTCTAATGACAGTGATGGATCTGTGACAGGGATAAAAAGGCCGGACGGTGGCCAGGGAATGTGGTGCGTAAGACATTACACAGTGGTGCCCTTGTGTGTGTGTGTGTGTGTGTGTGTGTACGCATGTCTGTGTGTGTGTCTGCGACGTGTGTATTTGCGTGTGCGCGTATGTGCGTGCATTTGTGTGTACGTGTGTCTGTGTGTGTTTGTATGTGTGCGTGTGTGTGTGTGTGCATGCGCGAGTGTACGCACATGTGTGCGTGTGTGTGTATGCGCGAGTGTACGCATGTGTGTGCGCGCGTGTGTCTATGTATGTGTGTGCGCGTATGTGCGTGCATTTGTGCGTACGCGTGTCTGTGTGTGTTTGTATGTGTGCGTGTGTGTGTGTGTGTGCATGCGCGAGTGTACGCATGTGTGTGTGCGCGTGTGTCTATGTATGTGTGTGCGCGTATGTGCGTGCATTTGTGTGTACGTGTGTCTGTGTGTGTTTGTATGTGTGCGTGTGTGTGTGTGTGTGTGCATGCGCGAGTGTACGCATGTGTGTGTGTGTGTGTGTGTGTGTGCATGCGCGAGTGTACGCATGTGTGTGTGTGTGTGTGTGTGTGCATGCGCGAGTGTACGCATGTGTGTGTGTGTGTGTGTGTGTGCATGCGCGAGTGTACGCATGTGTGTGTGTGTGTGTGTGTGTGTGTGTGTGTTTACAGTGTGTGACCGCAGGGATTTCCCAGAGTTGAGGCTGGGCACAGCCGTGTAGTCGCCTGCACTATCAGACGGGATCTTCTGCTCAAACAGACCTGGGCTCCGCAGTGAAGGACAGAACGCCCCACAGGCGCCACCCCCGCCCCTCCCCCACCCACCATCCAGGACAATGACCCTCTCCTTCTCTCCCCATGTCTGCCACACCAGCAGCCCTCTCTCTGTCTCTCTCTCTCTCTCTCCCTCTACCTCTCAATCCCTCTCCCTGCCTCTCACTCATTCGACAGATTCAATCTTTAAATCTGTAGAATGTTCATTTGTTTTTTGTTTTTTTAAAAATGGTGCTCACAACATCTGTGACACAAATAGTGGGAGAATGAAGGCTCATATTACACAATATATATATTTTTTTAAATAGGCGGAGCTACCATTATGCTATGTGCCACGCACTGACTTGAACAGATTGTTGTGTTTTTGCTGTGGAGAACATCACCGTTTGATTTGGTTCAAGCGAGCACGTGACTGACAGGTCGTTGGAACTACGCCTGTTATGGGGTTGGCGAAACCACTACCATTACAAGGATAGATGATGACACGAAATGTTCTCCCACCTCCCTTCCTGGACCCTCCGTGCGGAGTGACACAATCACAAAGGAAAGATCAAGTTGTTCCCTTGAAACTAGGACAGGGAAACAAACAGCTACAAGTTAATATTAAAAATGCTACAAAAAAATAAGAAAAAAAAGTAGTAACAAGCAAGCGAGCACAGCGGGATTCTCAGCGCCAGGCAGCAGCGTGAAGTCGGTCGGTGGCAGTCGAGAACGAGAAAGATATTCCAGGGGCCGTCTGGACCGTCGATGTTTTCACTTTGACATTCCGGTCGGATGGGCCCGCTGTGCGGTTCATCGCCTGCCTGCTCCGGCATGCGGGCGCCGTCGCCGGCCGGCTCCCAGAACGCATCACTTCCTGTTCCCCATCGCTCTCGCCTGCTCCGTAAAGTGAGAACCCCCCGTTGTTGTAAATACAACGACACGTGTTATGATTACTTCAAAATCCCCGACGTGAATAAAGGTGTCAGCCCGTGTGAATAAATAAGGCCCCGTCTTCGCTCCAGGCGCGGGACTGGAGCCGATGCGAACAATGACAGTCGCAGATATGCGTTCGACGCGCTTCACTCTTAACACAATTTGTCTCGTGGGCAGGCTAAGCGAAAAAGCAATTCACAAAGGCCAAGTTTGCCGATGTTGCCGGAGTGATTCGAGAAGGCTGGATGTCTTTCAGGTGCTCCCATATGCCAAAATGCAACCCGCACACAGCAGATACTGCCGTCTACTACAGCGCCTTGCTTTAAAGCAGTACCCTAAATGAATCTAGATTTTATCATTACTGGGGGGCACTGAGGTGTGAATAATATAATATTCAAAAAGAAACCTGGCAACAATTCACCTTAATACACCTTTAGATTACATTTAGGGGTTTAGCAGAAGCTCTTATGCAGAGTACCATGCATAAGAGTACAGGGAAAAGGTTTAGCCAATGAAGAGCTAATGCCAAGTCATTACGGTGGTAACCGATAGTAACCCCTAATAGCCTTCATAACTTACTTAGACGCAGTGGATACTTTAACCTATACAACGTCAAGTTAAGTGTCATAATGGGTGCAGTGGGGAAGACTGCTAGTGCAGCGTTTTGAGTAGCAAATGGGGTCAAGGATATGGTTTCAGATTTAGCACAGGTGATGCTAGTAAATGTCCAGAGTTCAGTGTTACAGGAACGAGATGCGACTTTAACAGTCGTTTTTCAGTCTGTGGCGGAAGGCACACAGTGACTCTTCTGTACCGATGGTATATGGAGGGTGAAGTTGAAATTCCACCATAGAATACATATCCATGGGAGGGTAGGGGCAATACAATGGAAAACCTAATAGGGATTTCCACACTGCTATTGAGATGCACCTGCGGGATCTGGAAGTGTGTTTCTCAGACACGGCAACAGAGTAATAAACACAGGAAGAAGAGAGGGAGGGAGGGAGAGTGAAAGAGAGAGGGAGGGAGGGAGGGAGTGAGGGAGAGAGAGAGCAATGACTCTCCATGTGGGACAAGGGAGCAGAGATCACTCACGTCAAACAGAGCACAGGACACAAGGACGCCCGAGACTGCTGACTGCTGACTGGCGACTGACTGACGCGCCGAGAGAGAGGGACAGAGGGGGCGTAGAGAAAGAGGGGTTGATGGAGGGATAGAGGAGAGAGGAGGAGAGAGGGGGGGGGGGGGAGGGTCAATGGAGGGATAGAGCAAAGATGAGGAGAGAGGGATAATGGAGGGATAGAGGAAAAAGAAGAGGAGAGGGTCATGAGGGATAGAGGAAAGAGGGGCGTGATGAGAGATGGGGAGGAAAGGAGAGAGGGATGATGGAGGGATAGAGCAAAAAGAAGAGGAGAGGGGAGACAATGGAAGGGGGAATAAAGGCAAAAAAAAAAAGAATAAAGAGCCAAGGTAAAGGAGGAAGAGACGGAGGGAGAAACAGAATGAGAAGGACGGGCGACAAGCAGGGACCAGAGGTGACCCCATATGACTTCAGCTTGCAGTACCATCTCAATCCTCATGGGGTCACTGCAGCCATTGGGCTGTCCCAACTAATTATACAGTTAGTGATCAACTGTGTGATTACTAACGGCTTTTCTGAGTGATCAATCTCACGAAAGCAATTAGCCGACGTGATACACTGGGGCAAGGATGACAAGGATGGAATGTCAAACACAGAATGTCAAAAACGAAAAGTGTTTGCGCGGCCAAGCCCCGACAGTACCTTCAAGGCAGCGACAGAGCGTTTAAAACAGGGAGCAGACACGTACGCGGACGGAGAGTCCGCCAGACTGTCTACGGCCCTTTGCCTTTCATAGTTGAGCGTACCAATCCCCCTTTGTAGACCACATTTCCCATCATTTTTGCGCGCAAATTGCAAACAACAATGGCGTCCTTCATGGAAGAAGATGACGGTACGCGCGTAGGTGAAACGACAGGCCCGTGTGGAGCGTGGACACAAAAAACGACTGGACTGCCTCGGCGGACGTCTACTCAGGGTCCGTTTTGGATCTGCTATGATGTCATTCAGGTCTGCGTGGACCCTGCGGACGTCTGTATGCATCATTTTTTTGGCGAGTATGAGTTGGCTTTCATGGTACACTGCAGACCGACGGAGTCAATTCATTTTGCATTTTTCACTGAATCCATACATGCCCAAAAAACAACAAAGAACCAGCATTTACATTTACACAGGGGGAGCAAAATTGACAAATTTGTCGTAGTCAAAAACATTTTTACGAATTGTCCAAGCAGAAAGCTGTGCCTGTACGGCACTTCAAACGACAGTCAAAGAGTAAGGTTCAGATGGCAAAATCATTCAAGATGGGAAAGCTGGTATTCTGTACTGTGCCAATTCAATTTATACTCCAAATGTGTTGACATCTGTGGTGACCGGTGGTCACAACAGTTTGGTTACATACTCCAAATCCCAGAGTTCCATTCGAAGAAAAACTAAACCTCCAAACGAAGCGGAATGGTTTGCTTCGGGGTGTAGCACTTAGAAAATAATCCAGCGGGAGTGGATCTTGGAGAAAGAAGACTGCAGAGAGACGATCGACAATGTCGTCCCAACGCGGTAATATTCTCCATCGGATTTTAGGCGCTTGCTCTTCCACATTCGACATGCAACTTCCTGTGCGCGTGTCATGACATTCCAATACTTGGCGGGAATTTTACACATTCAGCACCAATTAAAAACAGCATACAGAGGAGCAGTTCAACATATTGAATGGATATTGCTACAAAAATGCCAGCATGAAAAGGTATTAAATATGAACAAATTAAAGGCATAGTAGACTTTGTTAGAACATGTTTCATAGCTACAGTACCTGGCCCCACATTCCCTTGCATTTGGTAACGTGCTAAAAGTGTGCTTTTGAGACCTGTTTCGCCATGCAATGGGAGCGAATGGAGAGAGAAAAAGCGTCATTCTTCGTTGGCCAGATGTTGACCACTGGAGCAAGTCATCAAGGTGAGCTTGAATATTATGACTCATATCGGGGCCAGGTAGCTATACATTGTGTTCTAACAAAGTTTACTATGCCTTTAAGGCGAGACACTGCAGGAGAATAGGGAAAAAGAATTAACTACAAGATATCATCATGAAACTTTACCAGTTGATTACTTATATTGTTACAATTATTTTTTGTATTGGAAGTTCTTTTTAAAGTGACATTTAAATATGCAAATTAGGCAATGCCTCATTAAATATGCGCTAATTTGCATTTATTTAAAAACCAAAAATAGAAAAATTGGATAAAGCCAGGTTTAAAATCTTTATTTCATTTTGACAACATATTAGAGACTAAAAACATTACAGAACAGATTTTGGATACATGCTTTTTTCATTTTATAAATGAGAAAATGCTATATACAGGTATAAAAAATGCATGAAGATGCACGTGGATGAAGATGCACGTTTCATTATAATTATTTTATCTTTTGACTACAGTCCGCCCTACAGTCTGCCCTCCCTGCCACTAAAAGGAAAAGTATACTGTAACAATAAAACAAACTGGTGGCAACATTAATGAAGTACAATATGCTGAATTCATGAAATTTCACTTTATTATTCTGTGTTATGGGACGTATACAGTACAAATACAGTAAATAGATTGTTTTACACTTTCTAATAGGCTTCTCTATCTCTACCCTGTTTACCTGTCACTCTCCTGTCGTGTCTCTGATAGGTATTCCATCACTACACTTGAAAACTTAACACTTTACTAATTTTCCTTAGCGCAGCATATCCAAGCCCTAACTCGTGTGCTAAGAGGACCATTCTGACATTCACGTCAAAGGCTACATCGCTCCTGGTTGACTCTTGAAGACGTGAGGATGAAAACACGCCTTTTCTGTATCCATTTTCTTGCGATTTGCATTCGCTACACTCTAGCAACAGACTGCTACAAAACCCTTGGTTTTGGGGATCTATGTTTATATGTAGACCGTTCCCCATGCAATTTGGACATAGCAATTCTTCCAGCAGCTCATTTAAACGCGACACGTGCATTATAAGCCACTGTTGTGTGACCGGCCTGTCATCTATTTTCGGATCTCCTTTCCCCATCTCCTGAATTTTGCGTTTTGACGCACTGACAGCTGGTGACTCGCTACTGACAGGCTCGGTGTCATCTTTACGATCACATGTAGTTCCCTTGCTTCTTCTGGCAGTAGATAATTGCTCAGGTCTCTTTTGTGTCGCTTTTGCACGGATTTTCGGTGTTTCCACATTCGCCGAACTTTTGTTTCACCACTTCATTATTTGCCGCTTTAAGCTAACACGGAAGTTGCCGAACACATCACGTGATGCGTTTTAGCGATCAGAACGCCAGAAATGGCCTTTAGCCAATGGGATTTTGCATTTTGTATTAAAGCACCCTTCGTCTTCTCACAAATAGCCGTCACTGCAAAGGAAATGACCATATTTGGATCAGCTACTGTTGAAAATGAGCTTTACAACAATAGGTAACACTACATTGTTTTACCAAACGTCACGGAACTATAGCTCACTCAAAAATGCTAACATTCGATCAAGTTAGGATAAGATTTCTGGACCTAAGTAGACAAAATACAGTAAAATAAACATTTCTGTGCAGTCTGGACATTTTTATGATATCAGTGTTAAAGAAGACATGTTATGGAAGCAAAATAACCAAAAATCTCAAAATTTATGAGTGGATGCAAAAACGTAATTTCTGCCTGCCGTGTCTCGTCTTAAGGCACAAAATATATTCCCTTAACTTTGCCTTTTTAAAAAGTAAGCATTTCCTCCTAAAACGATGGCACCAATTAGTCTAAAAAAGCTTCATAATGACGTTATTATTAGTCGGATGTGTCCTCCAGATATTAAACGTAACGTAGGCTAGGCTAGGGGTTCATTCCAATCACTTATTTTTACTCCTAGAATCCTTGCCTCGCTCCTTAGCTCCGCCCAACGGAGGACGCGAGGAAAGAATGCAAGGATCAGATATGAGGATGGAGGAAACGAGGCAACATGCATTAGGCAAATGGAACGTCCTTGCTCAATCAAGCGTCATCGTCATATTATGCTCACGTGCTTAACTATAAGGCTTTTTAGCTTATTTTTTCATGAATAAATGGTTCTTTTGTTAGTTATAAAGAATGAGTGTCATATGCATTAGCGCTTTATATTAAATGGAAAGGAATGCTAAAATTGCATTTGTGTAGGGGTGTGTCTGCGACATGGCAGATGTGAAGAGTGGTGGATAATTTATACATGTCACGCGTTCCGAGAAAAGGCTTCCGCAAAGGCGACACTTGTTTCCTCACTAAAGCATCCTCTGGGAACCTCCTCGTTCCCCACTCCTTGCTCCTCTATGGAGCATTTAGCAGTTTGGGATGTCCTTAAAGATGGCGAACTTCGATCGATTTCTGGGTCAGGCGAGGACCGAGGAGAATAGGACGGATAAAATAAGTGATTGGAATCCACCCTCGCCTATGCCATTATCAGTTTGTTGTTGTCAGCTGTAGCCTATGTTCACATTCTCACTGGTGATATAGCAGGCTGAAGTATCCCTGCCCTGGCATAACCTCACTGCAGAAAGCTTCCCAATCCGTGATCGGGCAGAAATGAAATCAGTCACAACATAGCTGAATTTAACGTTAGCTAATGCTTTTTAAAAATTATCCTAAATAGGCTAAGTAATTTATTCGCTGGGTATCATGTTAGTTTTCCTTTGACAATGCAAGGTAGAATTCCCCCGCTAATGTTAACTTATGGTAGTCAAGGTTTTCTTCATGGAAAACAATTGTGAGCATGGCCATCTCAGATTTTGATTAAACTCCATCATAATAATCCATTGTATGAATAATTAACACACACAAAGAATTTGCCTCATACGACATGTCGTCTCCGAGATATGGCCTCCTGAAATTTTCTCAAAACCTCCGTCTTTCGTGCTCGCGAGTCATGAAAACGCGAGTTTTTTCAGACTTTGGAAGCTTATAACTTGGGAGTGGTAACAGCTATAGAGCTGAAACTTGGTATCCTAACTGTCTTCCCTGTTGCGCGAATCTTGCCTCAGATTACTTGTACCCCCTTCCCTTTTGAAGTTATATGCACCCAAAGTAGCCACTTTGTTCAGTCGCACATGTTTTTGGTGATTTTCGAGGTCACCCTGTGCCCATACGAGTTGACATATACATCCCATATCACAGATTTATTATCTATAGGTGTATGTCTATGGTCACAAGCAAGTACAGGCTAATCAAATCATTTGTAAAGGAATGACATCCATCCAAAGTTGGGTCCGGGTGAAAAAAAGTCAAAAACACAACCGTCCGTCTTGTCAATGGATCACCATGTGGACAGTTAAAACTTTTTCTGAAATTTACACCAGTTAAACAGATATATTAGATCTACTCATCAAACTTCAGCTTTGGTACTCAACTCCTTCATGGTTAGACCACATTTTGAAAAATACAAATTTTGCACAATTCCGGGGATACAAAACTTGAAATCGGCCGATCTACGTGCGTAAGGTCTGATCACAACATGCATATTTATCTTAAAATAAAGTTAAGATGCCCCCTAGGGCCTAGAGCTAAGGTTAGATGTGGGATTTTCCCATGTCAGGTAAATACAGGGATAACCCATTACGCAATGATGGCATTTCCCATTACCAGGCAACAATATTTGGTCAATTTAATTCTAGATCTATCATTCAAGAATTGAGATCCCATCAGTGAGCCTCGTCGATTACAGAAACTATCGTGGAGCTATCAGAGGAGCAACATGATGGTCTTTGTAAAGTTCATGAGAAGAGCAAAGAACTCAAATGCACTCTCCTGGCCCCAAGATGTCCATAATGAGTGTTTGTTACCATTCCAGGACATAGTTTGTGTCATCAGTGCTCCAGAGCTGCAGGGACGTGGAGGCCGTCACTACAGACTAACTGTTAACGACTTCAATAACATTCAAGGCAAACTGTCAGCATTTATCAAGTAAACGACAAACTGTACACATCTTTATGGGAAAATATGTGGTAATTTAACATTTAAGGTGTATGGTTTAAAGTACTTGTACTATTCTGTTTGATGTCTGATAATAATTTGACACTTTAAAGTAGTAACATAACTCTTAAGACATGTGAATTCCCAATATGTTAAAATATGTGTACTTTTCAAAATGCTATCTAACCATGAAGGAGTTGAGTACCAAAGCTGAAATTTGGTTGATGAGTAGATCTAATATATCTGTTTAACCGGTGTAAATTTCAGAAAAGTTTTAACTGTCCACATGGTGATCCATTGACAAGACGGACGGTTGTGTTTTTGACTTTTTTTCACCCGGACCCAACTTTGGATGGATGTCATTCCTTTACAAATGAATTGATTAGCCTGTACTTGCTTGTGACCATAGACATTCACCTATAGATAATACATCTGTGATATGGGATGTATATGTCCACTCGTTTGGGCACAGGGTGACCTCGAAAATCACCAAAAACATGTGCGACTGAACAAAGTGGCTACTTTGGGTGCATATAACTCCAAAAGGGAAGGGGGTACAAGTAATCTGACAAGTCATATTCTTACAATTGGGAAGAAAGTAAGTTAGGATATCAAGTTTCAGCTCTATAGCTGTTACTAATACCAAGTTATACGCTTCCAAAGTCGGAAGTCGGCGTTTTCACGACTCGCAAGCGCGAAAGATGGAGGTTTTGAGCAAATTTCAGGAGGCTATATCTCGGAAATGACATGTCGTATGAGGCAAATTTTTTGTGTGTATTCATTTTTCACACAATGGATTATGATGATGGAGTTTCATCAAAATCTGAGAGGGTCATACAGGAACTTTTCAGAAAACTGGTTGATTTGACACGGAATAACCCGTCTGCTCTTTTTGGCATATCTATGTCACAAGGAACAATAATGTTACGTCCCAAAATCCACCTGTGTTGCAATAACCAGGTGTACAGTAGTGGAGGTAACATGAAGCCACTTAAACGCAAACCACAACCTCTTAGATAAACCCAGTCAAGCGCAGTGTGATTTAAAAGACAAAATGTTTAATAACACAGACACGTACGGTAGAAACTAATCTTAGCTATTCTCTAAACATTTAACAGATTGACAATATTTACAGTTCGGCTACACAGGCTGCATGCTCTCACCAGGCAGCAAGTGTCCAAAATCAGACCCACGTCCAGATGACAAAAGGGTCTTCTCCTCCTGGTCTAGCGGAATGGTTGCTGTGGTGGTATTCAGCAGCTTTAGTCAATTCACGGGCTATTTGCTTTAGTCTGTTAACACAGAACTCAGTGTTCAGGAAGCGTCGTGGAAGTCGTGTTGATCGCTAGCATCAGGAACTCGAACTCTCGTGATGCAGACGGAGACAGGGTATTTATCCTCCTGCATCTTTTAACCCCGCTTCTCTGTGACGGTCCTCTGCGTCCCCAGTTACGGCATCTTCTCAAGCAATTCGACGTCCACGGCTCCATGTAGGCTGAAGATGGTTGCCAGGCAACAGCGTGCGTTGTCTCTCCAGCGCAGCTCCCAGGATCTCCACGTAGGACCATGACGTCAGCATCTCCATCTGTGGGGGAGACACAGACAAACACAGCAGCCCAAAGCCAAGCAAACACAAAGTACGAAATACGAAAGACGAAACAGAAGGACGTAACAATACTTTGAATTTTTTTTTTTGCACAAGAAATAGTGTACGACACAGTGTAGTTTTTGGCTCCTTAACACGGGTTTTCAAGAATTAAATAATCAAATTTCCCCAGTTCTGCAATCAAACTAGACATCTCGATGCATCAATCAGTCAACACCAAGTAAGACCATGGTTATGTGCCTTCACTGGTGGAATGCCGCTGTGCTGATGGGCTCTGCTCTTTTTGGTATAGTACACTCCCAAACTGTAACAATTTCAATTTCAATTTCAAAGTGCTTTATTGGCATGACAAATACAGGCACTTGTGTTGCCAAAGCAGGGGTTACATAATAAAACTATATACAGTATGTTTATGTAAATAAAACAATAATAGAACTGCCTATAACAAGAATTACAATAAATTATGCTATGTCTTGTGTGTGTGTGTCTGTGTTTCTGTGTGTGTTGTGTGCGTGTGCACATGTCAGTTTGTATGTATGTTGCATGCTCGTATGTGTGTGCAGGTATGTGTGTGCGTGTGTGTTTGTATGTGTGTATGTTGCAATCTCGTATGTGTGTGCAGGTATGTGTGTGCATGTGTGCATGACAGGGTCACTCACTGTCCCTCAGATTGTGGCAAGAGAGCACAAATTGTGCTGCTAGTATGCAGCAGTCTTTATTTTCCCCTAATAAGAAGGGTAGTTTGTCGGCATCTGGTGTGCTGTCGAATTGTGGACATTTTTGGCTCATTTTGGGGTAGAATTTATTACGAATTTGGTCAAATTTGGCACATTCAATAAGGAAGTGTTTTTCGGTTTCAATTTTGGGGTCTTTACATTGTTGACACAATCTTTGTTCTTCTGGCAGCCATGATCTTTTGTGTCTGCCGGTTTCTATGGCTAGGCGGTGCTCGCTGAGTCTGTACCTCGTCAAGGTGGTTCTCAGTTTTTTGTCAGTAACTGTGGTCAGGTAGTTTGCTACAGTGTACTGTCTTTTTAGGGTCAGATAACATTTCATTTTACTTTGTGATTTTGTTTGAGATTCCCAATACGTGATATAATTTTGTTTCAGTTGTGTTGCAATTTGGGTAATTCTAATTAGATTTGTAGTTTTGTTCTGATCCTGAGCCAGTGAGGAGTTAGTATGTGTTAGTGTGTGTGCAGAACTAAGGCTCAGGACCAGCTGAGTGAGGGGATTGTTTTCTTTGCTCAACTCTTGGTATCGCAGGGCTTTGTATTGATGTGAGTGGGGATCACTGTGTTTTAAATGTTTCCAAAATTTGATTGCCCTTTTTTGTATTTTTATAAGTAATGGATATTGGCCTAATTCTGCCCTGCATGCATTGTTTGTTGTGTTTCTATGTACCTTTAAGATATGTTTACAGAATTCTGCATGCAGGGTTTCAATTGGATGTCTGTCCCATTTGCCGAATTCTTGACTGATGAGTGGACCCCACACCTCACTGCCATAAAGAGCAATTGGTTCAATTATAGCTTCAAAGATTTTTAGCCAAATTCTAATTGGAATCTCTACGGAAATTTGTCGTTTTATGGCGTAGAAGGCCCTGCGTGCTTTCTCCCTTAGTTCATTCACTGCAATATTGAAGTTTCCTGTAGAACTGATTTTTAAACCTAAATAATTATAATTTGAGGAATGTTCAATATAATTTGTTCCTAACATGAATTTGTGTTTTGTTCCCTGAGATCTGGATCTTTTTTGGAATGTCACAATTTTAGTTTTATTGAGATTTACTGCCAGGGCCCAGGTCTCGCAGTACTGTTCTAGCAGATCTAGGCTTTGCTGTAACCCCTGTTCAGTGGGGGACAACAGAACAAGGTCATCTGCATAGAACAGGCACTTTATCTCTGAGTCGTGTTGAGTGAGACCAGGCACTGCACATTTTTCTAATATGTTTGCAAATTCATTAATATAGATATTGAATAGGGTTGGGCTTAAGCTGCAGCCCTGTCTCACCCCACGTTCCTGAGAGAAGAAATTTGTTCTTTTGTTGCCAATTTTTATGCCGCATTTGTTCCCTGTATACATTGATTTAATGAGATCATAGGTTTTACCCCCTACACCACTTTCAATAACTTTGTAGAATAATCCTTGATGCCAAATAGAATCAAATGCTTTTTTAAAATCAATAAAGCAAGCAAATATTTGTTTTTTGTTTTGGGTTACATGTTTCTCAATTAGGGTGTGTAGGGTGTAAATATGATCGGTTGTGCGGTGATTTGGTAAAAATCCAATCTGATTTCTACTCAAGACATTGTGCTCAATAAGGAAGGTTAAAAGTCTAGAGTTTATGACACTACAAAGAACCTTCCCCAGATTACTGTTCACACAGATGCCTCGGTAATTGTTTGGGTCGAATTTATCTCCATTTTTGAATATTGGTGTTATAAGTCCTTGATTCCAGATGTCAGGGAAGTAACCTACACTCAGAACCAAATTGAATAATTTTAGGATGGCCAGTTGAAACTTTGTGCTTGTGCATTTTAGCATCTCATTTAAAATGCCGTCCAGTCCGGATGCTTTTTTAGGTTTTAGTGTTTTAATTTTATCTTTAAGTTCCTGCTCAGTAATTGAGAAGTCCAATGGATTTTGATTATCTTTGATTGCCAATTCAAGTTCCTGTAATTTTTTGTTTATATGGTTTTTCTCAGGGCATGGACCTAATTCCACTTTCTTAAAAAGTGTTTGGAAATAGTTTGTCCAGATATCTCCATCTTGTATCGCCAATGCTTCATGTTGTGATTTTTTAAGATTTTTCCATCGTTCCCAAAATTGGTTTGTATTTATTGACTCCTCAATTTCTGACAGTTGCTTATGGGTATATAGGGTCTTTTTGTTTCTGAGTGTACGTTTGTAATGCTTCAGTGTTTCACAGTATAGAAGGCGTATACTTGTATTATTTGGGTCTCTGTGTTTTTGATTAGACAATTTTCTGAGTTCTTTTCGGATGTTTTTACAGTCTTGGTCAAACCAATTGTCCTCTTTTTTGAGTTGAGGTTTCAGTCTATGTTTAATTTTTAGTTGTGATTTTTCTGCTGTTTTTTCAAAGATAGTATTGATATTTTTTACCGCCAGATTAACTCCTTCTGTACTGTGAGCATGTGTGGTGTCCAGAAAGGTGTCTAATAGTGTTTGAATTTCTTTATCACTAATTGCATTCTGGAACTCTTCTGTGCTATTTTGAGCCCATCTGTAGGATTTTCTAATATTGGACAGCTTACTGGGCTTTTTGGGTGTAGTGCTGTTAATTTCTGTCTTTTTGAGAATCACAGTAATTTGACTGTGGTCAGACAGAGGGGTTAGAGGCTTAACAGTGAATGCTCTGAGGGAGAAAGGGTCTAAATCTGTTATCATATAATCTACTGTACTATTCCCAAGAGGTGAGCAAAATGTGTATCTTCCTAATGAATCCCCTCGTAACCTACCATTAACGATGTACAGACCCAGGCTTCGACAGAGCTGCAAGAGTTCTCTTCCGTTTTTGTTGACCACATGATCGTGGTTTGTTCTGTGAGAATAGGGAGAATAGTTATTAATAAAGGGCATTTTTTTACTTATGTAGTTATCTCCCTGTGTGCTGGTAAAATCAGGTTGTATTCCTGTTCTTGCATTCAGGTCCCCACAGATAAGCACATTTCCCTGGGCCTGGAAATGGCTTACCTCTTTTTCTAATTCAGGGAACATCTCTTCTGTGTAGTACGGGGACTCTGAGGGAGGAATGTATATGGCACAGAGAAATACATCCTTCTGTGAAAGACCAAGGTCTTTTTTTATTTTAATCCATAAATAATATTTTCCAATCTTTAAGTGATCTATAAAACCCTCACCCTGAACATTTTTTAAATGATTTTTATTGATTTATTTTACATTTACTTAGTTTTATTTATATTTTTATATGAATTTATTCTTTTTTATTATTTCATTTTAAATATATATTTTTTATAATTTTATATTTTATAATTTTTTATTTCATTTTACTAATTATTTTTCAGTAGATTTATTTATTTTTTATTTCCATTTATATTAAAATGCATTTCATTTTAACGTTTTAATGTTATTTCAAGTTACGGTTTAAGTTTTTACATTTTTTTAAATGTATTTTTTGGTTTTTATTATTTATTTCTTATTATAAATATTTTTTATTATCACTATTATTTTTTAACCTACAGGGCTAAAACTACTTTGATGAGTACAGGATGAGGGTTACCGTGTGGGATTGTATTAAGCAGCAGGGGCTGGGGGTGGGTGCAGTCTCCATCATAGCTGCCATTTACATTCTTGCAGACTCTGCAAAAAGACTAGGCAGAGGGCCCAAGATGAAACCCAAGATGTGGCAGCCACCGAGATGAACTTTCATGGACAGCATGACCATCGCTACACGGTCGGTGAAAGAGGGGAGGTGGGTGCCTGAAGACCTGGACAGATCCACCGCCTAAGCAAGAATGACCTTCAAACCCAGCAATTCAAGGAGGCTGGTACTGAAAAGAGACAAGGGCAAGGCGGATGACAACACTTGTTCAAAGGGGCTGGAGAGTGGATTCCAGCACAAACTGAAAAGCCAGTTGGAAGCCTGGGGACGTGGTCAGACTGATCACCCTGTGACACAGTGAGTGTGAATAGATACAAGAGATCACAAAGGTGACTGGATGTAGAAGGTGGAGATGGGTGATGTCCCTGTGAGACTCAAGACCTGGTGCTGTTAGCTCAAGGTCCTCCCAAAGCTCCTTTCGCCCCTTCCAGTGGACGAAGCCCCAGCATCAACAGAGGAACCAATGGACAGGAAGATCAGCAGTGACCTCTGGAGACAGTTTGGAGCTTCCTGGAAACTTCCTGCATGTGGAAGGGTCCAATTTTTTATTTTGATATGATAGCAGGGGTATCATCTGAAGTTATAAAGCTTTTTATAATCAGTTAGGCTTTAAGACTTATCCAAAGCAAGTAAAATTAAGGCCAAAATTTCTGCGAATTGTAATTCCGTTACCACGGAATTGGCCACTTATTCTGCATCGATTGTCCTGGGAAACTTTTTATCCCTCTTCCACTGGTAGGCCCTGTCCAGGTATTCTACATGCACACATCCTTAAGTGATTCATACTTTAGTGGTGTCCTTTCATTGACTTCTTCAAACATCTTCCCATGGCATCATCAGCTCCAGCATAATGGTGTTCTATGTGCTTCTTCATCAACTCCACAATTCTTGCCTGAGGGCTGCGCTGCAGATCTTCCAGAGGAATAGGGCACAGTGCCAAGCCTTCTTCTTCGTCCGCTGTAAAATCACAGTAAGCTACAATGTGAACCTTGATCGATGCTGACCTCACTTTGCTGCCCTTGCGGTTCCAGTACGCACTCTTCTCTGATTGGCAGCTGCTGTTAAGGACAATTCTGCTGAACTGTTGGGAAGCTCTGTAGTATCTGTGGAGGTTAGCTGCTGATGTTCCTGTCCACTGGTTCCACTGCTGTTACTGGGAGTTCGTACGCCAGGAGAGGTTAGAGGAGCTTGGGGAGGACCATGTGCTGACAGCCCCAGGCATTGAGTTACACAGGGAGACCACCCTTTCTCCACCCTCTGCACCCAGTCATGTGCATAGTCTGATGTCCTCTTCATACACACTGTCACAGAGTGAGCAGCCAAACCACTTCCCTTGGCTTCTAACTGGCTTCTTTGTTAGAGTTGGAATCCACTCTCTAGCCACTTTGAGCCACATGTGGTCATGCACCTTGCTGTTGCCTTTCTTCAGTACCAGCATCTTCAAACTACTGGGCTAGAAGGTCACTCGTGCTTAGGTAATGGATCAGTCTAGATCGTCAAGCATCCGTCTCCCCTCTGTCACCAACTGTGCAGTGATGGTTATGCCATCGGTGAAGGTTCGGGGTTGGGGCTGCCACACCTTGGATTTTGTCGTAGGTCCTCTGTTTGGACTTTCTGCAGAGTCCACAAGGATGTAGACGGCAGCCAAAATAGACACCGTGCACCCCGTAACCACGTCCACTGCCAGCCTCTGGTAGTATGCTCACAAACTGTAACCCTCATCCTGAACATTTTAAAATTATTTTTATTGATTTATTTTACATTCATTTAGTTTTATTTATGTTTTTATATTAATTTATTATTTTGTATTATTTTATTTTAAATATTTTATATTTTATTTAATTTTTTTACTTCAGTAATTTATTATTTTTCATTAGATTTATTGATTTTTCTATTTCCATTTATATTAAAACGCATTTGATTTTAACGTTTTAATGTTATTTCAAGTTACGGTATAAGTTTTTTATTTTTATTTAAATTTTTTGGTTTTAATTATTTTTTTTTTTTTAATTAATATTTTTTATTATCATTATAATTTTTTTGCCTACAGGGCTACTTTAAGTTCAGGATGAGGGTTACCGGGTGGGACTGTATTACCAAACAGCAGGGGCAGGGGGTGGATGCACAGTCTCCATCATAGCCGCCATTTACATCCTTGCGGACTCTGCAGAAAGACTAGGCAGACGGCCCAAGATGAAACCCAAGATGTGGCAGCCACTGACAGGAACTTTCATGGCCAGCATGACCATCGCTACACGGTCGGTGCAAGAGGGGAGGTGGGTGCCTGAAGACCTGGACAGATCCACCGCCTAAGCAAGAATGACCTTTAAACCCAGCAATTCAAGGAGGCTGGTACTGGAAAGAGGCAAGGCCAAGGCGGATGACAACACTTGTTCAAAGTGGCTGGAGAGTGGATTCCAGCACAAACTGAAAAGCCAGTTGGAAGCCTGGGGAAGTGGTTAGACTGATCACCCTGTGACACAGTGAGTGTGAATAGATACAAGAGATCACACAGGTGACTGGATGTAGAAGGTGGAGATGGGTGATGTCCCTGTGAGACTCAAGACCTGGTGCTGTTAGCTCAAGGTCCTCCCAAAGCTCCTTTCGCCCCTTCCAGTGGACGAAGCCCCAGCATCAACAGAGGAACCAATGGACAGGAAGATCAGCAGTGACCTCTGGAGACAGTTTGGAGCTCCCCAAATCTTCAGCAGAACTAACCTTTATGCAAGCTCATCTCCATCTTCTGCATCTACTTAAGCTTCTTATACATGTGTGACTGGTGCACCAAAGCTTCTTTTTATCACCATCTTCAAACCCATTTTCCGTGACACTCAGCACCACGTGAGGATTTCTGGGGCTCCGCTCCACTGACGCACCAGGAGGAGGCAGAGGCTAAGGTCCGGGACATGGCGGCAGCAGGAGTGATCCGTCCCTCCAAGAGTCCCTGGGCATCCCTGGTGCTGCTGGTGTGGAAGAAAAATGGCTCCCTCTGGTTCTGTGTAGACAACAAACCGCTGAACATAGGCTGTGTCCGAATCAGAGCCCCATCTAATGTGTCCTGTGTAGCCTACTGTGTACTAAGCAAGTAAGTAAGTAAGCATACTGTATAGCTACTGCTTACTGTTTTGTTCTGTACTTAACAACTTTTTTTAATTGATTATTTAGCTTTTTTATGCCATACTCAGCTGGCATACTCAATAGTAGGCAAGTGTGCTGATTCAGACATGGGCATGGTGACTCGTAAAGATACATAGCCCCTTCCTGCATTGATGACGTCCTGGACAGCATAGTGGATTCTATTGGACGTGGTGGCAAGGGTCCAGCTCTTCATATACAACATTGAGAGTTCCACATACTGTATGTATAGACCATTCAGCCCTCCAATGGCGACTGATGTTTATGGAACCCAAAGGCCAGATAGCCCCACTGGATCAACCCGTTACAAAACTTAAACTTCATGCTCGAGCACCACCGCTGCCACCACTGTGACCAGGCTGACGAGAATGAGATGGAGAAAGAGAGGGAGCCAGAGCCAGCACTACTAGCTATCGCCCGCACCACCCTGCTGTGCCAGAAGAACTCCACAGCGAAGAGGGGAGACATTTGTGGCATCGTGGCATAATGATCCGTCTTGTCGTGTTCACCTAAAAAACCTGACACAGAATAACAAAGCTCTTCGACATCACCTGCATCCAGTCAAGCATCTCATCTGCAAGGGAATGGCACATCAGCAGCTTCTTCATCATCGTCATCATCATCATCAAATCTCTTTCCATGACACTGTCAGTTCCATCATGAGTATTTCTGGGACTCCCGCTCATCATGTCCACTTGTACTGCTCCATCATTCCTACCATTCATGCTCACCTTCTCTCTTCAGCCGTGTGTCAGATGTCTGACTGACCCCCTTCCTTTGTGTGTGAACCTTAATTACTGTTCACTCCACTACGATGTCCTTACAATTCTGTAGAATGATGATCTGTCTTTATTAGATTAGCTGGAGAAGGAAAATTCTGCCTGTCCACCTACCTACCTACCACCCTAATATATGGCCCTCAAAGCACAGCATAGCCCTAATCGAGCATCCTGTCACACTAGACCCATAGCTTCAAACCAGCAACCATATGGAAATGACTAACTAACAAACCCTGAACGTCAGTCAGTAAGCCAGTGAGCCAGTCAAACCACTCAAAAAACCCTGTTTTATCCAACATACAAACCAGCAACAACACAGTAGAACAAACCAGCAGCAAACCAGCATTGAAATAAAATAACCGTGATCTTACCTTTGGTGTCTTCTCGCGGATGTTTCCTGAAACCCACCACCAAGAAACCCACCACCATCACCACCAACCGTGCAACAGCAGCAGCAGCAGCAGCATAGGTTCTAGCTCATCACTTATACTAATCTCTGTCACAAATACCAAAACAAAACCCTAAGATCTCTACACCTTTGATTAATTCATAACATCACTACATCATTCGATCATTACATAATCAGTCCAGCAAAAACCAAAAAATATAAAGTTCACTCCTTAACAATTCTCATCCACTATTAGCAACAGCCACCAATTACTGAAATTACTGCAGAATATAAATCTCCACACAGCAACAACAAACCATAGATTAATTAGTACACTATTATCACAAGATCACCATATAAGCATACAATTCCATATAAAAAAAATTGGAAACTTCCTGTATGTGGAAGGGTCCAATTTTTTATTTTGATATGATAGCAGGGGTATCATCTGAAGTTATAAAGCTTTTCATAATCAGTTAGGCTTTAAGACTTATCCACAGCAAGTAAAATTAAGGGCAAAATTTCTGCGAATTGTAATTCCGTTACCGCGGAATTGGCCACTTATTCTGCATCGATTGTCCTGGGAAACTTTTTATCCCTCTTCCACTGGTAGGCCCTGTCCAGGTCTTCTACATGCACACATCCTTAAGTGATTCATACTTTAGTGGTGTCCTTTCATTGACTTCTTCAAACATCTTCCCATGGCATCATCAGCTCCAGCATAATGGTGTTCTTTGCACTTCTTCTTCAACTCCACAATTCTTGCCTGAGGGCTGCGCTGCAGATCTTCCAGAGGAATAAGGCACAGTGCCAAGCGTTCTTCTTCGTCCGCTGTAAAATCACAGTAAGCTACAATGTGAACCTTGATCGATGCTGACCTCACTTTGCTGTCCTTGCGGTTCCAGTCCGCAAACTCTTCTCTGATTGGCAGCTGCTGTTAAGGCCAATTCTGCTGAACCGTTGGGAAGCTCTGAACTATCTGTGGAGGTTAGCTGCTGATGTTCCTGTCCACTGGTTCCTCTGGTGTTACTGGGAGTTCGTACGCCGGGAGAGGTTAGAGGAGCTTGGGGAGGACCGTGTGCTGACAGCCCCAGGCCTTGAGTTACACAGGGAGACCACCCTTTCTCCACCCTCTGCACCCAGTCATGTGCATAGTCTGATGTCCTCTTCACACACACTGTGTCACAGAGTGAGCAGTCAAACCACTTCCCTTGGCTTCTAACTGGCTTCTCTGTTAGAGTTGGAATCCACTCTCTAGCCACTTTGAGCCACATGTCGTCATGCACCTTGCTGTTGCCTTTCTTCAGTACCAGCATCTTCAAACTACTGGGCTAGAAGGTCACTCGTGCTTAGGTAATGGATCAGTCTAGGTCGTCAAGCATCCGTCTCCCCTCTGTCACCAACTGTGCAGTGATGGTTATGCCATCTGTGAAGGTTCGTGTTGGGGCTGCCACACCTTGGATTTTGTCATAGGTCCTCTGTTTGGACTTCCTGCAGAGTCCACAAGGATGTAGACGGCAGCCAAAATAGACACCGTGCACCCCGTAACCACGTCCACTGCCAGCCTCTGGCTCACAAACTGTAACCCTCATCCTGAACATTTTAAAATTATTTTTATTGATTTATTTTACATTCATTTAGTTTTATTTATGTTTTTATATTAATTAATTATTTTGTATTATTTTATTTTAAATATTTTTTATTTTATTTTATTTTTTTACTTTAGTAATTTATTATTTTTCATTAGATTTATTGATTTTTTATTTCCATTTATATTAAAACGCATTTGATTTTAACGTTTTAATGTTATTTCAAGTTACAGTATAAGTTTTAAATTTTTGTAATGTTTTGGTTTTAATTATTATTATTTTTTTGATTAATATTTTTTATTATCATTATAATTTTTTTGCCTACAGGGCTACTTTAAGTTCAGGATGAGGGTTACCGGGTGGGACTGTATTACCAAACAGCAGGGGCAGGGGGTGGATGCACAGTCTCTATCATAGCCGCCATTTACATCCTTGCGGACTCTGCAGAAAGACTAGGCAGACGGCCCAAGATGAAACCCAAGATGTGGCAGCCACTGACAGGAACTTTCATGGACAGCATGACCATCGCTACACGGTCGGTGCAAGAGGGGAGGTGGGTGCCTGAAGACCTGGACAGATCCACCGCCTAAGCAAGAATGACCTTCAAACCCAGCAATTCAAGGAGGCTGGTACTGGAAAGAGGCAAGGCCAAGGCGGATGACAACACTTGTTCAAAGTGGCTGGAGAGTGGATTCCAGCACAAACTGAAAAGCCAGTTGGAAGCCTGGGAAAGTGGTTAGACTGATCACCCTGTGACACAGTGAGTGTGAATAGATACAAGAGATCACACAGGTGACTGGATGTAGAAGGTGGAGATGGGTGATGTCCCTGTGAGACTCGAGACCTGGTGCTGTTAGCTCAAGGTCCTCCCAAAGCTCCTTTCGCCCCTTCCAGTGGACGAAGCCCCAGCATCAACAGAGGAACCAATGGACAGGAAGATCAGCAGTGACCTCTGAGTCCATACTCAATAGTAGGCAAGTGTGCTGATTCAGACATGGGCATGGTGACTCGTAAAGATACATAGCCCCTTCCTGCATTGATGACGTCCTGGACAGCATAGTGGATTCTACTGGACGTGGTGGCAAGGGTCCAGCTCTTTATATACATCGAGAGTTCCGCATACTGTATGTATGGACCATTCAGCTCTCCAATGGCGACTGATGTTTATGGAACCCAAAGGCCAGATAGCCCCACCGGATCAACCCGTTACAAAACTTGAACTTCATGCTCGAGCACCAATAAAGGAAGAAGCCAGCAATGCAGATAGCCTCGCCCACTGCCCCTGCGCCAGCAGCTCCTGCCACCACTGTGACCAGGCTGACGAGAAGGAGATGGAGAAAGAGAGGGAGCCAGAGCCAGCACTACTAGCCATCGCCCGCACCACCCTGCTGTGCCAGAAGAACTCCACAGCGAAGAGGGGAGGAATTTGTGGCATCGTGGCATAATGATCCATCTTGTCGTGTTCCCCTAAAAAAACCTGACACAGAATAACAAAGCTCTTCTCCATCACCTGCATCCAGTCAAGCATCTCATCTGCAAGGGAATGGCACATCAGCAGCTTCTTCATCATCGTCATCATCATCATCATCATCAAATCTCTTTCCATGACACCGTCAGTTCCATCATGAGTATTTCTGGGACTCCCGCTCATCATGTCCACTTGTACTGCTCCCTCATTCCTACCGTTCATGCTCACCTTCTCTCTTCAGCCGTGTGTCAGATGTCTGACTGACCCCCTTCCTTTGTGTGTGAACCTTAATTACTGTTCACTCCACTATGATGTCCTTACAATTCTGTAGAATGATGATCGGTCTTTATTAGATTAGCTGGAGAAGGAAAATTCTGCCTGTCCACCTACCTACCTACCACCCTAATATATGGCCCTCAAAGCACAGCATAGCCCTAATCGAGCATCCTGTCACACTAGACCCATAGCTTCAAACCAGCAACCATATGGAAATGACTAACTAACAAACCCTGAATGTCAGTCAGTAAGCCAGTGAGCCAGTCAAACCACTCAAAAAACCCTGTTTTATCCAACATACAAACCAGCAACAACACAGTAGAACAAACCAGCATTGAAATAAAATAACCGTGGTCTTACGTTTGGTGTCTTCTCGCGGATGTTTCCTGAAACCCACCACCATCACCACCAACCGTGCAACAGCAGCAGCAGCATAGGTTCTAGCTCATCACTTATACTAATCTCTGTCACAAATACCAAAAAAAACCCCTAAGATCTCTACACCTTTGATTAATTCATAACATCACTACATCATTCGATCATTACATAATCAGTCCAGCAAAAATCAGTCCAGCAAAAACTAAAAAATATAAAGTTCACTCCTTATCAACAATTCTCATTCACTATTAGCAACAGCCACCAATTACTGAAATTACTGCAGAATATAAATCTCCACACAGTAACAACAAACCATAGATTAATTATTACACTATTATGACAAGATCACCATAAGCATACAAGCAAAAACAATTCTCTATGACACCAATATTATAACAATCAATGTATTGATCTTTGCCTGAAAAGATTATTCTTCTAAAATTCACTTGCACCATTAGCAACAATCTCTTTTGAACAGCGCAGCTGCAAAAACCAGCAAACAGTTACATGAAAATCACCACAAAAATCTCCATTTCACATTTTGCCAAAATACATGTAGCCTCTCATTCTCTGTATACATAGGAGCAACTGACAACCAACTTTTCCTCTCAGTAACAGAAAAACAATCAAACGCCACAAACCCAAATTTAAAATATACTTTTTATTCCTCATAAATAATTCTCACTATAGCATAAGAAACCATCTCCACACACCAAATAAAAATAAAAACAGCAGAGCACATCAGCACAGTGGCATGCCACCAGTGAACGTACATAACCATGGTCTTACCTTTGGTGTCTTCTGGCGCATGTTTCCTACAGTGCACCACCAAGAAACCCACCACCATCACCACCAACCGTGAACAGCAGCATAGCTTGTAGCTCATCACTTAAACCAATCTCTGTCACGAATACCAAAAAACCCTAAGATCTCTACACCTGTTATTCATTCATAACATCACAACATCATCAGATCACTACATAATCAGTCCAGCAAAGTCAATGCTCTTTGGCACCAATACGGAAATCACCAATATAATCTTCACATATTTCCTAAGTATAAACTATAAACTTCACTCATTATCAACAATTCTCATCCACTATAAGCAACAGCCTCCAATTACTGAAATTACTACAGAATATAAATCTGCACACAGCAACAACAAACCATAGATTAATTAGTACACTATTATCACAAGATCACCATATAAGCATACAATTCCATATAACAAAATTGGAAACTTCCTGCATGTGGAAGGGTCAAGTTTTTTATTTTGCTATGATAGCAGGGG
This sequence comes from Synaphobranchus kaupii, assembly GCA_029718625.1. NCBI lineage: Eukaryota > Metazoa > Chordata > Actinopteri > Anguilliformes > Synaphobranchidae > Synaphobranchus > Synaphobranchus kaupii. The sequence goes on along the minus strand of CM056390.1, from coordinate 8,568,005 downwards.
TATCATCTGAAGTTATAAAGCTTTTTATAATCAGTTAGGCTTTAAGACTTATCCACAGCAAGTAAAATTAAGGCCAAAATTTCTTCTCTGATTGGCAGCTGCTGTTAAGGCCAATTCTGCTGAACTGTTGGGAAGCTCTGTAGTATCTGTGGAGGTTAGCTGCTGATGTTCCTGTCCACTGGTTCCACTGCTGTTACTGGGAGTTCATACGCCAGGAGAGGTTAGAGGAGCTTGGGGAGGACCATGTGCTGACAGCCCCAGGCATTGAGTTACACAGGAAGACCACCCTTTCTCCACCCTCTGCACCCAGTCATGTGCATAGTCTGATGTCCTCTTCACACACACTGTGTCACAGAGTGAGCAGCCAAACCACTTCCCTTGGCTTCTAACTGGCTTCTCTGTTAGAGTTGGAATCCACTCTCTAGCCACTTTGAGCCACATGTGGTCATGCACCTTGCTGTTGCCTTTCTTCAGTACCAGCATCTTCAAACTACTGGGCTAGAAGGTCACTCGTGCTTAGGTAATGGACCAGTCTAGGTCGTCAAGCAACCGTCTCCCCTCTGTCACCAACTGTGCAGTGATGGTTATGCCATCTGTGAAGGTTCGTGTTGGGGCTGCCACACCTTGGATTTTGTCGTAGGTCCTCTGTTTGGACTTTCTGCAGAGTCCACAAGGATGTAGATGGCAGCCAAAATAGACACCGTGCACCCTGTAACCATGTCCACTGCCAGCCTCTGGTAGTACGCTCACAAACTGTAACCCTCATCCTGAACATTTTTTTATTATTTTTATTGATTTATTTTACATTCATTTAGTTTTATTTATGTTTTTATATTAATTTATTGTTATTGTATTATTTTATTTTAAATATTTTTTATTTTATTTTTTTTTTTTACTTTAGTAATTTATTATTTTTCATTAGATTTATAGATTTTTTTATTTCCATTTATATTAAAACGCATTTGATTTTAACATTTTTTCAAGTTACGGTATAAGTTTTTAATTTTAAATTTTTTTTGGTTTTAATTATTTTTTTATTTTTTATTATCATTATTATTTTTTTGCCTACAGGGCTACTTTAAGTTCAGGATGAGGGTTACCGGGTGGGATTGTATTACCAAACAGCAGGGGCAGGGGGTGGATGCACAGTCTCCATCATAGCCGCCATTTACATCCTTGCGGACTCTGCAGAAAGACTAGGCAGAGGGCCCAAGATGAAACCCAAGATGTGGCAGCCACCGACAGGAACTTTCATGGACAGCATGACCATCGCTAAACGGTCGGTGCAAGAGGGGAGGTGGGTGCCTGAAGACCTGGACAGATCCACTGCCTAAGCAAGAATGACCTTCAAACCCAGCAATTCAAGGAGGCTGGTACTGGAAAGAGGCAAGGCCAAGGCGGATGACAACACTTGTTCAAAGTGGCTGGAGAGTGGATTCCAGCACAAACTGAAAAGCCAGTTGGAAGCCTGGGGAAGTGGTTAGACTGATCACCCTGTGACACAGTGAGTATGAATAGATACAAGAGATCACACAGGTGACTGGATGTAGAAGGTGGAGATGGGTGATGTCCCTGTGAGACTCAAGACCTGGTGCTGTTAGCTCAAGGTCCTCCCAAAGCTCCTTTCGCCCCTTCCAGTGGACGAAGCCCCAGCATCAACAGAGGAACCAATGGACAGGAAGATCAGCAGTGACCTCTGGAGACAGTTTCGTGAGCTGAGAATTAGAAGGTTCTATCTGACATTTTTATCAAAAATGAGTTAATTACATAAAAGTAATCTTTAAGTGGTTCTTCATACATGTGTTAATCATTATTCATGAATTATTTATTTTTTTGGTCAAAATATACAAAAACAGAAAGTTCTATCTGCACATCCCCCTCTGCACTTGGCGATATAAGGTTCGATCTGCAGTCCAATCACAGACCTGATTATAAACAAAGTAGCCAATCAGAGAATGTTGTATTCCTGCCTGGGTTTGCAATATTCGAACACTGATATGCAAAGCAAAGTAAAGGCATGGTAAGAAGGACAAACAGGGAAAAAAAACATCACATTTTATAAGAAAGTGAGGGATGAGTTTAAAAGACAGCAGGTTAGAGATAATTTATTGCTAATGTGAACTACATAATCTAACGTTAGCTACGTTAGCAGGCTAGCTAACGTTAGCTAGTTGTCAATACAGTTTCACAGTCATAGTTTCACTCCTAAATAAAACTTTATTATTCATGGGGAAAATCCTGGATTGAAAATGCAAGTGTGAAAACAACTGGGATTGCTCACCACAGGGTGAAAATGTAGCTAGCTAGTTCGTTTCTAATTGTTTACATGGTTAGCTAGCGATAGTGTTCACACCTAGAATCTAGCTCCGCAGTTCGTTCATTGAGTAACTTAGCTAACTTACTTTCTGACGAAGGAATGCATCAGTTTTTGATTAAATATATACTCCAAAAGGAAGAGTGCTGTCCTTAAGCTTTATTTTATCTGGCTTACATACGATAGTATGTTGTGCTGCAAGCTAGCTAGATTTAGCAACTTTGAGATAACATTGTTAATGTATGCTCACACGTGTGTGGGAGGGGGGTACCAAACATAGACTTTATAATAAGGTATAATACACCTACTAAAGGCCTAGCTGTAGTACCAGGGCCAACAAAGGTGTGCTGCCTTGCACTGTCACTCTTCCACAGTCAACAAAGAAATTATACTCTGGCAGAAGCAAAGAAAAATTATCTGAGGTCCATGTTAAAATACATGCCTGCCATAGACACGGGGTGCGTCCCAATATTCAAAAAATGCACCCTCCTCTCCTCCATGCCTCGGAAACCGATCTTTGTGTCTTAATCTAATGTTGCTGATTAGGCGACATATTAATTACAAATGGTTAACCGCAATGTCAGGTACAGTGTATACTGTACATGCAACTACTTGTACTCAGAATGTTCAGGCAGTTTTGCATACTTCCGGGTAGGTGACAAGTGGTAGTGGGGGAGTGACGAATATTGGGATGCAACCAGGGAGTACTACATGGTAATATGCAAAGATTAAATCAGCTACTGCTGGGTCAGCTGAGGCATGTTTTGGGGCAAGGCTTTGACCACCCATCCACCCACCCCCCCCCCCCCACACACACACACACACACACACACACACACACACACACACACAGACACACACACAGACACTATGTTTAAATTAAAATATTATGCCCATCAACATTGACACGCACAGACACATTGGAACTATGCTTGAGTTAGAATAGTCCCATCGACATTGGCGCGCGCACACGCACACACACACACACACACACACTGGGACTATGTTTAAGTTAGAATAATGTAATATGCTTTTTTGTAAACTCATGTGCTTCTGTCCTGTCTTGTCCTGTTATTGTATTGTACACTGACTTTGTTTAAAATTGTAATAATAAAATATATATATATATATATATATATATATAATATATTTATATACGGTGAGCACCATAATTCATTGGACAGTGACACATTTTCTGTTATTTTGGTTCTGTACACCCTCCCAATTCCCATAGAGATCCATTAAAATGCAGAGAGGTTAGTATAGTATCGCTTGTAAGAGTACCAGAAAATAAGATATCAAGAGTCTTTTGATATTGTTGGGTCACAGACATCAGGAAGTCATGGCATGCAAAGGATATGCGACCAAATATTTAAAAGTATTACTTTATTCTACATTATGTTAAACTGTCCAATATTTTTGATGCCTGAGAATGGGGGGGGACTATGTACAAAAGGTTCTATAATTTCTAAACGGTTCATCCGATATGGATGAAAATACCCTCAAATTACTGCACTTCAACCTCATTATCATTGTATCCTTTCAAACTCAAAGTGCTAGAGTAGAGAACCAAAATAACAAATTTGTCACTGTCCAATGAATTATGGTGTTCACTGTATGTATGTATGTATGTATGTATACACATACAGACGGGTGACAAATTAAAGGAAAAACCCCTACAGTGAGGCGGTCCGGAGGCTTTTATGCTGTGGGGGGCATTTTCCTGGCATGGTTTGGGTCCACTTGTCCCCTTAGAGGGAAGGGTCACTGCAAATCAATACAGTGTTATTCTGAGTGATAACCTTTATTCCTGGTAAAATAAAGGCTAATAAAATAATAAATAAATCCTATGATGAAACATTTCTATCCTGATGGGAGTGGTCTCTTCCAGGATCACAATGCCCCCATTTACAGGGCACGGGGGTCACTGAATGTTTTGATGAGTATAAAAATTATGTGAATCATATGCTATGGCCTTCGCAGTGACCAGATCTCAACCCAATTGAAAACCTATGGGAGATTTTGGACCAACATGTTCGACAGCACTCCCCACTACCATCATCAAAACACTAAATGAGGGAATATCTTTTGGGAGAATGGTGTTCCATCCCTCCAGTAGAGTTCCAGAGACTAGAATCTATGCTAGACTAGAGGTAGAATTTATGCCAAGGCGCATTGAAGCTGTTCTGGTGGCTTGGGATGGCCCAACACATTACTAAGACACTTTATGTTGGTTTTTGATAATGTATTTTGATATCAGCCAAGTGAAATTAACGAAGATTTTTAACTACAAAAATAACTGCAGTTTTCAGTAAACAATATTATTCGATGCACCATCAGTGACAGATAGAACCTTCTAATTCTCAATCAAAATGACCTCTTCAGAATTAGAAGGTTCTATCTGTAATTTTGGCTCTTCAAAATACCCCACTTACAAATTTCACAACATTTTTATACTTTGCATTTGAAGTACACCTAAGATGAGGGACAAAATAAGCAATAACAGAATAATACACTATGAAACATTTTTGAGATGTGGGGAGTGAAAACTTTGATGCTCAATATCTCAAAACTATGCCTAACGCAGATAGAACCTTCTAATTCTAAGCTCACGGTTTGGAGCTTCCTGGAAACTTCCTGCATGTGGAAGGGTCCAATTTTTTATTTTGATATGATAGCAGGGGTATCATCTGATGTTATAAAGCTTTTTATAATCAGTTAGGCTTTAAGACTTATCCACAGCAAGTAAAATTAAGGCCAAAATTTCTGCGAATTGTAATTCCGTTACCGCGGAATTGGCCACTTATTCTGCATCGATTGTCCTGGGACACTTTTTATCCCTCTTCCACTGGTAGGCCCTGTCCAGGTCTTCTACATGCACATCCTTAAGTGATTCATACTTTAGTGGTGTCCTTTCATTGACTTCTTCAAACATCTTCCCATGGCATCATCAGCTCCAGCATAACGGTGTTCTTTGTGCTTCTTCATCAACTCCACAATTCTTGCCTGAGGGCTGCGCTGCAGATCTTCCAGAGGAATAAGGCACAGTGCCAAGCCTTCTTCTTCGTCCGCTGTAAAATCACAGTAAGCTACAATGTGAACCTTGATCGATGCTGACCTCACTTTGCTGCCCTTGCGGTTCCAGTCCGCAAACTCTTCTCTGATTGGCAGCTGCTGTTAAGGCCAATTCTGCTGAACCGTTGGGAAGCTCTGAACTATCTGTGGAGGTTAGCTGCTGATGTTCCTGTCCACTGGTTCCACTGCTGTTACTGGGAGTTTGTACGCCAGGAGAGGTTAGAGGAGCTTGGGGAAAACCGTGTGCTGACAGCCCCAGGCGTTGAGTTACACAGGGAGACCACCCTTTCTCCACCCTCTGCACCCAGTCATGTGCATAGTCTGATGTCCTCTTCACACACACTGTGTCACAGAGTGAGCAGTCAAACCACTTCCCTTGGCTTCTAACTGGCTTCTCTGTTAGAGTTGGAATCCACTCTCTAGCCACTTTGAGCCACATGTGGTCATGCACCTTGCTGTTGCCTTTCTTCAGTACCAGCATCTTCAAACTACTGGGCTAGAAGGTCACTCGTGCTTAGGTAATGGATCAGTCTAGGTCGTCAAGCATCCGTCTCCCCTCTGTCACCAACTGTGCAGTGATGGTTATGCCATCTGTGAAGGTTCGTGTTGGGGCTGCCACACCTTGGATTTTGTCGTAGGTCCTCTGTTTGGACTTTCTGCAGAGTCCACAAGGATGTAGACGGCAGCCAAAATAGACACCGTGCACCCCGTAACCACGTCCACTGCCAGCCTCTGGTAGTATGCTCACAAACTGTAACACTCATCCTGAACATTTTAAAATTATTTTTATTGATTTATTTTACATTCATTTAGTTTTATTTATGTTTTTATATTAATTAATTATTTTGTATTATTTTATTTTAAATATTTTTTATTTTTTTTATTTTTTTTTACTTTAGTAATTTATTATTTTTCATTAGATTTATTGATTTTTTTATTTCCATTTATATTAAAACGCATTTGATTTTAACGTTTTAATGTTATTTCAAGTTACGGTATAAGTTTTTAATTTTTTTAATTTTTTGGTTTTAATTATTTTTTATTTTTTTATTAATATTTTTTATTATCATTATAATTTTTTTGCCTACAGGGCTACTTTAAGTTCAGGATGAGGGTTACCGGGTGGGACTGCATTACCAAACAGCAGGGGCAGGGGGTGGATGCACAGTCTCCATCATAGCCGCCATTTACATCCTTGCGGACTCTGCAGAAAGACTAGGCAGATGGCCCAAGATGAAACCCAAGATGTGGCAGCCACTGACAGGAACTTTCATGGACAGCATGACCATCGCTACACGGTCGGTGCAAGAGGGGAGGTGGGTGCCTGAAGACCTGGACAGATCCACCGCCTAAGCAAGAATGACCTTCAAACCCAGCAATTCAAGGAGGCTGGTACTGGAAAGAGGCAAGGCCAAGGCGGATGACAACACTTGTTCAAAGTGGCTGGAGAGTGGATTCCAGCACAAACTGAAAAGCCAGTTGGAAGCCTGGGGAAGTGGTTAGACTGATCACCCTGTGACACAGTGAGTGTGAATAAATACAAGAGATCACACAGGTGACTGGATGTAGAAGGTGGAGATGGGTGATGTCCCTGTGAGACTCGAGACCTGGTGCTGTTAGCTCAAGGTCCTCCCAAAGCTCCTTTCGCCCCTTCCAGTGGACGAAGCCCAAGCATCAACAGAGGAACCAATGGACAGGAAGATCAGCAGTGACCTCTGGAGACAGTTTGGAGCTCCCCAAATCTTCAGCAGAACTAACCTTTATGCAAGCTCATCTCCATCTTCTGCATCTACTTAAGCTTCTTATACATGTGTGACTGGTGCACCAAAGCTTCTTTTTATCACCATCTTCAAACCCGTTTTCCGTGACACTCAGCACCACGTGAGGATTTCTGGGGCTCCGCTCCACTGACGCACCAGGAGGAGGCAGAGGCTAAGGTCCGGGACATGGCGGCAGCAGGAGTGATCCGTCCCTCCAAGAGTCCCTGGGCATCCCTGGTGCTGCTGGTGTGGAAGAAAAATGGCTCCCTCTGGTTCTGTGCAGACAACAAACCGCTGAACATGGGCTGTGTCCGAATCAGAGCCCCATCTAATGTGTCCTGTGTAGCCTACTGTGTACTAAGCAAGTAAGTAAGCATACTGTATAGCTACTGCTTACTGTTTTGTTCTGTACTTAACAGCCTTTTTAATTGAGTATTTAGCTTTTTTATGCCATACTCAGCTGGCATACTCAATAGTAGGCAAGTGTGCTGATTCAGACATGGGCATGGTGACTCGTAAAGATACATAGCCCCTTCCTGCATTGATGACGTCCTGGACAGCATAGTGGATTCTACTGGACGTGGTGGCAAGGGTCCAGCTCTTTATATACAACATCGAGAGTTCCGCATACTGTATGTATGGACCATTCAGCTCTCCAATGGCGACTGATGTTTATGGAACCCAAAGGCCAGATAGCCCCACCGGATCAACCCGTTACAAAACTTGAACTTCATGCTCGAGCACCAATAAAGGAAGAAGCCAGCAATGCAGATAGCCTCGCCCACTGCCCCTGCGCCAGCAGCTCCTGCCACCACTGTGACCAGGCTGACGAGAAGGAGATGAAGAAAGAGAGGGAGCCAGAGCCAGCACTACTAGCCATCGCCCGCACCACCCTGCTGTGCCAGAAGAACTCCACAGCGAAGAGGGGAGGAATTTGTAGCATCGTGGCATAATGATCCATCTTGTCATGTTCCCCTAAAAAAACCTGACACAGAATAACAAAGCTCTTCTCCATCACCTGCATCCAGTCAAGCATCTCATCTGCAAGGGAACGGCACATCAGCAGCTTCTTCATCATCGTCATCATCATCATCATCATCAAATCTCTTTCCATGACACTGTCAGTTCCATCATGAGTATTTCTGGGACTCCCGCTCATCATGTCCACTTGTACTGCTCCATCATTCCTACCATTCATGCTCACCTTCTCTCTTCAGCCGTGTGTCAGATGTCTGACTGACCCCCTTCCTTTGTGTGTGAACCTTAATTACTGTTCACTCCACTATGATGTCCTTACAATTCTGTAGAATGATGATCGGTCTTTATTAGATTAGCTGGAGAAGAAAAATTCTGCCTGTCCACCTACCTACCTACCACCTAATATATGGCCCTCAAAGCACAGCATAGCCCTAATCGAGCATCCTGTCACACTAGACCCATAGCTTCAAACCAGCAACCATATGAAAATGACTAACTAACAAACCCTGAATGTCAGTCAGTAAGCCAGTGAGCCAGTCAAACCACTCAAAAAACCCTGTTTTATCCAACATACAAACCAGCAACAACACAGTAGAACAAACCAGCATTGAAATAAAATAACCGTGGTCTTACGTTTGGTGTCTTCTCGCGGATGTTTCCTGAAACCCACCACCATCACCACCAACCGTGCAACAGCAGCAGCAGCATAGGTTCTAGCTCATCACTTATACTAATCTCTGTCACAAATACCAAAAAAAAAACCCTAAGATCTCTACACCTTTGATTAATTCATAACATCACTACATCATTCGATCATTACATAATCAGTCCAGCAAAAATCAGTCCAGCAAAAACTAAAAAATATAAAGTTCACTCCTTATCAACAATTCTCATCCACTATTAGCAACAGCCACCAATTACTGAAATTACTGCAGAATATAAATCTCCACACAGTAACAACAAACCATAGATTAATTATTACACTATTATGACAAGATCACCATAAGCATACAAGTAAAAACAATTCTCTATGACACCAATATTATAACAATCAATGTATTGATCTTTGCCTGAAAAGATTATTCTTCTAAAATTCACTTGCACCATTAGCAACAATCTCTTTTGAACAGCGCAGCAGCAAAAACCAGCAAACAGTTACATGAAAATCACCACAAAAATCTCCATTTCACATTTTGCCAAAATACATGTAGCCTCTCATTCTCTGTATACATAGGAGCAACTGACAACCAACTTTTCCTCTCAGTAACAGAAAAACAATCAAACGCCACAAACCCAAATTTAAAATATACTTTTTATTCCTCATAAATAATTCTCACTATAGCATAAGAAACCATCTCCACACACCAAATAAAAATAAAAACAGCAGAGCACATCAGCACAGCGGCATGCCACCAGTGAAGGTACATAACCATGGTCTTACCTTTGGTGTCTTCTGGCGCATGTTTCCTACAGCGCACCACCAAGAAACCCACCACCATCACCACCAACCGTGAACAGCAGCATAGCTTGTAGCTCATCACTTAAACCAATCTCTGTCACGAATACCAAAAAACCCTAAGATCTCTACACCTGTTATTCATTCATAACATCACAACATCATCAGATCACTACATAATCAGTCCAGCAAAGTCAATGCTCTTTGGCACCAATACGGAAATCACCAATATAATCTTCACATATTTCCTAAGTATAAACTATAAACTTCACTCATTATCAACAATTCTCATCCACTATAAGCAACAGCCTCCAATTACTGAAATTACTACAGAATATAAATCTGCACACAGCAACAACAAACCATAGATTAATTAGTACACTATTATCACAAGATCACCATATAAGCATACAATTCCATATAAAAAAATTGGAAACTTCCTGCATGTGGAAGGGTCACGTTTTTTATTTTGCTATGATAGCAGGGGTATCATCTGAAGTTATAAAGCTTTTTATAATCAGTTAGGCTTTAAGACTTATCCACAGCAAGTAAAATTAAGGCCAAAATTTCTTCTCTGATTGGCAGCTGCTGTTAAGGCCAATTCTGCTGAACTGTTGGGAAGCTCTGTAGTATCTGTGGAGGTTAGCTGCTGATGTTCCTGTCCACTGGTTCCACTGCTGTTACTGGGAGTTTGTACGCCAGGAGAGGTTAGAGGAGCTTGGGGAGGACCATGTGCTGACAGCCCCAGGCATTGAGTTACACAGGGAGACCACCCTTTCTCCACCCTCTGCACCCAGTCATGTGCATAGTCTGATGTCCTCTTCACACACACTGTGTCACAGAGTGAGCAGCCAAACCACTTCCCTTGGCTTCTAACTGGCTTCTCTGTTAGAGTTGGAATCCACTCTCTAGCCACTTTGAGCCACATGTCGTCATGCACCTTGCTGTTGCCTTTCTTCAGTACCAGCATCTTCAAACTACTGGGCTAGAAGGTCACTCGTGCTTAGGTAATGGACCAGTCTAGGTAGTCAAGCATCCGTCTCCCCTCTGTCACCAACTGTGCAGTGATGGTTATGCCATCTGTGAAGGTTCGTGTTGGGGCTGCCACACCTTGGATTTTGTCGTAGGTCCTCTGTTTGGACTTTCTGCAGAGTCCACAAGGATGTAGACGGCAGCCAAAATAGACACCGTGCACCCTGTAACCATGTCCACTGCCAGCCTCTGGTAGTACGCTCACAAACTGTAACCCTCATCCTGAACATTTTTTTATTATTTTTATTGATTTATTTTACATTCATTTAGTTTTATTTATGTTTTTATATTAATTTATTGTTATTGTATTATTTTATTTTAAATATTTTTTATTTTATTTTATTTTTTTACTTTAGTAATTTATTATTTTTCATTAGATTTATAGATTTTTTTATTTCCATTTATATTAAAACGCATTTGATTTTAACGTTTTTTTCAAGTTACGGTATAAGTTTTTAATTTTTAAAAATTTTTGTTTTTAATTATTATTATTTTTTTTATTATCATTATTATTTTTTTGCCTACAGGGCTACTTTAAGTTCAGGATGAGGGTTACCGGGTGGGATTGTATTACCAAACAGCAGGGGCAGGGGGTGGATGCACAGTCTCCATCATAGCCGCCATTTACATCCTTGAGGACTCTGCAGAAAGACTAGGCAGAGGGCCCAAGATGAAACCCAAGATGTGGCAGCCACTGACAGGAACTTTCATGGACAGCATGACCATCGCTACACGGTCGGTGCAAGAGGGGAGGTGGGTGCCTGAAGACCTGGACAGATCCACCGCCTAAGCAAGAATGACCTTCAAACCCAGCAATTCAAGGAGGCTGGTACTGGAAAGAGGCAAGGCCAAGGCGGATGACAACACTTGTTCAAAGTGGCTGGAGAGTGGATTCCAGCACAAACTGAAAAGCCAGTTGGAAGCCTGGGGAAGTAGTTAGACTGATCACCCTGTGACACAGTGAGTGTGAATAAATACAAGAGATCACACAGGTGACTGGATGTAGAAGGTGGAGATGGGTGATGTCCCTGTGAGACTCGAGACCTGGTGCTGTTAGCTCAAGGTCCTCCCAAAGCTCCTTTCGCCCCTTCCAGTGGACGAAGCCCCAGCATCAACAGAGGAACCAATGGACAGGAAGATCAGCAGTGACCTCTGGAGACAGTTTCGTGAGCTGAGAATTAGAAGGTTCTATCTGACATTTTTATCAAAAATGAGTTAATTACATAAAAGTAATCTTTAAGTGGTTCTTCATACATGTGTTAATCATTATTCATGAATTATTTATTTCTTTGGTCAAAATATACAAAAACAGAAAGTTCTATCTGCACATCCCCCTCTGCACTTGGCGTTATAAGGTTCGATCTGCAGTCCAATCACAGACCTGATTATAAACAAAGTAGCCAATCAGAGAACGTTGTATTCCTGCCTGGGTTTGCAATATTCAAACACTGATATGCAAAGCAAAGTAAAGGCATGGTAAGAAGGACAAACAGGGAAAAAAACGTCACATTTTATAAGAAAGTGAGGGATGAGTTTAAAAGACAGCAGGTTAGAGATAATTTATTGCTAATGTGAACTACATAACTTTTTATCTAACGTTAACTACGTTAGCAGGCTAGCTAACGTTAGCTAGTTGTCAATACAGTTTCACAGTCATAGTTTCACTCCTAAATAAAACTTTATTATTCATGGGGAAAATCCTGGATTGAAAATGCAAGTGTGAAAACAACTGGGATTGCTCACCACAGGGTGAAAATGTAGCTAGCTAGTTTGTTTCTAATTGTTTACATGGTTAGCTAGCGATAGTGTTCACACCTAGAATCTAGCTCCGCAGTTCGTTCATTGAGTAACTTAGCTAACTTACTTTCTGACAAAGGAATGCATCAGTTTTTGATTAAATATATACTCCAAAAGGAAGAGTGCTGTCCTTAACCTTTATTTTATCTGGCTTACATAAGATAGTATGTTGTGCTGCAAGCTAGCTAGATTTAGCAACTTTGAGATAACATTGTTAATGTATGCTCACACGTGTGTGGGAGGGGGGTACCAAACATAGACTTTATAATAAGGTATAATACACCTACTAAAGGCCTAGCTGTAGTACCAGGGCCAACAAAGGTGTGCTGCCTTGCACTGTCACTCTTCCACAGTCAACAAAGAAATTATACTCTGGCAGAAGCAAAGAAAAATTATCTGAGGTCCATGTTAAAATACATGCCTGCCATAGACACGGGGTGCGTCCCAATATTCAAAAAATGCACCCTCCTTTCCTCTACTACCACCTCCTCTCCTCCATGCCCCGGAAACCGATCTTTTTGTCTTAATCTAATGTTGCTGATTAGGCGACATATTAATTACAAATGGTTAACCGCAATGTCAGGTACAGTGTATACTGTACATGCAACTACTTGTACTCAGAATGTTCAGGCAGTTTTGCATACTTCCGGGTAGGAGACAAGTGGTAGTGGGGGAGTGACGAATATTGGGATGCAACCAGGGAGTACTACATGGTAATATGCAAAGATTAAATCAGCTACTGCCTGGTCAGCTGAGGCATGTTTTGGGGCAAGGCTTTGACCACCCATCCACCCACACCCACACCCACACCCACACCCACACCCACACCCACACCCACACCCACACCCACACCCACACCCACACCCACACACACACAGGGACTATGTTTAAATTAAAATATTATGCCCATCAACATTGACACGCACAGACACATTGGAACTATGCTTGAGTTAGAATAGTCCCATCGACACTGGCGCGCGTACACACGCACACACACACTGGGACTATGTTTAAGTTAGAATAATGTAATGAAATACGCTTTTTTGTAAACTCATGTGCTTCTGTCCAGTCTTGTCCTGTTATTGTATTGTACACTGACTTTGTTTAAAATAGTAATAATAAAATATATATATATATATATATATATATATATATATATATATATATATATTATATATTTATATACGGTGAGCACCATAATTCATTGGACAGTGACACATTTTCTGTTATTTTGGTTCTGTACACCCTCCCAATTCCCATAGAGATCCATTAAAATGCAGAGAGGTTAGTATAGTATCGCTTGTAAGAGTACCAGAAAATAAGATATCAAGAGTCTTTTGATATTGTTGGGTCACAGACATCAGGAAGTCATTGCATGCAAAGGATATTTATTCCTGGTAAAATAAAGGCTAATAAAATAATAAATAAATCCTATGATGAAACATTTCTATCCTGATGGGAGTGGTCTCTTCCAGGATCACAATGCCCCCATTTACAGGGCACGGGGGTCACTGAATGGTTTGATGAGTATAAAAATTATGTGAATCATATGCTATGGCCTTCGCAGTGACCAGATCTCAACCCAATTGAAAACCTATGGGAGATTTTGGACCAACATGTTCGACAGCACTCCACACTACCATCATCAAAACACTAAATGAGGGAATATCTTTTGGGAGAATGGTGTTCCATCCCTCCAGTAGAGTTCCAGAGACTAGAATCTATGCTAGACTAGAGGTAGAATTTATGCCAAGGCGCATTGAAGCTGTTCTGGTGGCTTGGGATGGCCCAACACATTACTAAGACACTTTATGTTGGTTTTTGATAATGTATTTTGATATCAGCCAAGTGAAATTAACGAAGATTTTTAACTACTAAAATAACTGCAGTTTTCAGTAAACAATATTATTCGATGCACCATCAGTGACAGATAGAACCTTCTAATTCTCAATCAAAATGACCTCTTCAGAATTAGAAGGTTCTATCTGTAATTTTGGCTCTTCAAAATACCCCACTTACAAATTTCCCAACATTTTTATACTTTGCATTTGAAGTACACCTAAGATGAGGGACAAAATAAGCAATAACAGAATAATACACTATGAAACATTTTTGAGATGTGGGGAGTGAAAACTTTGATGCTCAATATCTCAAAACTATTCCTAACGCAGATAGAACCTTCTAATTCTAAGCTCACGGTTTGGAGCTTCCTGGAAACTTCCTGCATGTGGAAGGGTCCAATTTTTTATTTTGATATGATAGCAGGGGTATCATCTGATGTTATAAAGCTTTTTATAATCAGTTAGGCTTTAAGACTTATCCACAGCAAGTAAAATTAAGGCCAAAATTTCTGCGAATTGTAATTCCGTTACCGTGGAATTGGCCACTTATTCTGCATCGATTGTCCTGGGACACTTTTTATCCCTCTTCCACTGGTAGGCCCTGTCCAGGTCTTCTACATGCACATCCTTAAGTGATTCATACTTTAGTGGTGTCCTTTCATTGACTTCTTCAAACATCTTCCCATGGCATCATCAGCTCCAGCATAACGGTGTTCTTTGTGCTTCTTCATCAACTCCACAATTCTTGCCTGAGGAATAAGGCACAGTGCCAAGCCTTCTTCTTCATCCGCTGTAAAATCACAGTAAGCTACAATGTGAACCTTGATCGATGCTGACCTCACTTTGCTGCCCTTGCGGTTCCAGTACGCAAACTCTTCTCTGATTGGCAGCTGCTGTTAAGGCCAATTCTGCTGAACCGTTGGGAAGCTCTGAACTATCTGTGGAGGTTAGCTGCTGATGTTCCTGTCCACTGGTTCCACTGCTGTTACTGGGAGTTCGTACGCCAGGAGAGGTTAGAGGAGCTTGGGGAGGACTGTGTGCTGACAGCCCCAGGCGTTGAGTTACACAGGGAGACCACCCTTTCTCCACCCTCTGCACCCAGTCATGTGCATAGTCTGATGTCCTCTTCACACACACTGTGTCACAGAGTGAGCAGCCAAACCACTTCCCTTGGCTTCTAACTGGCTTCTCTGTTAGAGTTGCCTTTCTTCAGTACCAGCATCTTCAAACTACTGGGCTAGAAGGTCACTCGTGCTTAGGTAATGGATCAGTCTAGGTCGTCAAGCATCCGTCTCCCCTCTGTCACCAACTGTGCAGTGATGGTTATGCCATCGGTGAAGGTTCGGGGTTGGGGCTGCCACACCTTGGATTTTGTCGTAGGTCCTCTGTTTGGACTTTCTGCAGAGTCCACAAGGATGTAGACGGCAGCCAAAATAGACACCGTGCACCCCGTAACCACGTCCACTGCCAGCCTCTGGTAGTATGCTCACAAACTGTAACCCTCATCCTGAACATTTTAAAATTATTTTTATTGATTTATTTTACATTCATTTAGTTTTATTTATGTTTTTATATTAATTATTTTGAATTATTTTATTTTAAATATTTTTTATTTTATTTTATTTTTTTACTTTAGTAATTTATTATTTTTCATTAGATTTATTGATTTTTTTATTTCCATTTATATTAAAATGCATTTGATTTTAACGTTTTAATGTTATTTCAAGTTACGGTATGTTTTTAATTTTTTTTAATTTTTGGTTTTAATTATTATTATTTTTTTTATAAATTTTTTTTATATTCATTATAATTTTTTTGCCTACAGGGCTACTTTAAGTTCAGGATGAGGGTTACCGGGTGGGACTGTATTACCAAACAGCAGGGGCAGGGGGTGGATGCACAGTCTCTATCATAGCCGCCATTTACATCCTTGCGGACTCTGCAGAAAGACTAGGCAGACGGCCCAAGATGAAACCCAAGATGTGGCAGCCACTGACAGGAACTTTCATGGACAGCATGACCATCGCTACACGGTCGGTGCAAGAGGGGAGGTGGGTGCCTGAAGACCTGGACAGATCCACCGCCTAAGCAAGAATGACCTTCAAACCCAGCAATTCAAGGAGGCTGGTACTGGAAAGAGGCAAGGCCAAGGCGGATGACAACACTTGTTCAAAGTGGCTGGAGAGTGGATTCCAGCACAAACTGAAAAGCCAGTTGGAAGCCTGGGGAAGTGGTTAGACTGATCACCCTGTGACACAGTGAGTGTGAATAGATACAAGAGATCACACAGGTGACTGGATGTAGAAGGTGGAGATGGGTGATGTCCCTGTGAGACTCGAGACCTGGTGCTGTTAGCTCAAGGTCCTCCCAAAGCTCCTTTCGCCCCTTCCAGTGGACGAAGCCCCAGCATCAACAGAGGAACCAATGGACAGGAAGATCAGCAGTGACCTCTGGAGACAGTTTGGAGCTCCCCAAATCTTCAGCAGAACTAACCTTTATGCAAGCTCATCTCCATCTTCTGCATCTACTTAAGCTTCTTATACATGTGTGACTGGTGCACCAAAGCTTCTTTTTATCACCATCTTCAAACCCGTTTTCCGTGACACTCAGCACCACGTGAGGATTTCTGGGGCTCCGCTCCACTGACGCACCAGGAGGAGGCAGAGGCTAAGGTCCGGGACATGGCGGCAGCAGGAGTGATCCGTCCCTCCAAGAGTCCCTGGGCATCCCTGGTGCTGCTGGTGTGGAAGAAAAATGGCTCCCTCTGGTTCTGTGCAGACAACAAACCGCTGAACATGGGCTGTGTCCGAATCAGAGCCCCATCTAATGTGTCCTGTGTAGCCTACTGTGTACTAAGCAAGTAAGTAAGCATACTGTATAGCTACTGCTTACTGTTTTGTTCTGTACTTAACAGCCTTTTTAATTGAGTATTTAGCTTTTTTATGCCATACTCAGCTGGCATACTCAATAGTAGGCAAGTGTGCTGATTCAGACATGGGCATGGTGACTCGTAAAGATACATAGCCCCTTCCTGCATTGATGACGTCCTGGACAGCATAGTGGATTCTACTGGACGTGGTGGCAAGGGTCCAGCTCTTTATATACAACATCGAGAGTTCCGCATACTGTATGTATGGACCATTCAGCTCTCCAATGGCGACTGATGTTTATGGAACCCAAAGGCCAGATAGCCCCACCGGATCAACCCGTTACAAAACTTGAACTTCATGCTCGAGCACCAATAAAGGAAGAAGCCAGCAATGCAGATAGCCTCGCCCACTGCCCCTGCGCCAGCAGCTCCTGCCACCACTGTGACCAGGCTGACGAGAAGGAGATGAAGAAAGAGAGGGAGCCAGAGCCAGCACTACTAGCCATCGCCCGCACCACCCTGCTGTGCCAGAAGAACTCCACAGCGAAGAGGGGAGGAATTTGTAGCATCGTGGCATAATGATCCATCTTGTCATGTTCCCCTAAAAAAACCTGACACAGAATAACAAAGCTCTTCTCCATCACCTGCATCCAGTCAAGCATCTCATCTGCAAGGGAACGGCACATCAGCAGCTTCTTCATCATCGTCATCATCATCATCATCATCAAATCTCTTTCCATGACACTGTCAGTTCCATCATGAGTATTTCTGGGACTCCCGCTCATCATGTCCACTTGTACTGCTCCATCATTCCTACCATTCATGCTCACCTTCTCTCTTCAGCCGTGTGTCAGATGTCTGACTGACCCCCTTCCTTTGTGTGTGAACCTTAATTACTGTTCACTCCACTATGATGTCCTTACAATTCTGTAGAATGATGATCGGTCTTTATTAGATTAGCTGGAGAAGAAAAATTCTGCCTGTCCACCTACCTACCTACCACCTAATATATGGCCCTCAAAGCACAGCATAGCCCTAATCGAGCATCCTGTCACACTAGACCCATAGCTTCAAACCAGCAACCATATGAAAATGACTAACTAACAAACCCTGAATGTCAGTCAGTAAGCCAGTGAGCCAGTCAAACCACTCAAAAAACCCTGTTTTATCCAACATACAAACCAGCAACAACACAGTAGAACAAACCAGCATTGAAATAAAATAACCGTGGTCTTACGTTTGGTGTCTTCTCGCGGATGTTTCCTGAAACCCACCACCATCACCACCAACCGTGCAACAGCAGCAGCAGCATAGGTTCTAGCTCATCACTTATACTAATCTCTGTCACAAATACCAAAAAAAAAACCCTAAGATCTCTACACCTTTGATTAATTCATAACATCACTACATCATTCGATCATTACATAATCAGTCCAGCAAAAATCAGTCCAGCAAAAACTAAAAAATATAAAGTTCACTCCTTATCAACAATTCTCATCCACTATTAGCAACAGCCACCAATTACTGAAATTACTGCAGAATATAAATCTCCACACAGTAACAACAAACCATAGATTAATTATTACACTATTATGACAAGATCACCATAAGCATACAAGTAAAAACAATTCTCTATGACACCAATATTATAACAATCAATGTATTGATCTTTGCCTGAAAAGATTATTCTTCTAAAATTCACTTGCACCATTAGCAACAATCTCTTTTGAACAGCGCAGCAGCAAAAACCAGCAAACAGTTACATGAAAATCACCACAAAAATCTCCATTTCACATTTTGCCAAAATACATGTAGCCTCTCATTCTCTGTATACATAGGAGCAACTGACAACCAACTTTTCCTCTCAGTAACAGAAAAACAATCAAACGCCACAAACCCAAATTTAAAATATACTTTTTATTCCTCATAAATAATTCTCACTATAGCATAAGAAACCATCTCCACACACCAAATAAAAATAAAAACAGCAGAGCACATCAGCACAGCGGCATGCCACCAGTGAAGGTACATAACCATGGTCTTACCTTTGGTGTCTTCTGGCGCATGTTTCCTACAGCGCACCACCAAGAAACCCACCACCATCACCACCAACCGTGAACAGCAGCATAGCTTGTAGCTCATCACTTAAACCAATCTCTGTCACGAATACCAAAAAACCCTAAGATCTCTACACCTGTTATTCATTCATAACATCACAACATCATCAGATCACTACATAATCAGTCCAGCAAAGTCAATGCTCTTTGGCACCAATACGGAAATCACCAATATAATCTTCACATATTTCCTAAGTATAAACTATAAACTTCACTCATTATCAACAATTCTCATCCACTATAAGCAACAGCCTCCAATTACTGAAATTACTACAGAATATAAATCTGCACACAGCAACAACAAACCATAGATTAATTAGTACACTATTATCACAAGATCACCATATAAGCATACAATTCCATATAAAAAAATTGGAAACTTCCTGCATGTGGAAGGGTCACGTTTTTTATTTTGCTATGATAGCAGGGGTATCATCTGAAGTTATAAAGCTTTTTATAATCAGTTAGGCTTTAAGACTTATCCACAGCAAGTAAAATTAAGGCCAAAATTTCTTCTCTGATTGGCAGCTGCTGTTAAGGCCAATTCTGCTGAACTGTTGGGAAGCTCTGTAGTATCTGTGGAGGTTAGCTGCTGATGTTCCTGTCCACTGGTTCCACTGCTGTTACTGGGAGTTTGTACGCCAGGAGAGGTTAGAGGAGCTTGGGGAGGACCATGTGCTGACAGCCCCAGGCATTGAGTTACACAGGGAGACCACCCTTTCTCCACCCTCTGCACCCAGTCATGTGCATAGTCTGATGTCCTCTTCACACACACTGTGTCACAGAGTGAGCAGCCAAACCACTTCCCTTGGCTTCTAACTGGCTTCTCTGTTAGAGTTGGAATCCACTCTCTAGCCACTTTGAGCCACATGTCGTCATGCACCTTGCTGTTGCCTTTCTTCAGTACCAGCATCTTCAAACTACTGGGCTAGAAGGTCACTCGTGCTTAGGTAATGGACCAGTCTAGGTAGTCAAGCATCCGTCTCCCCTCTGTCACCAACTGTGCAGTGATGGTTATGCCATCTGTGAAGGTTCGTGTTGGGGCTGCCACACCTTGGATTTTGTCGTAGGTCCTCTGTTTGGACTTTCTGCAGAGTCCACAAGGATGTAGACGGCAGCCAAAATAGACACCGTGCACCCTGTAACCATGTCCACTGCCAGCCTCTGGTAGTACGCTCACAAACTGTAACCCTCATCCTGAACATTTTTTTATTATTTTTATTGATTTATTTTACATTCATTTAGTTTTATTTATGTTTTTATATTAATTTATTGTTATTGTATTATTTTATTTTAAATATTTTTTATTTTATTTTATTTTTTTACTTTAGTAATTTATTATTTTTCATTAGATTTATAGATTTTTTTATTTCCATTTATATTAAAACGCATTTGATTTTAACGTTTTTTTCAAGTTACGGTATAAGTTTTTAATTTTTAAAAATTTTTGTTTTTAATTATTATTATTTTTTTTATTATCATTATTATTTTTTTGCCTACAGGGCTACTTTAAGTTCAGGATGAGGGTTACCGGGTGGGATTGTATTACCAAACAGCAGGGGCAGGGGGTGGATGCACAGTCTCCATCATAGCCGCCATTTACATCCTTGAGGACTCTGCAGAAAGACTAGGCAGAGGGCCCAAGATGAAACCCAAGATGTGGCAGCCACTGACAGGAACTTTCATGGACAGCATGACCATCGCTACACGGTCGGTGCAAGAGGGGAGGTGGGTGCCTGAAGACCTGGACAGATCCACCGCCTAAGCAAGAATGACCTTCAAACCCAGCAATTCAAGGAGGCTGGTACTGGAAAGAGGCAAGGCCAAGGCGGATGACAACACTTGTTCAAAGTGGCTGGAGAGTGGATTCCAGCACAAACTGAAAAGCCAGTTGGAAGCCTGGGGAAGTAGTTAGACTGATCACCCTGTGACACAGTGAGTGTGAATAAATACAAGAGATCACACAGGTGACTGGATGTAGAAGGTGGAGATGGGTGATGTCCCTGTGAGACTCGAGACCTGGTGCTGTTAGCTCAAGGTCCTCCCAAAGCTCCTTTCGCCCCTTCCAGTGGACGAAGCCCCAGCATCAACAGAGGAACCAATGGACAGGAAGATCAGCAGTGACCTCTGGAGACAGTTTCGTGAGCTGAGAATTAGAAGGTTCTATCTGACATTTTTATCAAAAATGAGTTAATTACATAAAAGTAATCTTTAAGTGGTTCTTCATACATGTGTTAATCATTATTCATGAATTATTTATTTCTTTGGTCAAAATATACAAAAACAGAAAGTTCTATCTGCACATCCCCCTCTGCACTTGGCGTTATAAGGTTCGATCTGCAGTCCAATCACAGACCTGATTATAAACAAAGTAGCCAATCAGAGAACGTTGTATTCCTGCCTGGGTTTGCAATATTCAAACACTGATATGCAAAGCAAAGTAAAGGCATGGTAAGAAGGACAAACAGGGAAAAAAACGTCACATTTTATAAGAAAGTGAGGGATGAGTTTAAAAGACAGCAGGTTAGAGATAATTTATTGCTAATGTGAACTACATAACTTTTTATCTAACGTTAACTACGTTAGCAGGCTAGCTAACGTTAGCTAGTTGTCAATACAGTTTCACAGTCATAGTTTCACTCCTAAATAAAACTTTATTATTCATGGGGAAAATCCTGGATTGAAAATGCAAGTGTGAAAACAACTGGGATTGCTCACCACAGGGTGAAAATGTAGCTAGCTAGTTTGTTTCTAATTGTTTACATGGTTAGCTAGCGATAGTGTTCACACCTAGAATCTAGCTCCGCAGTTCGTTCATTGAGTAACTTAGCTAACTTACTTTCTGACAAAGGAATGCATCAGTTTTTGATTAAATATATACTCCAAAAGGAAGAGTGCTGTCCTTAACCTTTATTTTATCTGGCTTACATAAGATAGTATGTTGTGCTGCAAGCTAGCTAGATTTAGCAACTTTGAGATAACATTGTTAATGTATGCTCACACGTGTGTGGGAGGGGGGTACCAAACATAGACTTTATAATAAGGTATAATACACCTACTAAAGGCCTAGCTGTAGTACCAGGGCCAACAAAGGTGTGCTGCCTTGCACTGTCACTCTTCCACAGTCAACAAAGAAATTATACTCTGGCAGAAGCAAAGAAAAATTATCTGAGGTCCATGTTAAAATACATGCCTGCCATAGACACGGGGTGCGTCCCAATATTCAAAAAATGCACCCTCCTTTCCTCTACTACCACCTCCTCTCCTCCATGCCCCGGAAACCGATCTTTGTGTCTTAATCTAATGTTGCTGATTAGGCGACATATTAATTACAAATGGTTAACCGCAATGTCAGGTACAGTGTATACTGTACATGCAACTACTTGTACTCAGAATGTTCAGGCAGTTTTGCATACTTCCGGGTAGGAGACAAGTGGTAGTGGGGGAGTGACGAATATTGGGATGCAACCAGGGAGTACTACATGGTAATATGCAAAGATTAAATCAGCTACTGCCTGGTCAGCTGAGGCATGTTTTGGGGCAAGGCTTTGACCACCCATCCACCCACACCCACACCCACACCCACACCCACACCCACACCCACACCCACACCCACACCCACACCCACACCCACACACACACAGGGACTATGTTTAAATTAAAATATTATGCCCATCAACATTGACACGCACAGACACATTGGAACTATGCTTGAGTTAGAATAGTCCCATCGACACTGGCGCGCGTACACACGCACACACACACTGGGACTATGTTTAAGTTAGAATAATGTAATGAAATACGCTTTTTTGTAAACTCATGTGCTTCTGTCCAGTCTTGTCCTGTTATTGTATTGTACACTGACTTTGTTTAAAATAGTAATAATAAAATATATATATATATATATATATATATATATATATATATATATTATATATTTATATACGGTGAGCACCATAATTCATTGGACAGTGACACATTTTCTGTTATTTTGGTTCTGTACACCCTCCCAATTCCCATAGAGATCCATTAAAATGCAGAGAGGTTAGTATAGTATCGCTTGTAAGAGTACCAGAAAATAAGATATCAAGAGTCTTTTGATATTGTTGGGTCACAGACATCAGGAAGTCATTGCATGCAAAGGATATTTATTCCTGGTAAAATAAAGGCTAATAAAATAATAAATAAATCCTATGATGAAACATTTCTATCCTGATGGGAGTGGTCTCTTCCAGGATCACAATGCCCCCATTTACAGGGCACGGGGGTCACTGAATGGTTTGATGAGTATAAAAATTATGTGAATCATATGCTATGGCCTTCGCAGTGACCAGATCTCAACCCAATTGAAAACCTATGGGAGATTTTGGACCAACATGTTCGACAGCACTCCACACTACCATCATCAAAACACTAAATGAGGGAATATCTTTTGGGAGAATGGTGTTCCATCCCTCCAGTAGAGTTCCAGAGACTAGAATCTATGCTAGACTAGAGGTAGAATTTATGCCAAGGCGCATTGAAGCTGTTCTGGTGGCTTGGGATGGCCCAACACATTACTAAGACACTTTATGTTGGTTTTTGATAATGTATTTTGATATCAGCCAAGTGAAATTAACGAAGATTTTTAACTACTAAAATAACTGCAGTTTTCAGTAAACAATATTATTCGATGCACCATCAGTGACAGATAGAACCTTCTAATTCTCAATCAAAATGACCTCTTCAGAATTAGAAGGTTCTATCTGTAATTTTGGCTCTTCAAAATACCCCACTTACAAATTTCCCAACATTTTTATACTTTGCATTTGAAGTACACCTAAGATGAGGGACAAAATAAGCAATAACAGAATAATACACTATGAAACATTTTTGAGATGTGGGGAGTGAAAACTTTGATGCTCAATATCTCAAAACTATTCCTAACGCAGATAGAACCTTCTAATTCTAAGCTCACGGTTTGGAGCTTCCTGGAAACTTCCTGCATGTGGAAGGGTCCAATTTTTTATTTTGATATGATAGCAGGGGTATCATCTGATGTTATAAAGCTTTTTATAATCAGTTAGGCTTTAAGACTTATCCACAGCAAGTAAAATTAAGGCCAAAATTTCTGCGAATTGTAATTCCGTTACCGTGGAATTGGCCACTTATTCTGCATCGATTGTCCTGGGACACTTTTTATCCCTCTTCCACTGGTAGGCCCTGTCCAGGTCTTCTACATGCACATCCTTAAGTGATTCATACTTTAGTGGTGTCCTTTCATTGACTTCTTCAAACATCTTCCCATGGCATCATCAGCTCCAGCATAACGGTGTTCTTTGTGCTTCTTCATCAACTCCACAATTCTTGCCTGAGGAATAAGGCACAGTGCCAAGCCTTCTTCTTCATCCGCTGTAAAATCACAGTAAGCTACAATGTGAACCTTGATCGATGCTGACCTCACTTTGCTGCCCTTGCGGTTCCAGTACGCAAACTCTTCTCTGATTGGCAGCTGCTGTTAAGGCCAATTCTGCTGAACCGTTGGGAAGCTCTGAACTATCTGTGGAGGTTAGCTGCTGATGTTCCTGTCCACTGGTTCCACTGCTGTTACTGGGAGTTCGTACGCCAGGAGAGGTTAGAGGAGCTTGGGGAGGACTGTGTGCTGACAGCCCCAGGCGTTGAGTTACACAGGGAGACCACCCTTTCTCCACCCTCTGCACCCAGTCATGTGCATAGTCTGATGTCCTCTTCACACACACTGTGTCACAGAGTGAGCAGCCAAACCACTTCCCTTGGCTTCTAACTGGCTTCTCTGTTAGAGTTGCCTTTCTTCAGTACCAGCATCTTCAAACTACTGGGCTAGAAGGTCACTCGTGCTTAGGTAATGGATCAGTCTAGGTCGTCAAGCATCCGTCTCCCCTCTGTCACCAACTGTGCAGTGATGGTTATGCCATCGGTGAAGGTTCGGGGTTGGGGCTGCCACACCTTGGATTTTGTCGTAGGTCCTCTGTTTGGACTTTCTGCAGAGTCCACAAGGATGTAGACGGCAGCCAAAATAGACACCGTGCACCCCGTAACCACGTCCACTGCCAGCCTCTGGTAGTATGCTCACAAACTGTAACCCTCATCCTGAACATTTTAAAATTATTTTTATTGATTTATTTTACATTCATTTAGTTTTATTTATGTTTTTATATTAATTATTTTGAATTATTTTATTTTAAATATTTTTTATTTTATTTTATTTTTTTACTTTAGTAATTTATTATTTTTCATTAGATTTATTGATTTTTTTATTTCCATTTATATTAAAATGCATTTGATTTTAACGTTTTAATGTTATTTCAAGTTACGGTATGTTTTTAATTTTTTTTAATTTTTGGTTTTAATTATTATTATTTTTTTTATAAATTTTTTTTATATTCATTATAATTTTTTTGCCTACAGGGCTACTTTAAGTTCAGGATGAGGGTTACCGGGTGGGACTGTATTACCAAACAGCAGGGGCAGGGGGTGGATGCACAGTCTCTATCATAGCCGCCATTTACATCCTTGCGGACTCTGCAGAAAGACTAGGCAGACGGCCCAAGATGAAACCCAAGATGTGGCAGCCACTGACAGGAACTTTCATGGACAGCATGACCATCGCTACACGGTCGGTGCAAGAGGGGAGGTGGGTGCCTGAAGACCTGGACAGATCCACCGCCTAAGCAAGAATGACCTTCAAACCCAGCAATTCAAGGAGGCTGGTACTGGAAAGAGGCAAGGCCAAGGCGGATGACAACACTTGTTCAAAGTGGCTGGAGAGTGGATTCCAGCACAAACTGAAAAGCCAGTTGGAAGCCTGGGGAAGTGGTTAGACTGATCACCCTGTGACACAGTGAGTGTGAATAGATACAAGAGATCACACAGGTGACTGGATGTAGAAGGTGGAGATGGGTGATGTCCCTGTGAGACTCGAGACCTGGTGCTGTTAGCTCAAGGTCCTCCCAAAGCTCCTTTCGCCCCTTCCAGTGGACGAAGCCCCAGCATCAACAGAGGAACCAATGGACAGGAAGATCAGCAGTGACCTCTGAGTCCATACTCAATAGTAGGCAAGTGTGCTGATTCAGACATGGGCATGGTGACTCGTAAAGATACATAGCCCCTTCCTTCCTGATGACGTCCTGGACAGCATAGTGGATTCTACTGGACGTGGTGGCAAGGGTCCAGCTCTTTATATACAACATCGAGAGTTCCGCATACTGTATGTATAGACCATTCAGCCCTCCAATGGCGACTGATGTTTATGGAACCCAAAGGCCAGATAGCCCCACCGGATCAACCCGTTACAAAACTTGAACTTCATGCTCGAGCACCAATAAAGGAAGAAGCCAGCAATGCAGATAGCCTCGCCCACTGCCCCTGCGCCAGCAGCTCCTGCCACCACTGTGACCAGGCTGACGAGAAGGAGATGGAGAAAGAGAGGGAGCCAGAGCCAGCACTACTAGCCATCGCCCGCACCACCCTGCTGTGCCAGAAGAACTCCACAGCGAAGAGGGGAGGAATTTGTGGCATCGTGGCATAATGATCCATCTTGTCGTGTTCCCCTAAAAAAACCTGACACAGAATAACAAAGCTCTTCTCCATCACCTGCATCCAGTCAAGCATCTCATCTGCAAGGGAATGGCACATCAGCAGCTTCTTCATCATCGTCATCATCATCATCATCAAATCTCTTTCCATGACACCGTCAGTTCCATCATGAGTATTTCTGGGACTCCCGCTCATCATGTCCACTTGTACTGCTCCATCATTCCTACCATTCATGCTCACCTTCTCTCTTCAGCCGTGTGTCAGATGTCTGACTGACCCCCTTCCTTTGTGTGTGAACCTTAATTACTGTTCACTCCACTATGATGTCCTTACAATTCTGTAGAATGATGATCGGTCTTTATTAGATTAGCTGGAGAAGGAAAATTCTGCCTGTCCACCTACCTACCTACCACCCTAATATATGGCCCTCAAAGCACAGCATAGCCCTAATCGAGCATCCTGTCACACTGGACCCATAGCTTCAAACCAGCAACCATATGGAAATGACTAACTAACAAACCCTGAACGTCAGTCAGTAAGCCAGTGAGCCAGTCAAACCACTCAAAAAACCCTGTTTTATCCAACATACAAACCAGCAACAACACAGTAGAACAAACCAGCATTGAAATAAAATAACCGTGGTCTTACCTTTGGTGTCTTCTCGCGGATGTTTCCTGAAACCCACCACCATCACCACCAACCGTGCAACAGCAGCAGCAGCATAGGTTCTAGCTCATCACTTACACTAATCTCTGTCACAAATACCAAAAACAAAAACCCTAAGATCTCTACACCTTTGATTAATTAATAACATCACTACATCATTCGATCATTACATAATCAGTCCAGCAAAAATCAGTCCAGCAAAAACTAAAAAATATAAATCTCCACATAGCAACAACAAACCATAGATTAATTATTACACTATTATCACAAGATCACCATACAAGCAAAAACAATTCTCTATGACACCAATATTATAACAATCAATGTATTGATCTTTGCCTGAAAAGATTATTCTTCTAAAATTCACTTGCACCATTAGCAACAATCTTTTGAACAGCGCAGCAGCAAAAACCAGCAAACAGTTACATCAAAATCACCACAAAAATCTCCATTTCACATTTTGCCAAAATACATGTAGCCTCTCATTCTCTGTATACATTAGGAGCAACTGACAACCAACTTTTCCTCTCAGTAACAGAAAAACAATCAACAAACCCAAATTTAAAATATACTTTTTATTCCTCATAAATAATTCTCACCTAGCATAAGAAACCATCTCCACACACCAAATAAAAATAAAAACAGCAGAGCACATCAGCACAGCAGCATGCCACCAGTGAAGGTACATAACCATGGTCTTACTTTTGGTGTCTTCTGGCGGACATTTCCTACAACCCACCACCATCACCACCAACCGTGCACAGCAGCAGCAGCATAGCCTCTAGCTCATCACTTAAACTATCACAACTACCGCAAACCCTCAAATCAGCACCATAGCTATGGGTCACACACAGCTAAGATCTCTACACCTATAATTAGTTAATAACATAACGTCATTACATCACTACATAATCAGGCCAGCAAAAACAATGCTCTTTGCCACCAATATAGAAATCACTAGCATAATCTAAACATTTTGCCCAAATTTAAACTATATACGTCACTCCTCATTAACAATTCCCACCTAGCAGAAACAACCATCTCCATACAGCCAAAAAGAGCAGAGCACATCAGCACGGCGGCATCCCACTAGTGAAGGCACATAATCATGGTCTTACTTGGTGTTGACTGATTGATGCATCGAGATGTCTAGTTTGATTGCAGACCTGGGGAACGAAGGAATTTTATGTACTTCTTGAAAACCAGTGTTAAGGAGCCAAAACCTATACTGTGTCGTACACTGTATTTCTTGTGCAAAAAAAAAAAAATGTATTGTTCCTTGTTACAAAGATATGCCAATGAATATGGAGTGATGGTACTATGTTACATGAAGAGATAGCACAGCGACGAGCAACGTCATTCATCAAGTTGTACTCTGCATAGTGCTTGTAACAAAAGGAAATTTAGTGGAGCAATCCATAGATCACATTTAATGTAAAACTGTTCATGCAATACTTTAGTGAATATACTGAAATTAGAAATGTCCAAAAGAAAACCCTGAAAGTTACATGTAACAAAACACATAAATGTACACAACAGGAAAAGAAACCTTCATGTTTGTGTGAGAAAGTGTCAAATCATGTCATAAACTCCAAATGTTCCTTCCAACAATTACAGCAGCATCATATTAATCTCAGCATCACAAAAAAAATAAAAATGGCATAAAATCATGTAAAGAATATATTATTACAGAAGACCTTATGTTTCAAACCACAACCATGTCGAAATGAGAGGACAAACCATGAAGTTCAATCAGCAGTATACAATACATATATACAAGTAATTTCTTACAATGAAATCTGTAATAAAGTGAGAGGGTCTTACCTGAAATAATGCTGTGCTCCGGGTGCTGGATAATCTTTCATTCCTACAGTCAAAACAACTCGAAACCTTTATTTTTTAGTCAAATTAGTCGAAAATGGGAGGAAAGCATAAAACCCCCCACCTCCAAATAAAATAAAATAAAATAAAATATACTATTTACATACCTTTCACATTTGCACAATAGAATGACATACCTGGCTGTTGTACATTAGTTGCTTGTAGATCCTGCTGCTCCTGGCTTCTCCGTGAAAATGTGCGTTTACGAGGCGGACACTACAGTGCACAAATTTGAAAAAGAACTGTACCTGGCCATTTGCGGTTGTGTGTTTGCCGTCGGAAACGGACATAATCTCGTACACGGAGGTGTTCTGTTCTAGTGGTATGGGGAGCACAAGGTGCCAAAGGAGCTTGGGGAGGACTATGCTGACAGCACCCGTCCTTGTGATATGCAGGGAGACCCCTCTTCTACACCATCTGCATCCAGTCATCTGTGTGATCAATTATACATTAGACACTTACAAACTCTAACTTACCTTCGCAGTGACTGTCCTCTGAAATATCATCGCACTACTTCCACTGGTCGCCACTTTTTGGCTTTTCTTGCCCCCCTCATCGGAGGACATCTTTGATATTGTAAGTCTGGCCTGCGCCAAGTAGCCGATCCACTGCTCTGCACTCATCAGCCAAAGCCAGTGTGATGATCTCACTTCCTCCTGTTCAGCCGTGTTGCACACAGTCTCACACATTGCCCTCTTCACTTAGGCAATTCCGCAGTAACGGAATTACAATTTTGGCCTTAATTTTACTTGCTGTGGATAAATCTTGAAGCCTAACTGATTATAAAAAGGTTTATAACTTCAGATGATACCCCTACTACACTGCCCGGCCAAAAAAAAAGTTGCCATTGCACCCGTCATGCATAGTGCCCACTGTACAAGCCTCTGGAGGCAGTGTTATGATCTGGGGTTGCTTCGGTTGGTCAGGTCTAGGCTCAGCAACATTATGCAGCAATAAAATGAAGTCAGCGAAGTACCTGAATGTACTGAATGGCCAGGTTATCCCATCAATGGGCATATGCCAGGATGACAATGCCAAGATTCATCGGGCTCAAATTGTGAAAGAGTGGTTCAGGGAGCATGAGGAATCATTTTCACATATGAATTAGCCACCAGATTCCTGACCTTAATCCCATTGAAAGTCTTTGGGATGTGCTGGAGAACACTTTACGGAGTGGTTCGACTCTCCTGTCGTCAATACAAGATCTCAGCCAAAAACCTATGCTACTCTGGATGGAAATAAATGTTGTGACATTGCATAAGGTTGTTGAAACAATGCCACAACAAATGTGCGCCGTAATCAAAGCTAAAGGCGGTCCAACGAAATATTAGTGTGCAACTTTTTTTTTGGCCGGGCAGTGTATCATATCAAAATAAAAAATTGGAAACTTCCTGCATGTGGAAGGGTCCAATTTTTTATTTTGATATGATAGCAGGGGTATCATCTGAACTTATAAAGCTTTTTATAATCATTTAGGCTTCAAGACTTATGCACAGCAAGTAAAATTAAGGCCAAAATTTCTGCAAATTGTAATTCCATTACCGCGGAATTGGCCACTTATTCTGCATCGATTGTCCTGGGAAATTTTTTATCCCTCTTCCACTGGTAGAGCCCTGTCCAGGTCTTCTACATGCACACATCCTTAAGTGATTCATACTTTAGTGGTGTCCTTTCATTGACTTCTTCAAACATCTTCCCATGGCATCACCAGCTCCAGCTTAACGGTGTTCTTTGTGCTTCTTCATCAACTCCACAATTCTTGCCTGAGGGCTGCGCTGCAGATCTTCCAGAGGAATAAGGCACAGTGCCAAGCCTTCTTCTTCGTCCGCTGTAAAATCACAGTAAGCTACAATGTGAACCTTGATCGATGCTGACCTCACTTTGCTGTCCTTGCAGTTCCAGTCCGCAAAATCTTCTCTGATTGGCAGCTGCTGTTAAGGCCAATTTTGCTGAACCGTTGGGAAGCTCTGAACTATCTGTGGAGGTTAGCTGCTGATGTTCCTGTCCACTGGTTCCACTGCTGTTACTGGGAGTTCGTACGCCAGGAGAGGTTAGAGGAGCTTGGGGAGGACTGTGTGCTGACAGCCCCAGGCGTTGAGTTACACAGGGAGACCACCCTTTCTCCACCCTCTGCACCCAGTCATGTGCATAGTCTGATGTCCTCTTCACACACACTGTGTCACAGAGTGAGCAGCCAAACCACTTCCTTGGCTTCTAACTGGCTTCTCTGTTAGAGTTGGAATCCACTCTCTAGCCACTTTGAGCCACATGTCGTCATGCACCTTGCTGTTGCCTTTCTTCAGTACCAGCATCTTCAAACTACTGGGCTAGAAGGTCACTCGTGCTTAGGTAATGGACCAGTCAAGGTCGTCAAGCAACCGTCCTCCCCTCTGTCACCAACTGTGCAGTGATGGTTATGCCATCTGTGAAGGTTCATGTTGGGGCTGCCACACCTTGGATTTTGTCGTAGGTCCTCTGTTTGGACTTCCTGCAGAGTCCACAAGGATGTAGACGGCAGCCAAAATAGACACCGTGCACCCTGTAACCATGTCCACTGCCAGCCTCTGGTAGTACGCTCACAAACTGTAACCCTCATCCTGAACATTTTTAAAATTATTTTTATTGATTTATTTTACATTCATTTCGTTTTATTTATGTTTTTGTATTAATTTATTATTTTGTATTATTTTATTTTAAATATTTTTTATTTTATTATGTTTTTTTACTTTAGTAATTTATTATTTTTCATTAGATTTATTGATTTTTTTATTTCCATTTATATTAAAACGCATTTGATTTTAACGTTTTAATGTTATTTCAAGTTACGGTATAAGTTTTAAATTTTTTAATTTTTTGGTTTTAATTATTTTTTTATTATAAATATTTTTATTATCATTATAATTTTTTTTCCTACAGGGCTACTTTAAGTTCAGGATGAGGGTTACCGGGTGGGACTGTATTACCAAACAGCAGGGGCAGGGGGTGGATGCACAGTCTCCATCATAGCCGCCATTTACATCCCTGCAGACCTCTGCAGAAA
Organism: Synaphobranchus kaupii; assembly: GCA_029718625.1. Classification (NCBI taxonomy): domain Eukaryota; kingdom Metazoa; phylum Chordata; class Actinopteri; order Anguilliformes; family Synaphobranchidae; genus Synaphobranchus; species Synaphobranchus kaupii. The sequence continues at coordinate 8,535,625 of CM056390.1, read as the reverse complement.
GACTAGGCAGAGGGCCAAGATGAAACCCAAGATGTGGTAGCCACCAACAGGAACTTTCATGACAGCATGACCATTGCTACACGGTCGTGCAAGAGGGGAGGTGGGTGCCTGAAGACCTGGACAGATCCACCGCCTAAGCAAGAATGACCTTCAACCCAGCAATTCAAGGAGGCTGGTACTGGAAAGAGGCAAGGCCAAGGCAGATGACAACACTTGTTCAAAGTGGCTGGAGAGTGGATTCCAGCACAAACTGAAAAGCCAGTTGGAAGCCTGGGGAAGTGGTTAGACTGATCACCCTGTGACACAGTGAGTGTGAATAGATACAAGAGATCACACAGGTGACTGGATGTAGAAGGTGGAGATGGGTGATGTCCCTGTGAGACTCGAGACCTGGTGCTGTTAGCTCAAGGTCCTCCCAAAGCTCCTTTCGCCCCTTCCAGTGGACGAAGCCCCAGCATCAACAGAGGAACCAATGGACAGGAAGATCAGCAGTGACCTCTGGAGACAGTTTGGAGCTCCCCAAATCTTCAGCAGAACTAACCTTTATGCAAACTCATCTCCATCTTCTGCATCTACTTAAGCTTCTTATACGTGTGACTGGTGCACCAAAGATTATTTTTATCACCATCTTCAAACCCGTTATCCGTGACACTCAGCACCACGTGAGGATTTCTGGGGCTCCGCTCCACTGACGCACCAGGAGGAGGCAGAGGCTAAGGTCCGGGACATGGCGGCAGCAGGAGTGATCTGTCCCTCCAAGAGTCCCTGGGCATCCCTGGTGCTGCTGGTGTGGAAGAAAAATGGCTTCCTCTGGTTCTGTGTAGACAACAAACCGCTGAACATGGGCTGTGTCCAAATCAGAGCGCCATCTAATGTGTCCTGTGTAGCCTACTGTGTACTAAGCAAGTAAGTAAGCATACTGTATAGCTACTGCTTACTGTTTTGTTCTGTACTTAACAGCTTTTTTAATTGAGTATTTAGCTTTTTTATGCCATACTCAGCTGGCATACTCAATAGTAGGCAAGTGTGCTGATTCAGACATGGGCATGGTGACTCGTAAAGATACATAGCCCCTTCCTGCATTGATGACGTCCTGGACAGCATAGTGGATTCTACTGGACATGGTGGCAAGGGTCCAGCTCTTCATATACAACATCGAGAGTTCCACATACTGTATGTATGGACCATTCAGCTCTCCAATGCCGACTGATGTTTATGGAACCCAAAGGCCAGATAGCCCCACTGGATCAACCCGTTACAAAAGTTGAACTTCATGCTCGAGCACCACTAAAGGAAGAAGCCAGCAATGCAGACAGCCTCTCCCACTGCCCCTGCGCCAGCAGCTCCTGCCACCACTGTGACCAGGCTGACGAGAAGGAGATGGAGAAAGAGAGGGAGCCAGAGCCAGCACTACTAGCCATCGCCCGCACCACCCTGCTGTGCCAGAAGAACTCCACAGCGAAGAGGGGAGGAATTTGTGGCATCGTGGCATAATGATCCATCTTGTCGTGTTCACCTAAAAAACCTGAAACAGAATCACAAAGCTCTTCTCCATCACCTGCATCCAGTCAAGCATCTCATCTGCAAGGGAATGGCACATCAGCAGCTTCTTCATCATCGTCATCATCATCTTCATCAAATCTCTTTCCAGGACACTGTCAGTTCCATCGTGAATATTTCTGGGACTCCCGCTCATCATGTCCACTTGTACTGCTCCCTCATTCCTACCGTTCATGCTCACCTTCTCTCTTCAGCCGTGTGTCAGATGTCTGACTGACCCCCTTCCTTTGTGTGTGAACCTTAATTACTGTTCACTCCACTATGATGTCCTTACAATTCTGTAGAATGATGATCGGTCTTCATTAGATTAGCTGGAGAAGGAAAATTCTGCCTGTCCACCAACCTACCTACCACCCTAATATATGGCCCTCAAAGCACAGCATAGCCCTAATCTAGCATCCTGTCACACTAGACCCATAGCTTCAAACCAGCAACCGTATGGAAATGACGAACTAACAAACCCTGAATGTCAGTCAGTAAGCCAGTGAGCCAGTCAAACGACTCAGAAAATCCTGTTTTATCCAACATACAAACCAGCAACAACACAGTAGAAAAAACCAGCAGCAAACCAGCACTGAAATAAAATAACCGTGGTCTTACCTTTGTGTCTTCTAGAGGATGTTTCCTGCAACCCACCACCAAGAAACCCACCACCATCACCACCAACCGTGCACAGCAGCAGCAGCAGCATAGCTTCTAGCTCATCACTTAAACTAATCTCTGTCACGAATACAAAAAAAAACCTAAGATCTCTACACCTGTAATCCATTCATAACATCACAACATCAGATCACTACATAATCAGTCCAGCAAAGTCAATGCTCTTTGGCACCAATACGGAAATTGCCAATATAATCTTCACATATTTCCTAAGTATAAACTATAAACTTCGCTCATTATCAACAATTCTCATCCACTATAAGCAACAGCCTCCAATTACTGAAATTACTACAGAATATAAATCTGCACACAGCAACAACAAACCATAGATTAATTAGTACACTATTATCACAAGATCACCATATAAGCATACAAGCAAAAACAATTCTCTATGATACCAACATGGAAATAATCAATGTATTCATCTTTGCCTGAAAAGATTATTCTTCAACAATTCACTTGCATCATCAGCAGCAATCTCTTTGAACAGCACAATAGGAAAAACATTTTTGTAATTACATGAAAATCTCAATTTCACATGTAACATCCCTTTCCCTTTAGACATTAGAAGCAACTTCCAGCAACCAACTTTTCCTCCCAGTAACAGAAAAAACAATCAAACCCAAAGATCCACAGACCCGAATTTAAAATATACTTTTTATTCCTCATCAACAATTCTCACCTAGCATAAGAAACCATCTCCACTCAGCCAAAAAAAATAAAAACAGCAGAGCACCAGTGAAGGTACATAACCATGGTCTTACTTTTGGTGTCTTCTGGCAGATGTTTCCTACAACCCACCACCATCACCACCAACCGTGCACAGCAGCAGCAGCATAGCCTCTAGCTCATCACTTAAACTATTACAACTACCGCAAACCCTCAAATCAGCACCATAGCTATGGGTCACACCCAGCTAAGATCTCTACACCTATAATTAGTTAATAACATAACGTCATTACATCACTACATAATCAGGCCAGCAAAAACAATGCTCTTTGCCACCAATATAGAAATCACTAGCATAATCTTCACATTTTGCCCAAATTTAAACTATATACTTCACTCCTCATTAACAATTAACATATTTCCTAAATATAAACTATAAACTTCACTCATTATCTACAATTCTCATCCACTATAAGCAACAGCCTCCAATTACTGAAATTACTACAGAATATAAATCTGCACACAGCAACAACAAACCATAGATTAATTAGTACACTATTATCACAAGATCACCATATAAGCATACAAGCAAAAACAATTCTCTGATACCAACATGAAAATAATCAATGTATTCATCTTTGCCTGAAAAGATTATTCTTCAAAAATTCACTTGCATCATCAGCAGCAATCTCTTTGAACAGCACAGTAGGAAAAACATTTTTGTAATTAGGCCTACATGAAAATCTCAATTTCACATGTAACGTCCCTTTCTCTTTAGACATTAGAAGCAACTTACAGCAACCAACTTTTCCTCCCAGAAACAGAAAAAACAATCAAACCCAAAAACCCACAGACCCGAATTTAAAATATACTTTTTATTCCTCATCAACAATTCTCACCTAGCATAAGAAACCATCTCCACTCAGCCAAAAAAAATAAAAACGGCAGAGCACATCAGCACAGCGGTATGCCACCAGTGAAGGTACATAACCATGGTCTTACTTTTGGTGTCTTCTGGCGGATGTTTCCTGCAACCCACCACCATCACCACCAACCGTGCACAGCAGCAGCAGCATAGCCTCTAGCTCATCACTTAAACTCTATCACATCTCCACACATCTCCAAAAACAGCAGAGCACATCAGCACAGCGGCATGCCACCAGTGAAGGTACATAACCATGGTCTTACTTTTGGTGTCTTCTGGCGGATGTTTCCTACAACCCACCACCAAGAAGCCCACCACCATCACCACCAACCGTGCACAGCAGCAGAGCCTCTAGCTCATCACTTAAACTCTATCACAACTACCGCAAACCCTCAAATCAGCACCATAGCTATGGGTCACACACAGCTAAGATCTCTACACAGCTATGGGTCACACACAGCTAAGATCTCTACACCTATAATTAGTTAATAACATAACGTCATTACCTCACTACATAATCAGGCCAGCAAAAACAATGCTCTATGGCACCAATATGGAAATCACTAGCATAATCCTCACATTTTGCCCAAATTTAAACCATATACTTCACTCCTCATCAACAATTCCCACCTAGCAGAAACAACCATCTCCATACAGCCAAAAAGAGCAGAGCACATCAGCACGGCGGCATCCCACTAGTGAAGGCACATAACCATGGTCTTACTTGGTGTTGACTGATTGATGCATGTAGATGTCTAGTTTGATTGCAGAACTAGGGAAAGAAGGAATTTTATGTAATTCTTGAAAACCAGTGTTAAGGAGCCAAAACCTACACTGTCAAACTCAAACTCTAAACACAAGATTATAGAATGCAAACATATTTTCGACAACACATATTATGTAAGAGATTGGCTGGTGCAACAGGCAGCACAGGGATGCTGCAGGGTTGAGAACCAGTGAACTAGATAAAACAGGGCGGTAGTGTAGTATAATGTAGGGAACTGGGCTCGTAACCCAAAGGTTTCAGGTTTGATTCCCAGATAGGACACTGCAGTTGAGCAATGTACTTAACGGGATATTTCGGAATTTTGGACATAGTGTCTCAATTACGACTTACCCATGATGTAGTTGATTGATGGAAACCATTTTTAGCTAATTCCATGCCGTCCCTTCTTTTGGACATACACACGTTGCTAATGCTAGCGCAACTCTAAGGTAACCGGTAGCATCCACTACCAAACGCACTTAAACACTCCACAGTGCACCCAAAGTAAATAAAATACGACGACAGTTTATCGGGGTTATTTTGAGTGTTTATACCATCATTTTTTAAGTCAAACTATCATTGAATCCTTTACTTTGTGCTGACCTATATTCTCTGTGGAAGTATGGCAGCAGAGCGAACGTGGCCATTGCAACTTGTTGCTCTTCTTTGTTGTTGTAGTCGACCAGTGCCGGCAATACATTCTTAGGTAACGTAAAGTATCGCTCCCCAGATAGACTGTCGTCCTATTTTATTTGCTTTGGGTACACTGTGGAGTGTTTAATTGCGTTTGGTAGTGGATGCTACCGGTTACCTTAGAGTTGCACTAGCATTAGCAACGTTTGTATGTCCAAAAGAAGGGACAGCATGGAATTAGCTGAAAATGGTTTCAATCAATCAACTACATCATGGGTAAGTTGTAATTGAGACATTACGTCCAAAATTCCGAACTATCCCTTTAATCTGAATTGCCTCAGTATATACAGTGCATCCGGAAAGTATTCACAGCGCTTCACTTTTTCCACATTTTGTTCTGTTACAGCCTTATTCCAAAATTGATTAAATTCATTTTTTCCCTCAAAATTCTACACACAACACCCCATAATGACAATGTGAAAAAAGTTTTTTTGAGATTTTAGCAAATTTATTAAAAATAAAAAAATAAAATTTCTCATTTACATAAGTATTCATACCCTTTGCTTTAACGTATTTTTAAAGTATCATATTTCATATTTGGTCGCATATCCTTTACATGCTGTTACTTCCTGAAGTCTGTGACCATCAACATCAAAAAACTGTCGATATCTTATTTTCAGGTACTGTTACAAGCGATACTATAACCTCTCTGCATTTGAATGGATCTCTATGGAAATTGGGGGGTGAGACTAGATTCAGCTGTAAATTACACTGGTACAGTATGGAACACATGGCTGGCTAAATGGCTGTAAGTTATCAAGGGTCTGAGCTATCAAACGAGCCCCAAACCATCACTCTGTTGCCAGATATGGAGTAGATGTGGATGGATCACTTTAAGGGTTGTTTCTCCTGACTTTTTTCCCCATAGAGTTCTATAGGAGTGTTGTGTGTAGAATTTTGAGGGAAAAAATGAATTTAATCAATTTTGGAATAAGGCTGTAACAGAACAAAATTTGGAAAAAGTGAAGCGCTGTGAATACTTTCCGGATGCACTGTATCTAGCTGTAGAAATGTGACGGTATGTAAAAAATTATAAAAAATTGTGTAGGCCGCTCTGGATAAAAGCGGTTGCTAAATGCCTGTAATGTACTGTATAAATAAGACCATTTATAAAAACAGTATAAAAATCTATGCTTCCAATGTGCACCTGTGTGCTGCAAAAAGCCACCTTGATGAAAATGGAAGTCAAACATAGGGAGATGTCAGTTAAACCCAAACGCTATCACGTCATGTTGTATTGTAACTGTAGGCTATTGTAAATTACACATGTGCAAAAATAAATAAATGAATTCAACAGTAGTAGGGCTACTTGTTATGTCTGTGGTGGAATAGCCTACATGTAGGCTACTGCACACATACAAAGCGTAAATTATTTTGTATTTAATAGAAAACATACCTTCTTTGAGAATGTGTGTGGAACCTCGATGTGGCTTGTCTGGTATCCTAACGAGGCATCCCTCTGACAGTAAAAAAAAAAAAAAAAAAGTTAAAACAACAGAGGGTAAATTGGTTTTGGGAAACATTTATCCGTTAACAGAATATTTATCGATGATGTACACAAACTTCGATAATGCATAGCCTACAAACAGGTACGTTTAGTATAAATAGCTTATATATGGGCATAAACCGCACAAACAGATATACTAGACTATACAGCTAACTTATTACAGCTAAGTGTCAAAGATGAAAGCTTGATGCTGAATAAAGCTGAAACGATTAGTCTAATTGACGGTAATAAAACGACAATTCAGTTCAAGAGAATTAAATGAAATGAAATTAAACACATTATCCGAGAATATAATGAAATAAAAAAATGTAAAAACCATCACAAAACCAAACTGGTAGGCCTACGGGTTCCTGGCATTATGTGAGTATTTTGTGTAAAGCGCACCAATAGGCCACAGATACCAGTCGCAAGAAAGCTCGTGCAGGCAGCAAGTCCTTAACATCCTTCCTTTGAGCTTCCAGGTTTTTTTATGCTGTGAACACCCAAACCATCGTCTTTAACTAATTTCCACATAAAAGCTGACTGAATATGTGATGTATACTTCAAATATAGAGACGGTTCCTCTTACAAACACAATAATTAAATCGTTTATTAACTTGGCTATTATATTGATATTTCCGAATTGCGTGTGTCATTAGGCCTACGTTTTTCTAGCTCCCATAGCCAACATTTAGCACCTGTAGCCAAAAAATATATGGCACAAGTAAACTATACAGTCAAATCTTATACAGTTGTTTAGGCTAGGGTACTTTCTTTCAATTAACAATTTCATTAATTTCACGAAGAAGATAAAGCACTACCTCAGGGAAATACACCAAAAGAAGTGACTAGAATACTAAAGTAAGCTACGTTAGCTTACATTAATCTAACATTTTGGTAATTAAGTGTTTGCCGTTAGCTCACCTGGACAGAGTCGCCAATATGCCACTAAATAATGCCAGCTGGGTGGCAGGACTCGAGGCTTTTGTATTCCCGTCAAACTATGTGCCTCGCGCCACAAGAGTAATTTTGAGGATGCATAATTAAAGTTCATTTGCATGTAAATTAACATGTGAGCATTCCACCTGCAAGGTACAGTCTCAGTAGATTATACAGGCGTTTACCTGGGTATGCGCGTAAAAGAGGGAAAAAATTGGTTATTTCACCAAGAACAGCTGTGTTCATTGCCTATTGTATGGACCACCTTCGTTAATTCGACGTTCGTCGGTTGACAATTCCCTCCCCCTTCGGGCTATTAATTAACATATTAAAATAGGGCGGGCTTTGTTTTGCCGTGTGTTTTTACGACATAAAGACGAATTAAAGTGATACTGCAATCAAAAACCGACTTTTCCCGTTGAAAACCGATGTTTTGGGTTAGATTATGATCATACACAACTGTTTATGTCCGAAAATCTGAGGTTTAGTCAAAATAGTTTTATCTGAGCTTTTGTGTAGGTTTACCAATACGCTGGTTTCCGGGGATTCGTGACGTCACGAGATCCTTAACATAAAAATGGGTGGAGTTGAGGTGGTCCTAGGGGTGGTCTCGGCTGGGCACGTGGTATAAAAGCAGTCTTTGAGACTGACACCCTTGTACTGCTAACAAGCTAGTTCAAGTTCAAATGCGAATTGCTTTGTATTACTGCTAACGTTAATATTATGACTTATATCGAGCTAGGATGGCTACGTTCACACTGCAGGCCTTAGTGCTCAATTCCGATTTATTGCTCAGATCAGATTTTTTTTGTTTGGCTGTTCACACAAATTTTTTTATGTGGCCCATATCTGATTCCAGTGTGAACCGATTGCTCTGCTCAAATGACCCGTGAAAATTAACAAAAGACATAGCGCCTGTTACACAGCCTGCAGAAATAAACAACAACAAAAAGGAAGTCATCAAAGTCACAGCTTCTGCGTTAATTTTAAAGTTGATGTGCAGTGGAGCTAATGATAAGGGTGAGGAGATGGGGAAAAAAGCCTAGCTTTTTGTGCTGCCATGGCTGCTACTTCTGTGCAGAGGGACTTGTGAATGCGAGATCGGAGTAAGGAATGGGGGGACTGTGACATGGGCGGTTTCAGTGAAATTCAAGCAAGGCATGAAATTAGTGATTCTGAGGACAGGCGAGTTAAGAAAATGGAGCGCTCGGCCGTTTGGCTAGTGAGACCAGTCGATATAACATTTATAAAATGGATAGTTCCGAGATGCAGATTGGCCAATACAGCATTCCAGCCGTGTTAAAATACACAATATAAAAAAGCTATCACACGACACATCTGTTCAACTTCATGTGTAACGTTACCTAGGCTATAGCCCAACATCACTGCGCAACCTTAGAACCTAAACTACTGACACATTATTGGACCGACAACCATTAATATTCGGTAAGCAGCTACATGAGAAAACCGTGAAGAATGAATACCGTGCAACAAACCAAGACAATAATATGGACAGTTCTAACATTATTTTAAATCACAAAACGGTTAACGCAGCTGTCCGCTAATGATATAAAAACGTAGCCTACGACTTATTATGGTGTATCGTTTGTGCCCAAAAAAATCCACTGCTTTGCACATTTACCTAACATTATCTAAAATGACAACACATGATAATACACTACTCACAAAAAGTTAGGGATATTTGGCTTTCGGGTGAAATTTCAGGATGAACCTAAAATGCACTATAACCTTTACAGGTGAAATTAATTTGACCTTCTCTAAACTTTTGAATGCACATGTCCAACTATTCAATGTTTCAGTACTTTTTGCACAACTTGCTGTTCTCTAACAAGGAGCTGAACGGCAAAATTCACAACAGGTGTTTGATCCATGAATCGACCAATAAATTTCCTGGTTCAATTAGAATTGGTATTTAAACAGTCCTCTTCATCATGCTGTTCACATTTTGACATCATGAGACCAAGACGACACCTAACAATTGATCAACAGTACCTCGCCATTGCGAGGCTTCAAACAGGATGTTCTCAGAGGGAAGTGGCCACTGAGCTTAGAGTGTCACAGAGTGTCATCAGCAGGTTGCAACAGAGATACAGAGAGACTGGAAGAGTCACAGAAAGGCATAGAAGTGGACGTCCTTTGGCCACATCCCACACTGATGACCGCTTCATTGTGAACAGTGCCCTGCGGAACCGGATGATGAATGCCACTCAACTCCAGGCACATTTAAGGGAGGTGAGAGGCACCCAAGTGTCACGTCAGACCATTCGAAACCGTTTACATCAGCGTGGTCTGCGTGCTAGACGACCTGCAAGGGTACCTGACCACACCACCAGGCACAGGCGTCATCGTCTTGCATGGGCCAGGGAGCATTTACGCTGGACGAGGGACCAGTGGGCCTCAGTGCTGTTCTCTGATGAAAGTCGATTCACGTTGAGCAGAAATGATGGCCGCCAACGATGTTGGAGACGTCAAGGAGAGCGCTATGCATCAGCCACTGTTGTCACCAGACGACCCTTTGGTGGTGGCGGTGTTACAGTGTGGGCAGGTGTGTCTAGTCAATACAGAACTGCCCTACACTTTGTGAATGGTACAGTGACAAGCCCATACTACCTGAATAACATCAATAATCCAGTCATTGTGCCCCTGCATGAACAACACAGGCCTAATTTCATCTTCATGGACGACAATGCTCCAGCTCATCGAGGTCGCATCATTAGGGAAAGGCTGCTGGAGACTGGGGTACCTCAAATGGAGTGGCCTGCACTTTCTCCAGACCTGAATCCCATAGAAAACCTATGGGATCAGCTGACTCACCGTGTAGAGGCTCGTAACTCTGTACCCCAGAACCTCAATGACCTGAGGGCCGCCCTTCAAGAAGAGTGGGATGCCATGCCTCAGCAGACAATAAGTCGACTTGTGAACAGCATGAGACGTCGTTGTCAAGCTGTAATTGATGCTCAAGGGCACATGACAAGTTATTGAGACATTGACATTTTTGTTGTGGTATACCCACCACTGTTGTTGGCTTTTGTTTCAATAAATTGTTTGAGATGAGGAAATCACCATTGCATGCTTCTACTTAAATGCCCTACTTTCATGATACGTATAATATCACTGTAGCGTGAACTTACATTTTCCATAAATTTCACCCGAAAGCCAAATATCCCTAACTTTTTGTGAGTAGTGTATAAATGTGAATCTGTTGATAACCCAACTAGCCCGTGCGCTACGTTCTAATTACCTGCTAGCTACATCAATAATGACGTAAAAAGTCACATTAATTCCGATCTGACTGTTCAGACTGCGTTCGCTTTGACACAATCGGTTATGTATCGGAATCTAATACCGCATTCAAAAGTGGCCCAAATGAGAATTGGAAATGTCAGATTCAATGTGATTTTCGCTGTTCACACTTCCATAAAAAATCTGATCTGTGTCACATTTGAGGAAAAAATCGGATCTGGGCCACTTTTTACCTGCAGTGTGAACGTAGCCATAGAGAGTTATTCATCTACAACGTCTTACTTTGGTATCTTTAGCTAACTTGCCTGCATTATGCCAAGGAGTCAGAGATGTATCGTTCCTCGGCTCTGTTAGCTTTCATAATCTGCCGAGAGACGGAATGTATCGATAAGTTAGGTAATGCAAGTCTATTGTGTGTGAGTTTAGCCCCATTTGGTCCAGAGAACTGGTAACTTGGCTAGCTAGCTAGTTATCTTAGCTATCATTTATGAATAATGTTAGCCAATAAATGATAACAATTCTCTTCGGACCAAGTGGATGAGGGCGCTACAACCAGCCATGTTCAGTATACTTATGTTACTGTGTGACGGGGTTTTGCTGTGTATTTGAATGTATTTAATAATAACGTTACTTTAGCATGAATGAGAGTATAGAGTTCAGTGGGGCTGAGTCAGTTCACCAAGACACACCCTTTGACTCCTTGACCGTATGAATATTCATAATATGACTACGTGGCATCATTGTCATATGACCACACCTACTCACGAGTTCCAGTTCAAATTGAAGCGGTAAAAAAGGCCTTAGAAAAGGCTCTGCAGTATCTCTTTAAGGCGAGACACTGCAGGTGAATAGGGAAAAAAAATTAACTACAAGATATAATCATGAAACAGTTGATTACTTACATTGTTACAATTATTTTTAAAGTTACATTTAAATATGCAAATTAGGCAATGCCTCATTAAATATGCGCTAATTTGCATATATGTAAAAACAAAAAATAGAAAAATTGGATAAAGCCAGGCTTAAAATCTTTATTTCATTTTGACAAAATATTAGAGACTAAAAAAATTACAGAACAGATTTTGGATAGATGCTTTTTTCATTTTAGAAAATGCTATATACAGGTATAAAAAATGCATTTTCGCCATGTTTTCAAGAACAAAATATGTAATAATTCAGGCAATTGGCAATATATTAACAAATCCTTCTGTAATAATCTTCAGAATATAGTGAACATGGAAAGTTTAGTGTATGTAAGTGATCTAGAAGTTGAGATTTTTGGTTCAGAGTATTGAAAAAAACTAATTTTGAGAAAATGGCCGTTAAAGATATATATTGTTTATATCTAAGTTTAATATTTGCTGACTAGAAATCACTCTTTATAGCAACAATAACCCATTAAATCACATCCCCCAAAGCCCTATTACACTACTGAACACATCTAAACTGTATATATACTTACTTGATTAGATATACTTGTTAATAAGTACAACTAAGCACAGGCATAGTCACAGGGCCTTCCAATTACTGCGCAACCCTTTTGTGCCGCCTGTTTGTCTTTGTCATAATGTCATAATTGTCAATTAAGATAATTTTTTATCTTCATTTAGTAAAAAACAAAAATAAACAAAATCAAAATACATAGGTAAGAGCCAATGAGATTACAGTTAGGGTTACCAGATTTGCAGCTTAGCCAGAATGACCAGACAAACTGTGCACACGGTTAAACTGTACGCTGTGAAATCATGCAATGATTGTGTGACAAAATACTCTGGTTCTAGTAAGGCAATGGAACCTATAAAACAAAAGACAAGAAGTGGATGAAGGTCTTCTCTTCTTAGAATGGATGAAGATGCAAGTTTCATTATAATTATTTTATCTTTTGACTACAGTCCACCCTACAGTCTGCCCTCCCTGCCACTAAAAGGAAAAGTACACTGTAACAATAAAACAAACTGGTGGCAACATGAATGAAGTACAATAAGCTGAATTTATGAAATTGCACTTTATTATTCTGTGTTATGGGACGTATACAGTACAAATACAGTAAATAGATTGTTTTACACTTTCTAATAGGCCTCTCTATCTCTACAACTAAGCCCTAACTCGTGTGCTAAGAGGACCATTCTGACATTCACATAAAAGGCTACATCGCTCCTGTTTGACTCTTGAAGACGTGAGGATGAAAACACGCCTTTTCTGTATCCATTTTCTTGCGATTTGCATTCGCTACAATCTAGCAACAGACTGCTACAAAACCCTTGGTTTTGGGGATCTAGGTTTATATGTAGACCGTTCCCCATGCAATTTGGACATAGCAATTCATCCAGCAGCTCATTTAAACGCGACACGTGCATTATAAGTAGGGTTGCCAACCGTCCCTTGAAATAAGGGACGATCCCTTATCAGTTCAATAAGGGACGGGTCTTTTATTGTCCAAATAAGGGACGATCCCTTATTTCAAGGGACGGTTGGCAACCCTAATTATAAGCCACTGTTGTGTGTCCGGCCTGTCATCTATTTTCGGATCACCTTTCCCCATCTCCTGAATTTTGCGTTTTGACGAACTGACAGCTGGTGACTCGCTACTGACAGGCTCGTTGTCATCTTTACGATCACATGTAGTTCCCTTGCTTCTTCTGGCAGTAGATAATTGCTCACGTCTCTTTTGTGTCGCTTTTTGCACGGATTTTCGGTGTTTTGCCCATCACGACTTCACATTCGCCGAACTTTTGTTTCACCACTTCATTACTTGCCGCTTTAAGCTAACACGGAAGTTGCCGAACACATCACGTGATGCGTTTTAGCGAATCAGAACGCCCGAAATGGCCTTTAGCCAATGGGATTTCGCATTTTGTATTAAAGCAACCCTTCGTCTTTTCACAAATAGTCGTCACTGCAAAGGAAATGACCATATTTGGATCAGCTACTGTTAGGCTGCAAAATTTCTGGACCTAAGTAGACAAAATACAGTAAAATAAACATATTTCTGTGCAGTCTGGACATTTTTATGATATCAGTGTTAAAGAAGACATGTTATAGAAGCGAAATCTCAAAATTGATGAGTGGATGCAAAAACGTCATTTCTGCCTGCCGTGTCTCGCCTTAAGTAGGCTATTACAGCTCTAATTGATATGTCTTATTGAATAATTTTTGTGCATGCAATACAATTGCATTTTTTATATGTAGACCAACTTTCCCTTTGCTAAGAAAAAAATGCGACTGCTTAAAAGTATAAAAATGTCTGCTGCTGAGAAAGCAGCACATGACAACGTGGAAACAACGCTGTCAACAATAGTCTATGCACTTTATTAGTGGCAGGTGGAATAGATTACTTATTTTTGACGAGAAGGGCTCTACTGACCTCTAGATGAGGGAGGACTGAATTGCAAAAACGTCCCCAGACAGACGGACTGGTGTCCCTAATGACGAGAAATGAGAACAAACCAGGACACAGGAAAATGGGAAGAGAACAGCCATCATTCATTCTGACAAGGAAATTAGCAAGTCTTTATTTTTCATTTTGTGCAACCCCACCCCCACCCCACTCCAAACTCATTTATAAAAGAAGTTGTGTGATTGGCTCCCAGCTACATCAGAGAAATCTACAGCCACTGAGGTTGAGGTTACCGGTCTCCACTGACCCTTAACAGAAACTGGGTGGACTCGTTTTGACCACGTCGGGCTATCCCCCGCATCACGTGTTTTTGTGCGAAACTATGGCAGAACACACCCATTCGGCCATGGCCTCCCACTTGCAAAACGAGTCCACTGACTGGTCTCTAAGTTTCGCTCAGTTTGCAGTTCCACTCATTCCAATAAAAAAGAAAAAAAAGAAAATCATCACCCAAACAATTTTTTTTTCTTTGTGAACAGCAAGTCTTTTTTTAGCTTTTTTATTATTTTAATATTGTTTTTATTTTTCTTAGCTTTAAATTTCATGCTTGCACTACTTGGGAAATAAATTCAAACTAATGGTCAAAAATATCAAAGTTGGCTATATCCTAGAGCTTCTTCACTCAAATACACAATGAACTGAGACGCAGACACACAGACAGTCAAGGGTTTTATCCTGTAAACTCAAGATTTGTGTACCTAGCACCCAGACATGTCATTACACTCACACTTAAACCACTGCACTAACTTCATGTAAAGTAAGTGGAAGTGTGCAGGCCTGAATCCTATACTTTATATAGTAAACAATGGATCCAAGATGGCTTCCGCGGCTTGTGGGATCCTAACCTTGGACCCAACGTGTACGTGCGCAAATCTGAGATGTTTTTTTTTTTTCTTCTTTTTTTTAAAGAAGCACTTTATTTCACACTTGATCCTTTCCATTCCCACCCACTGCACTGGAAAAAGACCAAAAAAATAAATGTACAAAATTATCATCATGAACCAGTCTGTCTGTACGTTCCAACATTTTGCTCGACTTTGTGTCGATCTACACAGTAAGAAGGGTGTTTGGTTCTTTCTGAGGGGCGGGAGGAGAAGGTGAGGAGCACTGCCATTGGTCAATCGGTCTGTCCGTTCCAGTCATTCGTGCGTGGGAGGAGGGGCCGAACTGGAGGTTTTTCCTTTGCAAGCCACTTTTCTCTTTTTCCATTTTCCTGGCAGTTCATCCTTTCTTTTTTCCTTTCCTCCAACTGTACCCTCAGTTTCATTCCATTCATTTACACAACATAAAATAAAAAACCGAAAAAATCAAGTACATGACTATGTATGTACAAATATAGAAACATAAGTACGTAAATAACCGTATGTATATACGTACATACAGGTAAGCCAATATCTAAGGTGAACACTTCCTGTGTTAATGTTACCAAATCTTGCAAGGTAAAAATATCAAATTTTGTATACGTCTTCAAAAAAAAAAAAAAAAAACTGCCTTCAGTGGCCTTTCTCCTCTGAGTAATATTTCCAGACATTAGAACAGCCAAGAATCCAAATTCAGTTCTGATTTCTAATTTTAGAACAGGCAACCAAACTCAATTCAGATTTCAGATTTTAGAACAACCAAAACCAGTTGATTTCAGATTTTAGAACAGCCAACCAAAATCAGTCCTGATTTCAGATTTTAGAACAGCCAAACAAAATCAGTTCTGATTGCAACTGAATTTTAAATCAACTTCGACAGGTTCCCAAGTTTTCCATTTTGACAATTTTGACCAAAAGGCCTTTGTGTCCTTCTTACAGATTATTTTCCGCAAGATAACCTCACTGCCTAAAAACACCCACAGTGAAAGACTTCTCATATTACACACTCAGATTTAATGCGTTATTGAAAAAATGCCAGCTGGTAATCGATGAGAGCACGGAAGAGTTATCGATTACCGCTAGTCATGGAGGAACAGCGCTAGTCATGGAGGAACAGCCAGTTTACCCGCCACTTCATTGGGCAGTAACCAAGGACATTTCAGTCTCCACTGGGACCTCTCATATATGTGGTATACTTTTATTTATTCATTTTCTTTTTAAGGCATGCTATACGAAAAAAAAAAAGCACCCCAGTTGGGCAGCTGAACGCAGACCTATCCCTCTAAGACCTATCTCCTTTAAGACCTATCTCCTTTAAGATGTGACCTTCCTGAGGTGCTAAGCCCAGCAGTCAGTCATGTTCTCAGTCGCACGTTCAGGACTGTAGTCTATCTAGTGCAGCACACTACACGAGAAACTGAACACTACTAATGCGTACTCTAAATTAGCACGTCCAACAAGACGTTAAGCTGAACTGAGCTGGGCTGAGCTAGGTTGGGCGGGACTGAGCCGAGCTGGGCTGGACTGAGCTGGGTTGAGCTAGGTTGGGCCGGACTGAGCCGAGCTGAGCTGGGCTGGGCTGGACTGAGCTGGGTTGAGCTAGGCTGGGCTGGACTGGACTGAGCCGAGCTGAGCTGGGGTGAGGTGAGCTGGCCTGGGCTGGGCACTGTTATTGTCTACACTTTGTTCTACTTTATTGGCCAATAATCCAGAATTTTTGCCTTGCTACAATGGCTTTTACTGCAGTCTTGTGTCTCGTATCCAGTGGATAATCTGTCTCCTGAGTTTATTATTTTACCCTCACACTCTAATAAATTAAATCAAACAAACTTACATGACCCAATAGTGATGTCAAAAAAAAGAAATTGCAAAATGAGGAAGGCATAAAAATCGGAACGTAAAACCAAAGAATGCTTAAAATAAAAGCAATGGAAAAAAAATAACTTAGAAAAATAGCCTCAAAAGAAGGTAAAAGGAAGGGAATCATGGCCGTCTGTAATAAAAGCATAATAAATAATAAAAACTGCTGAATTCCCCTTTCAAAGAGTATGGATCCTGGGTTGAGTTGTGACAGGCTCTTGGCGAAAAAGTGCGTTTTTACATTTTTTATTATAATTATTATTATCATTATTTTTTTAACTCCTGTCCATCAATGGCGGGCCCCCCGCAGTGGTAACACCGTCCGCAGGATGTATAGAAAAGATTGAGAGAGAGGAAGAGGAGGAGAAAGGAGATGTGCTTCATCAGTAGATGTCCCTCAGTCTCCCCTTGGTCGCGCCTGGTCAGTCTGTGTCTGCACCCAACTTTCTCGCCTCTAAACTTTCTCCTCCCTTCCTCCTCCTCCTCCTCTTCCTCCTCCTCTTCCTCCTCTTCCTCCTCCTCTTCCTCCCTCACTGTGGCGCCGTCTCTCCCACGCTGTCGATGCCGTGCTGCTGCAGCTGCGCTCGGAGAAGCGCATTCTCGTTCTTCAGCTCCTCCATCTGCAACCCCATCAACACAGAGATTATACTCCTCCATCTGCAACCCATCAACACAGAGATTATACTCCTCCATCTGCAACCCCATCAACACAGAGATTATACTCCTCCATCTGCAACCCCATCAACACAGAGATTATACTCCATCTGCAACCCCATCAACACAGAGATTATACTCCTCCATCTGCAACCCCATCAACACAGAGATTATACTCCTCCATCTGCAACCCCATCAACACAGATTATCACACTACCGCCATCAACACAGAGATTATACTCCTCCATCTGCAACCCCATCAACAGAGATTATCACACTACCGCCATCAACACAGAGATTATACTCCTCCATCTGCAACCCCATCAACACAGAGATTATACTCCTCCATCTGCAACCCCATCAACACAGATATTATGCTCCTTCATCTGCAACCCCATCAACACAGAGATTATGCTCCTTCATCTGCAACCCCATCAACACAGAGATTATACTCCTCCATCTGCAACCCCATCAACACAGGGATTATACTCCTCCATCTGCAACCCCATCAACACAGAGATTATACTCCTCCATCTGCAACCCCATCAACACAGAGATTATCACACTACCGCCATCACACAGAGATTATCACACTACCGCCAACACACAGAGAGTATCACACTACCGCCAACACACAGAGATTATCACACTACCGTCAACACACAGATTATCACACTACCGTCAACACAGAGATTATCACACTACCGCCAACACACAGAGATTATCACACTACCGCCAACACACAGATTATCACACTACCCGCCAACACACAGAGAGTATCACACTACCGCCAACACAGAGATTATCACACTACCGCCAACACACAGAGATTATCACACTACCGTCAACACAGAGATTATCACACTACCGCAAACACAGAGATTATCATACAAGAGATTATAACACTACCGCCAACACAGAGATTATCACACTGCCCCAAACACAGGCAGATTATTTACAGTTTGAAAAGCAGTGTTTGTGAGCATGTTCAGGTGCCAGGTAGGACAGGTGAGTCTGTGTGTACCTGCTGTCGTAGCAGCTCGTTGTCCATCTGCACTCTCTCCACCTCCTTGAAGCTCTCCTGTAGCCTCTGGTTGCTCTGTCTGAGTTCACGGATGTAGTCACACGCCTTAGATAGGATCCCGCCTTTGCTCTGAAACAAATATACAGCATGTTTAATATGCACATACTACATACACACACTAAAGTGCACATACAGAATACACAAATGTACAAACCAAGCAAAAATAATCCAAGCATGCAACACACCAATCCACAAACCCCTCAGACAACCAGTTAATCAGCAACCCAGCCAGGCAGTCAAACAGCCAGTTAGTCAATCAAACAACCAATCAGCCAATCAAACAGCCAGGCAGCCAATCAAACAGCCAGGCAGCCAATCAAACAGCCAGGCAGCCAATCAAACAGCCAGGCAGCCAATCAAACAGCCAGGCAGCCAATCAAACAGCCAGGCAGCCAATCAAACAGCCAGGCAGCCAATCAAACAGCCAGGCAGCCAATCAAACAGCCACGCAGTCAATCAAACAGCCACGCAGTCAATCAAACAGCCACGCAGTCAATCAAACAGCCACGCAGTCAATCAAACAGCCACGCAGTCAATCAAACAGCCACGCAGTCAATCAAACAGCCACGCAGTCTGTATCTCTCAGGAAACAGTGGTGTATCTCTCAGTCAGTGGGGTATCTCTCAGGAAACAGTGGTGTATCTCTCAGGAAACAGTGGTGTATCTCTCAGGAAACAGTGGTGTATCTCTCAGTCAGTGGTGTATCTCTCAGTCAGTGGGGTATCTCTCAGGAAACAGTGGTGTATCTCTCAGTCAGTGGTGTATCTCTCAGGAAACAGTGGTGTATCTCTCAGGAAACAGTGGTGTATCTCTCAGGAAACAGTGGTGTATCTCTCAGGAAACAGTGGTGTATCTCTCAGGAAACAGTGGTGTATCTCTCAGTCAGTGGGGTATCTCTCAGGAAACAGTGGTGTATCTCTCAGTCAGTGGGGTATCTCTCAGGAAACAGTGGTGTATCTCTCAGGAAACAGTGGTGTATCTCTCAGGAAACAGTGGTGTATCTCTCAGGAAACAGTGGTGTATCTCTCAGTCAGTGGTGTATCTCTCAGTCAGTGGGGTATCTCTCAGGAAACAGTGGTGTATCTCTCAGTCAGTGGTGTATCTCTCAGGAAACAGTGGTGTATCTCTCAGGAAACAGTGGTGTATCTCTCAGGAAACAGTGGTGTATCTCTCAGGAAACAGTGGTGTATCTCTCAGTCAGAGGGGTATCTCTCAGGAAACAGTGGTGTATCTCTCAGTCAGTGGTGTATCTCTCAGGAAACAGTGGTGTATCTCTCAGTCAGTGGGGTATCTCTCAGGAAACAGTGGTGTATCTCTCAGTCAGTGGGGTATCTCTCAGGAAACAGTGGTGTATCTCTCAGGAAACAGTGGTGTATCTCTCAGTCAGTGGTGTATCTCTCAGTCAGTGGTGTATCTCTCAGGAAACAGTGGTGTATCTCTCAGTCAGTGGGGTATCTCTCAGGAAACAGTGGTGTATCTCTCAGTCAGTGGGGTATCTCTCAGGAAACAGTGGTGTATCTCTCAGTCAGTGGTGTATCTCTCAGTCAGTGGTGTATCGCTCAGGAAACAGTGGAAGCCCCTCACCGCTCCAGTCTTGGTGCTGTCCATATTGCAGTCAGGGATGATTTTAGAGAGGGTGACGATCCAGTTATTAATCTTGTCTCTCCTCCGCCTCTCCACTGTAAACACAAGAAAGGACTGCTTTACGCCAATCGCTCGTGGTGTAAAGACTCACCAACTACACAGAGCACTTTGATTTACCCTTTTCTGGGGTAGGAGGAACGCAAGGTCCACAATACATTAGCTAAAAACAAAGAATATACACTGCTAACAGCATTCCTTAACGCTTACAATGACAAATAAAAATAAATACAAACCCGATTTATCAAATGAATGCTGAAAAGTGGTATATACAATATTATTTTGTCTTCGCATGTCCTAGTGTTTCCTTGCATGTGCGTGTAGGGTGTGTGTGTGTGTGTGTGTGTGTGTGTGTGTTTACCCATGGTTTAAACTCTCATTGGCACTGGGAAAGCCTACTGGACAGGCCGAATAGCATAATGGTAAAACAAGAGCTCCCGCTTCGCCAGGAAAGCAGATTGACCTCGAGGCAGCAGAACCTGCTAATAAGTCTGAAAACCTCTGTGTACCATCCAGCAAGTCTCAACTCCTCTATTCCTATGGACACATGCATCCTTTACTTGTGTCATTTACTTGTTTGTGTCATTTACTTTACTTGTGTCAGTTTTCCGTTGAGAGTTATTAAAGAGTAAGTACACCCACTGTCTCAGCCTGTCTCCGCCTACTACACAATTTAGAAAAATACTTTGTGGGGTGAGCGAGGGAGAGGGGTGGGGGTGGGGGTGGGGGCGGAGGAGCTATGTCCATCGTCATTTGCATAAATTAACGTACAATGTACAAATGATTTCGTATAACTCGGACCAAACTGCCAAACTAGACGTTGCACATCAAATATGAATCAAGATTCAGCAACTGCATGGCCTATTTCTCACCTCAAATATTTTCAGAAACATATTTTAGTGGACTATTTAAGTGGAATAAGAGAGTTTATGTTCCGGTTTAAAAACATGGGGCCGAAACGAAAGTAACGTAGCAGGTCTAACCAATCAGATGCCGGCTGTTTCCGTTGTGGGCAACAACAATTATCCATATGACATAGAGATACCGCCAAAGAGGTACTCTGACATCACGTTTGAGGCTGGGGCAGTGTGGGGAGCAGAAAATACATTTCAAACATTGGGGGCAGCACAAAGACGCTTTTCTACCAGTTTCTTATGATATACAATATTATTTCAGACTTGTTGAAATAACAGAATGCATGAATAAGTTTCATTATAAGGTAGGCATACAAACACATTTACAGCAAAAAAAAAAAAGTGATCTAGGGTGTACTTACCCTTTAAATGGAGTAACTGACTTAAGGCTAACTCAAACAGGGGGGGGGGGGTTACTGCCTTCTGGTTTTCAGCAGGTTGATGGACTGACACACAGCCCGGTGATCGTTTAATTGGTCAGGGGATTCCTGGGTCTGCTCTGCACTGAATCGGATCTAAATCCCCAGTACTGAACACGCACACATTTCGCTGCCATTCCTTTCAACGCCGAGATCTGTAGTTCACTCAGTCGTTTCTCATCGATTCCCAACGATTGCATTAGCAGCCCTCTCTGTGCAGCCGGGGTTCAGAAGTTAAATTGATTACCTGCTCTGGCGGGCGATTACCTCCCCTGCTGATCATCCCCATGCTCAATGCCGTAATGCAGGGGGATGTAATGCAGGGGGATGTAATGCAGGGGGATGTAATGCACCTGATCTATGCTCCCGCTTCACACAATCTTTGCAAGCTGGCAAACCAAATGGAAATCAATGGATGATGTCCAAATAGACCCTTTTATTTATATAAAACAGTGGTGACAGAAAACACTGTCTGATGCTCCCCTTGCATCTCTCTCTCCATCTCTCTATCTCGCTCTCTCTCTACATTACCGAATCTCTCTCGCCCCCCGTCTCAACAACAACACCAAATCTCTCTCAACAACACCTAATCGCTCTCTCTCTCTCTCTCTCTCTCTCTCAACAACAATACTGAATCTCTCTCCCCGTCTCTCTCTCTGCCTCTCTCTCTCTCCCTGATGGTGGCCAGGACTCTCTGGCGTTTTACACCACTTGCATAAGCATAACATGACAGACTGAACGTAATTACATGCGCACGTTACAGTATATACAGGATGGCCATTAAAATAACAGAGACGGGGCAATTTACCCCGCAGCCAACGAAAGTGAGATAGGAATTGCTGATATCCACTCGATGCTAATGAACGCTGGCAGCTCTTAAGAGAGAGTGTACATTAGCATGCTGTTGCTAATCCACAGGGTATGACAATATGAACAACCTCGTTATTGCAATATCTTTTCATGTACTTGGTGACAATCAGAGAGCCAAAAAAAGGAACCAATAGCATTTGCTTGTGGTTTGCACTTTCATTGCCCTCTGCAAGACCATCATCAGTATTGCTCTCTTTAGCAGATGGATATAAAGCATGGGCCAATCAGTTTCAAGATTTCATCCCTGCTCTTTATTTCCCTCTGTCACAAGGTGCAGGACAGTTTGCAAAGAAAAATAAAAAAGAAATAAATATAAAATGAAATGATTGCTCCACTGCAGGATACTATAGTGCTTTTGTCAGTATAGTTCTTTTGTCTGAATTTTGTTAATGCAGTCATGAACCAGATTTTGCACGAGTAGCCATTTACAAAGCTAGAATTAGAACAGAAATTAGCTTTTACAGACCAAACCTGCAGATACCTGCAGCCGGTGCATCCCTGCATTATAACCCTGTATGGTGCAGTATGACAGCATGCTGGTGCATTATAACCCTGCATGGTGCAGTACAACAGCACGCTGGTGCACCCCTGCGTTATAACCCTGCATGGTGCAGTATGACAGCATGCTGGTGCATTATAACCCTGCATGGTGCAGTACAACAGCACGCTGGTGCACCCCTGCATTATAACCCTGCATGGTGCAGTATGACAGCAATTTTGCAATTTTACCCAATTCAGAGAAGACCCATGGTACTTTGAGCCACTGGGTTCCAGTACTCTAGTCAATGACAGATGTAATGTAAAAAGGTAGCCTTCATGGATAGTGTTTTACATGAAAACAGGAACCAATGTTGATCCCTTCTCTGACAAATGGAGGGCCAGTCCACCTTCTGATAAAGCACACAATGATGAGTACAGTATCCATCTCCAGTGAATTGCACCTTAGGCTGGTGCAATACGACAGCAAGCCAGGCTGCAGCCTCCACGACCAACTTCAGCTTTTCCCACAGACACCTGCTGCCCTCCGGTGGTCACACACGCAACCTGCACCACCCCATCGCATTTCCTACAACAGTTAACAAGACCTTTATCTTTGGCCCTTTCACTCCTATCAAACCTCCAGCTGCCCCATCCGTCACAGTGCACTATTCCCTGGCGTGTGTAGCGGCTCGCTCAGAGGCATTATGGGTAACGTAGTTTACCTTCATTGTGCTGCGCTCTCCTCCTTTCGTCCCGAGGTGTCCGTGGCCCGTCCATTTTCCTGCAAGACAGACGGACAGGGGCGTGGTTGAGGTACACTGCGACGCTTTTTTCTCCCCGTTCTCTCTCACGGGACTTAAGGCGAGTGCCACAAATGTCCATCAGGCAACGCCAGGGGACCTCAAACTCAAACCCGTTAGGACTGTGGCGTCTGCTGGGTTTTTTTTTTTCCTTTTAATTCAAATCAGCAGCCGGTCTAGGCCTCGGAAACGAGGTGCGCAGTCCGTTAGAAAAATCTAATGATTTAAATTACTAAAGTGCACTTAAGTGCTGAAAAAAGCACCAACAACCCAGCAGGCAGTGCAGCCCTGCAGAATTCCAGCTTGAGATCCCTAGTCTGCGCCAGGACTGACTTAATGACGGTTACGCTAAAACTTCTAACTGCTCTAGAAAGTTTAGCCATTCTGAACTGGTCTGAACCGGATTCTAACCCTCAGCTATTAAGCCTGGAGTCTGCGGAACAGTAAGAGATTCTGATGTGAAGAAGGCGCGCCCCACAGATAATAGCTTCATTAACATGGAAGCCAAAGACGACGACATAGATAAGCAGCTAGACTGGAGCACTGTAGGTACTCCGATGCGTACCGGCGCCCTTTGTTTTAATTCACAGAGGACGGTGGGGCATTTGCGGAGTTGATTAAGCCTAATTGCGGTGCTGAAAACCAGATGCTGCTCTGGGGAAGTCGCCGTTTTTTTTTGGCTCTTCACGCAACGGCTCTCTCCAAACATCTTGCCTCCCCGGGGGAACACTTTAATTAATCCACGTCAAGCATCAAGCCGGGGCGACATCTTACAGAAGGCCCGGCACAGCGCTCACAGAGAATCTGTTCCTAACAAAGCAGCACCCTAAAAAAAACCCTACGTCATTTTTAACACACGCATCTGAAACAGCATTGGAATCACATCGCGAGTCACACTGTCTGATCTAAACAGAATAACCAGAGCGTTTGGGAAAAGGGGGGAGGGGTGGGGGAAGGGGGCTGGGTCTAGCCTGTGGCGGTTAGGTATTTGAAAGTTGTCCTCACCAGTTTAAACCATCATGTTGCAGCATCTCGTTTTCATCTCTGGGGACGGCATAAGTTTTTGGTTTTTGGTTTTTTGTTCATTTGATTATAATTATTTTTTTTTTGGTTATTCAATATAAACAGGTATGATATAAAATATATATATATATATATATATATATATACACACAGTATATATGTAACACATAAATCAATAAAGAAGCAATACATTTGTTAAAGATAAAAGAGAGGAAAATGGGTGACAAAAATCAACATTAAAAGATTGAAAATCCCAATATTAAAACAGAAGTTATAGAATCCCCCCCAACACACACACACCCACACCCCCACACCCCCACACCATGCAGTAGTGTCCGGGGGCGGATTTTCCTCCTCTTACACTCACAACCCCATTGGTGCGTTGGGTGTGTATAAATAATTGGCTGCCTCATTAACTGAACTGTAGATGACACTTTAAACCCTGGAGATGCACTGAAGTCAATGGATTCAAAAAATAAATACATTTTAAAAAGACATCACCAGTGTGATGTCACAATCAACACCTGGGCACATGATCACAACAGAGAAGTGCCCCGGACGAGGAGAGCTGATCTGAGATCAGTCTGGCCCTTCAGGTCATAATGCAGTGGTAGTACCCTGGAGGAGGAGAGCTGATCTGAGATGAGATCAGTCTGGCCCTTCAGGTCATAATGCAGTGGTAGTACTCTGGAGGAGGAGAGCTGATCTGAGATCAGTCTAGCCCTTCAGGTCATAATGCAGTGGTAGTACCCTGGAGGAGGAGAGCTGATCTGAGATCAGTCTGGCCCTTCAGGTCATAATGCAGTGGTAGTACTCTGGAGGAGGAGAGCTGATCTGAGATCAGTCTAGCCCTTCAGGTCATAATGCAGTGGTAGTACCCTGGAGGAGGAGAGCTGATCTGAGATCAGTCTGGCTCTTCAGGTCATAATGCAGTGGTAGTACTCTGGAGGAGGAGAGCTGATCTGAGATCAGTCTGGCTCTTCAGGTCATAATGCAGTGGTAGTACTCTGGAGGAGGAGAGCTGATCAGAGATCAGTCTGGCCCTTCAGGTCATAATGCAGTGGTAGTACTCTGGAGGAGGAGAGCTGATCTGAGATCAGTCTGGGCCTTCAGGTCATAATGCAGTGGTAGTACTCTGGAGGAGGAGAGCTGATCTGAGATCAGTCTGGGCCTTCAGGTCATAATGCAGTGGTAGTACTCTGGAGGAGGAGAGCTGATCTGAGATCAGTCATAATGGAGGGGTAGGCACCCCTGGTCCAGGAGCGAGTAGACGCTTCTGGTTTTGTTCCATCTGAGCTTGAATGGTGAAATGCTGAGTGCCGCATAAGGTCCCCTGCGTTCAATAAACCCGATTAATCAAAATGAATCCAGTTATGTAGTTAAAGGTTTGGATGGAGCAAAAACCAGGACCGCCTCAGGCATACCAGGGTTGGATTAGATTAGGCTGTAGACAGCAGCACTGTGATCCTAAATCAGTGTTCCTTCTCGGAGGCGCCCTACGAATACAAAACCTGGACTTAAACTCCCTGAAGTTCCCCATGTGACCAAACAAATCCAATGCAGACCGACACAGATTGTGTTCTACTGCACAGGCTCTCCAGGGGTATATTTTACAGACCCTGAAAAAATCTATAATATATCACAAAATGAGATTTAGGATTCGCTTTGTGCCTCAGAGATTGGGAGACGTTCGGAGATGACATCCATGTTCATGCAATTCCTCACAAAAAAGAAAATACTGAAATGAGCTTGTCACTGGCCTACGGAACGTAGCTTTATACATTTTTATTTGAAGACAATCTTCTTGCGCAGAACTCCTGCACTGCACTTTTCTCCTGGGTTCCTTACAGCGACGCGAGTCTAAATCGAGCGACGTTTAAGAACGAAAGATGAGCCGCTCGGCGGATTGCGTGAGGTTTGGTTCTGCTTCAAGGAACTTTTCAGGGCCTGTGGTGAATATATCCCCGTGTGTTCTCTTGCGTGCTGGAACCACTACAAAACGGGACCTCTGATTGGCTCCTTTCATTGATGGCCGCGGTCGGCAGGGCCCAGGACACGGCTGGCCTCATCTTGACAGGGGTAGGGCGGGTTTCATTTTATTTAATTGGTTTCCCGAGTTACTGCTGTATTAGCTCCTCCCCAAATTGAAGCAGGCTACCAGCTGTTATCAGTGATCAGTGATGGACACACCCCTCCTCCAGGCAACACTACTATGCTTTATTGTGCACCATTTAGTGAACCAGCCATTTTGTAGGATGTCCTAATTCTCAGTGTTCTCAACTGAGAATTCGGAAACCATCAAAATGACCAATCCCCTAAATAGTGCACTATAAAGCGTATAGGGAGCTGTTCCGAACGCAGCCCAGATCTCTCCTGTTGTACTGTGCAGACTGAACCAGAGAGGGTATTAAAACGTGTAAAACAGCAGTGGATTGTGGGTGCCGTAGTGCGCCCTGCACAGTCGTAACTCAAGACTACAACTGCCAATTCAAACTTGGAGAGAAAAACAAAAACAAAAAATAAATAAACGACCACAACGGAAGCCCCAAAAGTCCAACAGGGGCGTTTGCCGTCAGGTCTCTAGATTGGACTGTAATTGCGTTGATGTTGTTCTGCAGGCGACAGAGCAAGACAGGACCTCACCACATGCAGTGTCCCAGCGATTTGGATCTGAGAGAGAAGGGCGATGCAGCCATTTTGGAAAACAAAACCACAAAACCCCTCCGAGACATTTCCCATCAAACAAGCATGTTAAAGGACCAGCTCACCGCCACCAGCCAATGCCACAGTGGTGTGGCCTTCAGCACTGAGGAGGAGGAGGAGTCTCCTCAGTCCTCACACTTAACACACACACACATGCACACACGCGCACACACACACATAAACACACACATGAACACGTGCGCGCACACGCACACAAAAACACATACATACACAAATACACATAAACACACACAAGAACGCAAGCACACGCACACGCACACGCACACGCACACACACACAGTATGCCATACCTCACCCCTTATTTAAATTATTTATAGATTCACACATTTATCCACACCCTTCAGCTTTCCCCAACGCACAGAAAATTAACAGGTTGATTTTAAATATGTGAGCGAATTAAAACCCACGCCTTGGCTTCATTACAGCCAGTGGGTGACAGAGCGATAGTTTAACTATCGCTGGCCATAACGGCGGCAGACTGAGCTACTGGCAGGGAGGAAGAGGAAGAGGAAGGGTGTGGATACCCGGCCTGTACGGGTCCTAACTGCTTCCTACGTCTCTACATCACCACGGTAACAATCAGGCCCGCCAGGGCCCACAAACGCAGCTGCACAACAGGCCTTAGATCGATAGCGCTTTCGTGTGGATTGGACTCAAGGCTGCAATAATGAATGCAAGGGAGGCCTATCCACTATAAAAACCCATTACCTTTAACCACAGCATTTCCAATTAGAAATATCAAACAAAACATTTATAATTATAATAATTAAAATTCAAGTGATGCATGAGACAACAAAAGCAGCAAGAACAGTTGTGCAGGAAGGCCTGCATTATCATTAGCAGTGTGAAGTACAGA
>CM056390.1:8399581-8502081 GCA_029718625.1 Synaphobranchus kaupii | reverse complement strand
CCTCCTGATTGACATGGGACACTAACTGCATGCCAATCCCAGTGAGGGATTGGAATCACATGACCACTTTGACTCAGCTGTGTTTACAGCAAGCTAAAAACAATCAGCTGGTGGCGTGACGCACTCGGCCCAACACATCGCCATTACTTTAGTGCAGGCCGCTAACATGCATAAACTTGGGGGGGGGGGGGGGGGGGGGGGGGGGACAAGATTCCTTTTGACTTCTGCAACACTCCCTTTCAAATTGCAACCTGCACAAAACAGCTCCTGTGTCTATTTTAAGTTCACAACAAACCCGAGGCTCCCAATCAAATGTGGGGCCGATATTGAATAAAGACAGAATTTTCAGTTTTCCACTGAGCGACGTACCAGGTTCAGTGCGGCGAGTTAACCCTGTAAGGTTTAAGATCACAAATATCTGATTAGAATGTTCTCAAATGAAATCTAATTGAAAGCAATGGAGTTCCAGAACACTGACTTGGAATTTAAAAAAATAAAAAAAATAAAAACATTCCAAAAAAACCACACCTTCAAAGGGTTAAACTGAGTGAGACCTGCAGTATCTGGTCTGAGCAGTATATTTCAGCATGGCCTGGTCCAACCAGCTTGAATGAATATAGGGCGGTCCATAAAGTCTTGAGACTATGAAGCATCCTTGCAAATGGCAGGGCACTTGAAGCAACTTTTTAAACGGGGCTCACCTGTCCGCCGCTGTTCTCGGTGCGGAATTGGTACTGAATGTTGTGGTCCGCGAACGCAGCAGCATGCGGTACGCCTGCAACGGTAACCGCCGTCTGCTCACTTCCCCCAACGTTATCCCCTGCGTGGGGCGAGAAAGGGAAGGGGGGAGGGGGGTGCAGTAATGAATGAGAGAAACTGCAGCTTTCTACATTTCCTGTAAATGCAGGCAAGCATAACTACACCGCAGCTTCACCAATAATAGTAACTTTAAAAAACAAGCGCTTTACCAAATGCAACTACTGTTGTGAGGTTCTCAACAGCTTTTCAATCAAAGCCAATACCCTAAAAAAAGGAAAGCACCTTTTCAAAATGTTAAATGCACCTAATTCAATTAACTGGATTCAATTCAAATGATGTCTCTGGGAAGGCGCAGAGAGCACTCCCACGGGTAAAATGCGCAGTTTTACATGGTTGTCTGCGCTTAGCCATTTGACTCCTCATTAGCTTGTAAAGCTAGGTAGCAATACTTCTCTCTGGGGTTAAATAAAGCAGGATTGACTCTTACCTTCTGTTATCTGCACAACCTCCACCTCTTGTTTCTCGTGACTGGAAGAGAGGGGACAGAGTGCGTTGCACTTCATTGTTAAGTCGGGCGAATACATATAGCGGAGTTAATGCAGCATAAACACCGGGGAATGGGTGGCAAATTTTCCTGACAAATTTTCCGATGGAACTCTATGGAAAAATAAGTCAGGAGAAGAAACCCTTCAAGTTATCCATCCATATCTACTGTATTTCTGGCAGCAGAGTGATGGTTTAAGGCTTGTTTGATTCGTCAGACCCTTGATAACTTACAGCCATTTAGCCAACCATGTGTTCCCTACTGTTCCAGTGTAATTTACAGCTAAATCTAGTCCCACCCCCCAATTCCCATAGAGATCCATTCAAATGCAGAGACGTTATAGTATCGCTTGTAAGAGTACCAGAAAATAAGATATCAAGAGTCTTTTGATGTTGTTGGGTCACAGACATCAGGAAGTTATGGCATGCAAAGGATAGGCGACCAAATATTAAAAATGATTACTTTATTCTATATATAAATGCAGGGGTGTCAATAACTGTGGCATGCGTGGTTTTGTTAAAAGATTATTTCTTGATGAGGGATTTTTTTTTCTCATAATAAATTTACTTCAATTGAAGGTTGGATTTTTCTCATTTTTTCAGTGTGGGATTAAGCTAATTCATCAAACGGTGAATTTTTTATAACTCTTTTTACTCATCTTTACCAGGAGTGCCAATAATAGTGGAGGGCACTGTATACAGTCAAGCCGGAAAGTCTGCAAACCCCTTTCACCTTCTCCACGTTTTATTACATTACAGACTTATACTACAATAGATTGAGTTCATTTTTTGCCTCAAACATCTACACACAATAGCCAATAATGACGAAGTGAAAACAGGTTTTTTAGAAAATATGCAATTTTATTTTACTGACAAAAATAGGTTATTTAGGGGTTACATATCTGTACACACCCTTAGCATAATACTTGGTTGCTGCACCTATGGCAGCAATTACAGCTTCAAGGCGTCTTTGGAAAGAAGCTACGAGCTTGGCACACTTGTTTCTGGACATTTTTGCCCGTTCCTCTTGGCATATCTTTGCAAGCTCCGTCAGGTTGGATGGGGAGCGTCGGTACACAGCCATTTTCAGCTCTTTCCACAGATGTTCAATTGGATTCAGGTCTGGGCTCTGGCTGGGCCACTCAAGAACATGCACAGACTTTCTCCGAAGCCACTCCTTTGTTCTCCTGGCTGTGTGCTTCGGGTCATTGTCATGTTGGAAGGTAAACGGCTTGACTGGACTTGTATCCGAAAGGTTGCAGGTTCGATTCCCAGGTAGGACACTGCCGTTGTACCCTTGAGCAAGGTACTTAACCTGAATCGCTCCAGTATATATCCAGCTGTATAAATGGATAATATGTAAAAAAGTCGCTCTGGATAAGAGCGTCTGCTAAATGCCTGTAATGTAATGTAATGTAAACCTTTGCCCCAGTCTGAGGTCTAGAGCGCTCTGGAGCAGGTTTTCTTCAAGGATCTCGGTGTACTTAGCTGCATTCATCTTTCCCTCTATCAGGACTAGTCGCCCCGTTCCCGCTGCTGAAAAACATCCCCACATCATGATGCTGCCACCGCCATGCTTCACTGTAGGGATGGTATTAGCCAGGTGATGAGCGGTGCCTGGTTTCCTCCAGACGTGACGCTTGGTATTCAGGCCAAAAAGTTCAATTTTGGTTTCATCAGACCAGAGAATCTTGATTCTCATGGTTTGAGAGTCCTCTAGGTGCCTTTTGGCAAACTCCAAGCGGGCTGTGATGTGCCTTTTACTAAGGAGGGGCTTCCGTCTGGCCACTCTACCATAAAGGCCTGATTGGTGGAGTGCTGCCTGGATGGTTGATCTTCTGAAAGGTTCTCCCATCTCCACAAGGATACGCTGGAGCTCTGTCAGAGTGACCCTCTGGTTCCTGCTCACCTCCCTGGCCAAGGCCCGTCTTCCCCGATTGCTCAGTTTGGCCGGGCGGCCAGGTCTAGGAAGATTCTTGGTGGTTCCAAACTTCTTCCATTTACGAATGATGGTGGCCACTGTGCTCTTTGGGACCTGTAAAGCTGCAGAGATTTTTCCGGACCCTTCTCCAGATCTATGCCTTGACACAATCCTGTTTCTGAGGTCTGCAGATAATTCCTTTGACCCCATGGCTTGGAGTTTGCTCTGACATGCACTGTCAACTGTGGGACCTTATATAGGCAGGTGTTGGCAATCCCCAATCATGTCCAATCAATTGAATTTATCACAGGTGGACTCCAATTAAGTTGTATAAACATCTCAAGCAGTATCAGTGGAAACAAAATGCACCTCAGCTCACTTTTGGGTGTCATATCAAAGGGTGTGCACACTTGTGTACATATGATATTTTACATTTTGATTTTTTATAAATTAGCACAAATGTCTAAAAACCTGTTTTCACTTTGTCATTATGGGCTATTTTGTGTAGAATTTTGAGACAAAAAATGAACTCAATCTATTGTAGAATATGTCTGTAACGTAATAAAATGTGGAGAAGGTGAAAGGGGTGTGCAGACTTTCCGGCTTGACTGTATATACCCCCTCCCCATATTATTATCAGGACACCATAATCATTAATGTTATGTAAATGAAAGTAGTCATGTTTAGTACTTCGAATTGTTTGATTACAAATCCAAAATTGTGGAGTACAGAGACAAATCAAGAAAAAAATCATGTCTTTATCCCAAACATTACGGAGGGTACTCTCTGTGTGTGTGTGTGTGTGTGTGTGTGTGTGTGTGTGTGTGTGTGTGTGTGTGTGTGTGTGTGTGTGTGTGTGTGTGTGTGTGTGTGTGTGTGTGTGTGTGTACTCGCATAAGCAACAATGATACAATGGAAGCCATAGTATTAGGTAGCAAATGATTCTTCATTTTCATCCCAATGAGACCACTAAAACTGTATAACGTTAGTCTATACGTGTTTATTTTTGTTATCATGAAATGCAACAATTCAGCAAGAAAACTGTCAGCGTATTATCAAACTTTAACTAACGTAACGTAGTGCTAGCTCACTGGCTAACAAAGCTAACATCGTAACGTAGTGCTAGCTCACTGGGTAACAAAGCTAAATAAGAAAAAAACTGGCTAGCTAGTTTTAGCCCGGGTTTTTACTTGAAGCCAATTTTAGAAATGAGGACTAGTTAGCACATACCACAGATGTCTATACATATTGTTAGCTAGTTAATGTGAGAAAAGTAACATTGTGTAAATTAAGTTAGTAACTTAGAGGAAACTAGTTAGCTGACTTTGTTTGAAACGTCTAGAAAGACTTAAAATGCACTGAATATGGAAAATGACATGATACGAACTAACATTAGCTTACCAGAAGTAGCCACTATCAATCAATGCTAGTTTGACAGGTAACGTTAGCTATAAGGACGTTACAATAATGCAGTCCTTGTTTGCTAGCCATAAGGTTACATAACCAATAAAAATCCAATTTAAAACTGGACAGTAAACTTCAGCTAACTCAAATGTACCCAGCTAGCAAGCCTGCTTAGCTAACTAACATTAGCTACAACTAACTTATAACAGATAGGCACTACTGAAAGTAATTCCTACTTAACTTTTATCGCTATGTTTATGGCTTTAAACTATACATAGCTTGGTAATGCATCAAGACGTCAAACAAGATAACATTATGGGTAACAGCATGTTAGCTACAACACGACTTAGCTAGACTACTTGGGCTTACAAGCTGGCTAATGTTAGCAGGCTAGGGAAAAGTACTCTGCAGAACCCAGCAAACTAATTTATCTAAGCAGCTAAATTGGCTGAAATGTTAATCTGCTCCAGGGACTGAGAGCCGGCGTAAGAAAATGGTGGTCGGGCCGCGGAAGCCATTCAAGGGAGAGGGTTATACTAGGCGGACGTGCAGAGTGGGGAAAAGGGCGCATTATTACCTTGTGGTGGTGTCCAGACTCTGTTGTAGCATATCCATGGGGCTTGGGTTTAAATGTGATATTGAGTGACACTGAGACGGGGATGGGAGTTCTGATCACGGGGACAAACACTCGGGTCATGTGAGAGAGACAGTCCAGGACACGTGAGGTGCAGATCGGGCGAGCAGTTACAATGGAGACCGCTGCTGGGGGGGTTGATTTCTGGATGTCTGTGTCTACTTCCCCTTATTTCTTCTTATTTTGGCATCCCTCTTCGTACCCGTTTCCCTGTCACAGTCTCGGTGGGCGTCCTACGTTCGTCTGATAATTTATGTGGTGTTTGCAACGCGATTACTGTTTTGTATTTGTTAAATCTATAGAAAGAAGACTTCGGTTCTTAATGGTAGCTTTCTCCTTTTGGCTTTTTCGTCTTGCAGTCGCCCTGGACCGTGCCGTAGTATAGCGTGTATTGCACATATCCATCCGCAAGCTTGCAGCCTAGCCGTGTCAGAGGGCTGCACATAAGAAAATATGGAGTGGAATGTATGTCATTACAACTGTGTCTCTCGCTGTTTCATTTAGGATGTAAAGTGTTCAGTCGATAAACGGCAGTACGCATCGTTACCTGCGATTGTATCCGCTATTGTAAACGTTTAAAAATGTGATGAATTCCAACGGGTTGTTTCATTTGCCTTACAAGCGAGCTAGCTAGCTAGCTGACTAGCTGTCATTTTGATGAGCAGATTGACTGCTAGTATTTGCACGTTAAGCACATGCCAAACAAGAGAAGGCGATTAATATTTTTACTCTTTACAAAGGCGAGTAGATTGTTTACGTTGTTTTGTTCCCTCTAATTTGTTTATGTAATGTGGAATTTTGTGTTGTTCTTTGTCGCGTGTGCAAAAGTAAACGATCGGAGCTCAGCTTTCATATGTTCCCCTCCTTTTTTATACAAAATGAGACTAGGACTCGAAAGTTAATACTTATTTTGAGAATCTGCTATACTACAGGGATCTATGGCTGTATTAGTCACTTTTAGACACTCCTTTCAATGCTCCATCGTGACAAAACGTAATCATGTAGCCAACAAAGAAAAGATGCATTTGCGATGATCACGCTGCTGTTCTCAGCTGACAGCTAAGATCCAATCCGGGTTTTGGGGAAAACCACATGACGCGGACATGGAGGCACATAAGAGTTCTGCTTCAGACGACGTGGTTTTGCACCATAAATCTTTTTGGACCCACAATTACAATACATGGATTAAATGTCGAAAATTATATATCGTGTTTTGTTATGTCAAATTGAAACCTTTTAGATACAGTATGTGCTGTTAGTAACAGAAACGTTTATTTTATGATGCCGTTAGCTAGTTCCGACTGCACAAGAACTAGCAATGCACAGTCAGCGTGAACCTAAAATGGATCTCACAGTTAGCTAGTTACCGCTTTAGAAAATAGCCCGAACGACCACTTGTGGAAATATCTTAAAGTGGCAATTGATATACATTTAAAACGTGCCATTTACTTATACATTCATATATGTTGAAATAATATTGCATTTGACTGATGGAATCCGGGGTTCCGGACAACTGAAAACCGCGATTGAAATTATGGGAATGAGGTAATGTAAGGGATAAACCATTTCACATACAAAACGGAACAGAAAAGACCCTATATTAGACAGTTAATTGAGAGAAACGATTGCATTAAATACATTTTTTAAATATTAAATTAGCACGTGTGTTTTAGGGTAGTTTCCAAGTTTTGTAAATCCACATAGTAGCCTATGCTTACCATAGACTGTATAAAAATAGATGCTTACCTACAAATTATTATTGTCATTAAGTCATTTCCAACATCTTGGTATGTGGTGTCTGTAACCTAGCAGCAATCCGATTGGCCACTTGGGTTTTTTCATTGTGTGGATTGTGGATTCCCTTGTATCTGGAAATAATCTTCGAAGTGTGTTGGCTGCCCATGTAGGTTTTTGGGAACTGGTCTAGTGATCTTTTGCACTTTCACCCCTCTGTGAACCATTTTTGAAATAAATGGCATCCTTATTCCCAGATCTCATACAGACTTTTCAAAGGCAGACATGGGCTCTTGGAGTTGATAGGTTTCCATGATATTGCAGATACAAGTAATGTTATGGACTCCCAAGCACCACAGCCTGGTGTACTGTCTAGACTACAGCTCTTTAAGTGTACAAGAATATACCTGACAATGTTACCCCCTATGGCCCCATTGAAATGCAGTCACTAATTTATTTTCCTTTACAGTACATTTTTCAGCATGCAAATTGTATGGTGTCAAACGATGAAAGCACCCCACAAAATGCCAATCCCCTCACTACAAAAACAATTTGTGGAAGAAAAAAACAAAAAAACAAACATGCTGGACATTCCTGCTTAAAGATATTTGCCTGTGGAAGAGATCATAGATAAGCTATCAGTCTTAAAGCCATGTTTAAATGAATGCAATAAATACTTCTCTGTCCATTTACTTTGGCTAAATGATAAATGTTTTCAGGCAAAGTCAGGACATCTGACATACTATACGATTCTGTCCCACACTTGAATTAGGGGTCCCACACATGAAATGTGAAGCCACATGTAAATGGTCAGGTATTTATCTGGTAACATTGGGTATTAATCAGTGAACTGAAGTCTCTGAAACAGTTTACTATTTACGGACAAGATTTAGGAGAATGACTTTAACCTAAGAAAAAAAAAAGCCATCCTCCTGACCCCATTTAACTGTATTTTTTAAAACAAAAATTTATAATCCATTGGATAGCATAAACAACCAACTTGTGCATTGCCCTGAATTATGTCAAATGGTATCTCTGTCCTAATGGACCAGCAAGATGGTTATTGATGGATTTTCTGTCTTTTTATTTGTGTGGGATTAGTTTTTACTGCATCTTGTATGAGTAAGTGGCATTGAGCATTTAAAAAAAACAAAAAAACATTTCCCCCTCTATAATTGACAATTGACATTAAGCTGCTAGTGCAGGCAATATTACAGTGCCCGGCCAAAAAAAAAGTTGCACACTAATATTTTGTTGGACCGCCTTTAGCTTTGATTATGGCGCGCATTCGTCGTGGCATTGTTTCGACAACCTTATGCAACGTCACAACATTTATTTCCGTCCAGACTTGCATTAATTTTTGGCCGAGATCTTGTATTGACGATGGGAGAGTCTAACCACTCCGTGAAGTCTTCTCCAGCACATCCCAAAGACTTTCAATGGGGTTAAGGTCAGGACTCTGGTGGCCAATTCATGTGTGAAAATGATTCCTCATGCTCCCTGAACCACTCTTTCACAATTTGAGCCAGTTGAATCTTGGCATTGTCATCCTGGATTATGCCCATTGATGGGATAACCTGGTCATTCAGTACATTCAGGTACTCAGCTGACTTAATTTTATTGCTGCATAACGTTGCTGAGCCTAGACCTGACCAATTGAAGAAACCCCAGATCATAACACTGCCTCCAGAGGCTTGTACAGTGGGCACTATGCATGACTGGTGCAACTGTGACTTTTTTTTTGGCCGGGCAGTGTATAATATACAGATCCTTTCCAAAAAATTTGAATATCATGGAAAAGTTGTTTTTTTCCCAAAATTCCATTCTAAATGTGAAACTTTCATAGATTATAGATTCATTACACACAAAGTGAAATATTTCTCGCCTTTATTTGTTTCATTTTTCATAATTTTGGCTTACAGCTCCAGAAAACCCCAAAAACAGTATTTCAAGAAATTAGAATAGTGTGTCGAAAATCAGCATTTACTTCAGTTATTTCAGAGAATTAATGTTTTAGACTGAGTGTCACACTCTGTACGTGGTGGTTTTTGAAGCACTGACTCCAGCCTCAGTCCACTCCCTCTGCATCTCCGCCAAATTTAGGAATCGTCTTTGCTTGACAATCCGCTGAAGCCTACGGTCATCTCTTTTGCTTGTGCACCTTCTCCTGCCACATTTTTCCCTTCCACTAAACTTTCTATTGATATGCTTGGACACTGCACTCTGTGAACAGCCAGCCTCCTTAGCGATGACCTTTTGTGGCTTACCCATCTTCTGGAGGGTGTCAATGATGGTCTTCTGGACAATTGTCAAGTCTGCAGTCTTCCCCATACTGAACCAAACTGAGATACTTGTCCAATTTAACGACACACCTGAAGAAAAACTTTGCTGGTGTTTTGAGTAAATTAGATGATTAGAGTGTGACACTCAGTCTAAAACATTCATTCTCTGAAATAACTGAAGTAAATGCTGATTTTCGACACACTATTCTAATTTCTTGAAATACTGTTTTGGGGGTTTTCTGGAGCTGTAAGCCAAAATTATGAAAAATTAAACAAATAAAGGCTAGAAATATTTCACTTTGTGTGTAATGAATCTATAATCTATGAAAGTTTCACTTTTTGAATGGAATTATGGAAAAAAAAAAACTTTTCCATGATATTCAAATTTTTTGGAAAGGATCTGTAGATGCTTAAGTGTATCTCACACATAGACAACAAAAATGAATGAATTCCCATAGCACTGTAACAAAGGCCAGTTTAAATGATTTGTAAGTACCCAAAGCTAATTATGTACTGGTCCATGGTCATGAACACATTATCAAATGCATTTAAACTTATTTTCCTCTAGTTAAAAAAAAAAAGCATTTTAAACTTATTTTCTATTGAACCAATTGTGGCTGTTATTATTAATAATTCTTTTTTTTTGTTTTTTTGTCTGACAATCAAGTTGATGTGGCTCCAACCAAGGCTGTTTTTCTATGCGGGGGAGGGGGGGGGGGGGTATTGTAGTGACGTCACGTGCAGACCCTCCATAAACTAAAAATGAACTTTACTCTAGTTCTGAATGACTTCCCCCATCGAGGAACTCAACATTCATAAGCTCTTGTTTCCACCCGAAATAGCATTAAATCATCTGAATCCCTATTGGCCACTAGAAGCCGACTGTTGTAAAGCACGATTGGCTACTGACTTGGTTTGATTGGCAGTTTTTGGTCGTCACGTTGTCTTATTGGCTTTGGACCTGGGCGGTTCCGTTACACTCCACCCACAACCACCTTCACAGGTATCACAGTGAAACCTGTCCGACTGGTCCTCCGACTGGTATTAAAAAGTCTTGATGAGTGCAGCCGATCTGCTGAAAAGAAGAGTGAGAACATGGCTCGGGTTCTAGTTGGAGTTAAGCGGGTCATTGACTATGCTGTCAAGGTACCTACCGAGTTCTCTTTTCATTCTGTACAAAAAGCGCGATATGTTTCGTTCATAATCACCTAACGTTAGCTATCGTGCGAGCCACGCTCCATTCCACAAATACAGCTGTTAACAGTACTCGTGTCTACGAATAGCTAACGTTAGCTAGCTTAGCAGGGACCAAGGTCAGCATTGCTATCATCCTGTGTTTCTTGACCCAATATCCGAGTTCACGTAGCTAGCGTACCAGGCTGACATCGGAAAGTCTCATTTACTTCCAAAAGAGCATTGTGCCCAGGCGAATTTGCTTACTTTCAGGTTTATAATGTTATTAATTAGTCAGTTGACTGAACAGTGAGTTTGTTGGCTACAGAGTATGCATCGAAGTAACGCTTATTTGAAAAAGCTAAATTAGCTTTCTAACGTTAGCGACGTTTTGTAGTAGTTTAACACTCGATGGGCTGGTCAGACAGTGAGATGGCTAGCATAGCTAGCTTGTTAAAACAGTCGACTTGCACGGATAGTCTAGCTTGGTAGCAAACATCAGTAAAGTTGTCGCATGTGTAATTCAACCCGTAAGTTAGCTATATGGTAAATTGCATGTAAAAATGCGTGCATATAGGGCGCGTTTGTTCATCTTTATTTACTCGCAACATGTGACTTAGCTAGCTAAATTATCTCAATCCATAATCGTTTCCAGTGGTTACGATTTGCTGGCGTGTGTCGGTACAGCCAGGTTGTCTTGCGGTGTACACCTCACACGTCAGTTGATACCGTTTAAGCTTAAGGTAGTTAGGAACTTAGCTAACGTTATCTAGGTAACAGTTCGGCATTTTTCCGCCAAGCCTAATATGACTGTGCTATGTTTAGATGACTGTCTCAAACCTCGTGTAACTCGATACCAGGTTCTTTTGTGTTCTCATTTGAAGCCTGCAGTCACAATCAATACAGTGTTTCATTGCGCCTAATGAGCGGCTATGCATGTTCAAATTCCTCATGTTAACTCATCCAGTTTGCACTTAAGCCGTGCAACTAGTAGCCGATTGTTTGTGTTATGAAATATTTGTGTTATTAAGCAATAATGGTCGTCAGAAAAACATAGCCCTAATATATTGCGTGACCATACTGTGGTGAGCTGAGTTAAATATTATTAGGCTTGGAGTTTTGCAATTGGAGAGCTCAATACTATGATATGGAACAACCTCCTTGTGTTACCGGCGCTTCTGTGCAGCTGATGTGTCTGCTGGTTGGATCTGCTTTTGACTGGATTAGGCAGCCACCCTTGTCCTCAGCATTCTCCGCACCCCTCCCAGTCGGTCGTTATTGCTCCCATCGCGAGATGTTTGCAGTGTGACCCGCTCTGACTGGATACTAGTGTGTGACTGAAGCTGAAGCTTCATTCTTGCACGGCGGCCCACATAGGGACTGTTACCAAATCACTACCCCAGCGGCTGAATCCAGGTCTCCCTCCTGAGGGGCACGTGACTGGAGGGTGATTTAGGTCGGCTGTTTAAATGCACCACAACTCCTGTCCCACTCATTTTACTGCTCAATTGGGCTGGACAGTGTTTTTATTGTGTTGTTGAGAAAGCAGTCTTGACCCTAGTCTCTCACTCACTCTCTCTCTCTGTATAAGGGGTCTGGAAAAGGAAAGTTGCAGTTTGTGAGATCACTTTCTCATGATGTTATTGGTTGTAGTAACTTTAAGCCAGTGTTCGCTTAAATGTTTTGCTTAAATTGCTGCCTCTGCTGGTCAGAGCCTCAACCAATCAAGACCAATCAGTAAAGCAGCTCACAGCAGCATTGTGACAGAAGGTGATGTTTAGGTAACTTATAAGGTGATGGTCCCTGTCATCATTTCTCCCCATAGACCAGAGAAAATGTAGACCACAGTAGTGTAGTGATGGATGCCTAGTCTCCTACATGGTTACAGTTGCTTTGGTGAACTGGTCACCCTCTCTTCCCCACAGATCAGAGTAAAACCGGACCGCACCGGGGTGGTGACTGATGGCGTCAAACACTCCATGAACCCCTTCTGCGAGATCGCTGTCGAGGAGGCCGTCAAGCTCAAGGAGAAGAAGATCGTCAAGGAGGTGGTTGCAGTCAGCTGCGGTCCACAGCAAGTACAGGTGCGTCTGTGCAGTCAGTCTCTAGGCAAGGTGTACACGTGCTGGTCCGGGCACCGCAATGTACTGCAGCTGCTAATGCAGTATAGGCAGAGTGCAGATATGCTATGAGTGCAGTGCAATATGGGCAGAGTATGCATGCAGATATGCTATGAGTGCAGTGCAATATGGGCAGAATATGCATGCAGATATGCTATGAGTGCAGTGCAATATGGGCAGAGTATGCATGTAGATATGCTGAGTGCAGTGCAATATGGGCAGAGTATGCATGTAGATATGCTATGAGTGCAGTGTAATATGGGCAGAGTATGCATGCAGATATGCTATGAGTGCAGTGCAATATGGGCAGAGTATGCATGTAGATATGCTATGAGTGCAGTGCAATATGGGCAGAGTATGCATGCAGATATGCTATGAGTGCAGTGCAATATGGGCAGAGTATGCATGTAGATATGCTATGAGTGCAGTGCAATATGGACAGAGTATGCATGTAGATATGCTATGAGTGCAGTGCAATATGGACAGAGTAGGCATGTAGATATGCTATGAGTGCAGTGCAATATGGGCAGAGTATGCATGCAGATATTCTATGAGTGCATTGCAATATGGACAGAGTATGCATGCAGATATGCTATGAGTGCAGTGCAATATGGACAGAGTATGCATGTAGATATGCTATGAGTGCAGTGCAATATGGGCAGAATATGCATGCAGATATGCTATGAGTGCAGTGCAATATGGACAGAGTATGCATGTAGATATGCTATGAGTGCAGTGCAATATGGACAGAGTATGCATGTAGATATGCTATGAGTGCAGTGCAATATGGACAGAGTATGCATGCAGATATTCTATGAGTGCATTGCAATATGGACAGAGTATGCATGCAGATATGCTATGAGTGCAGTGCAATATGGACAGAGTATGCATGTAGATATGCTATGAGTGCAGTGCAATATGGGCAGAATATGCATGCAGATATGCTATGAGTGCAGTGCAATATGGGCAGAGTATGCATGCAGATATGCTATGTAGGTCCGTATGCATGTACAGAGTATGCATACAGAGTGCAGCTATGCTGTATAGGTCCATATGCATGTACAGAGTATGCATGTAGAGTGCAGCTATGCTATATAGGTCCATATGCATGTAGAGTATGCATGCAGAGTGCAGCTATGCTATACAGGTCCATATGCATGTACAGAGTATGCATGCAGAGTGCAGGTATGCTATGCAGGCCCATATGCCTGCACAGAGTATGCATGCAGAGTGCAGCTATGCTATATAGGTCCATATGCATGTACAGAGTATGCATGTAGAGTGCAGCTATGCTATATAGGTCCATATGCATGTAGAGTATGCATGCAGAGTGCAGCTATGCTATATAGGTCCATATGCATGTACAGAGTATGCATGCAGAGTGCAGCTATGCTATATAGGTCCATATGCATGTACAGAGTATGCATGCAGAGTGCAGGTATGCTATGCAGGCACATATGCATGTACAGAGTGTGCATGCAGAGTGCAGCTATGCTATATAGGTCCATATGCATGTACAGAGTATGCCTGCAGAGTGCAGATATACTGTGTAGGCCCATTTGCATTTGC
Organism: Synaphobranchus kaupii; assembly: GCA_029718625.1. Taxonomy (NCBI): domain Eukaryota; kingdom Metazoa; phylum Chordata; class Actinopteri; order Anguilliformes; family Synaphobranchidae; genus Synaphobranchus; species Synaphobranchus kaupii. The sequence goes on along the minus strand of CM056390.1, from coordinate 8,487,942 downwards.
AAAACACGTGCATGGCTCTGTTTATTTTAAATATAGTGTATGGTAGAAGGCAAGTTACCGCTTCTGGGTAGAGAGTAGTTCTAATCTGTTATATCATCTAATCTGTATTCTATCATGTTATACTCAGATTCCAGTCAACTGGGTGGGAAACACTATGTTTCAGTGTTCTCCATGTTAGATTCTTCACACAGTCTATAATAAAGTAGCTACTATGTGGTTCAGATGTTCTGTTTGGTGAAGTGTTCAGTATGTGCCTGTAATGTTTGTATTGGGAGCTTTATCAGAGACACATTCTGAGCCTAATGCCAGTAGGGAAGTGGTGCTTTTATAAGTCACAGTGGGTCACAGTAAAGGAATAATAGCGTACACTATTGTAAAACCTCTATTGTAAATGCACAGATTATGTCCAAACAGTCCACCGCAAATGTAGGCCTATCACTATATCTGTTTGCTTATCATTACCTGTGACGTGTACACGTCTATCTCCCTTGCACTGGAGATGTATTTAAGTGGGGTTTTTTGCATTTCTTACCTGCTTCAAGAGACTTAAAGGTAAAGAAGAATAGACTTCGAATGGACACTGAATTACTGCAATTAATGAGTTTAAATAACCTGCGGTTGAACATTTAGACCTTCAGAAAACAGGTCTTTTGCATGTAGCTGCAAAGTACTCAAGCTCAGTTACATCTGGTTTATATTGATCTCACTCCAAAATGATTGGCAGCTTGTTAATGATTAGTGAGAAAAGACTGCACAAAGTAAACAACACAGTTGTATTGTGTAGTTGTTGAACTTGGATTGAACTTAGTTGTCATGGTCAGATGAGACTGAAATTGAGCTTTTTTTGCCCATGCATTTCAGCAGTGGACTTGGTGTGAGTTGTAGGCTTCATATGTTCAACAGGACTTCATGCATGCAGTGAAAGTTTTGGTGGATATTTGATGTTATGGGATTATTTTATCTACCTGTGTTGATTCAGGAGACCATTCGTACAGCCCTAGCGATGGGCGCAGACCGGGGGATCCACGTTGAGGTGTCCGGAAAGGAGTACGAGTCCCTGGGCCCCCTGCAGGTCTCCAAGATCATGGCGGCTCTGGCCAAGAAGGAGGAGGCCAAAATTGTCATTTTGGGCAAACAGGTACAGTGGAGTGTGGAGTGTGAGCGGTGTGGGGGACTGACTGACCTCACCTTCGGCCTGGGGGTCTGCAGCCTGCGACTCTAGTCCTGGGGTGCCACAGGGTCTGCTGCTTTCTGTTTTTACTAGAAAATCTGCTTAAAAGCAGCCAATTCAGGCCCAAGTCACTACGTGAGAAGGGTTAATTCTCCACGGATTTAATGGATTTAAACCGGCAGTCCTGATTAACAATGAAACCAGCACACCCTGTGGTTCGCCAGGGCCAGGAAATCGTGCGTGCGTGCGTGCGTGCGTGCGTGCGTGCGTGCGTGCGCAGTGTGTATGCATGCAAGTTCATGCAGGAATAAATCGTTATTCAGAAGTTTTGTTCAATAGTAAGGCTTTCTGTAGCCCTTTGTATTCTGATTTAAAAGGATAAAAGTGTAAGTGCAACTGCATGCCAAACTTTCCGTTCTTTTGTAGTGTCTTTCCTGTCCTTTGCCTTTCTCTTTATCTCTGGGTTCTGGCTTGTGAGGGGAACATTAACCATACTGAGCAGTGCATTGTGGGATATTTTATACTGACACCGATAATGGCTTGACACGTCTGTCTTGCTCCTGCTCAAGTGTCCTAATAAAAAAAGATGTATTGGTCTGTACATTAAAACACTCTTGGGTGTGAAACCTACACCAGCTCTTATTTTAGAGTCTACAGGTTTTGCGCACCAGTGTTTGGAGTGTAGCCGGTTTCTTTTAAAGACCGAAAACCCACATCATCGCATCGCAGCTGAATTTCTTAGCCGTTGTGTTCCCGACATGTTTTTATCAAAAAGAGAAAGATGACTCTTCTGCCGTTCTTCCTTGTGACCTTCTGTGTGTAACTCACTTCCACTCACAAGACTGCTGCCCGTCTGTCTTACAAATGATGCGTCATGAAGAGCTTTGTGGGTAATTGAGTTTTTGTGAGTAATTTTGTGGGTGATTGAGTTCATGCAGATTTGAACCACTGTGGCACAGCAGTTGAAGGTTCTCACCACCCCACGTGGCTCCTCTGACCTGCGCTACAGTGCTTAAGCTGGCTTCTGAACGGCGCTTTTTGTTTTACGTTCGCAGGCGATCGACGACGACTGTAACCAGACCGGTCAGATGACTGCCGCCCTGCTGGACTGGCCTCAGGTCTGTGGCGGTCTTCCCTTCTACCCGGCGCCCGGTTAACGGTCTGGTTTAACAGAGAACGCGGTGCGGTCACGTAGACCCGTCTCTGCCCGTGGGGCAGCATTGGTCTTCATCTGTGGCCTTCCTCTACATCACTGCGCGGGGATAAAATCTGGGGCAACAGTGGGCTTAAGACCCTGAGAGGGGCCATTTATTTTTAGATATTGGTTTGATTTCATGAAATCTTTGCAAAAGTCACACGCTCTTATCCCTCCTGGCCTTTTCAGTCTAACCGCAGTTTGCTTTATAATCACCTTTCACACGTAACAGCTGCTCAGCGTGGACCACCATTTTAGCTCTGTGTGCCAAATTGCATTAGGAAGTTGCATCGTTATTTGTATGCGCAAGAAAGAAAACATTTTTGACCACTTAAACATTTCAGCAATAATGCGGAATAAACGATTAGCTAACTGTAGGTGTATTCCCTGTACACTAGGGTGGTTTGTGTTGTTGGATTATAAATTTGTGTCCTGTTTTTCCAGTGTTAGCCATTAGCCTCATGCTAACAAACAGAAGTGGTATGATTGGCCTCAGTGCATTCTGGGAAGTGGAGGCCAGTAGAAAATTAACTGAGGGAAAACAATGGTGTTCAATGTACATACAGAGCGTATTTCCGTATTGAATGCACAATGTAATTGGTGCCCTGTGTGTCTGAAAGCAGTGTTACCATGTCGCTTTGGCAGGAACTCAAGTTGCAGAGTTGAAGTACAACTAATCTCTTTGGGCCCACAAACAAACAGAACACATTCAAATGTGTCTAAAGTGCAATGCCGCGTTGTAAAAACTGCCTTAATAATGCTTAAATTCAGGGTTAGGGGATCCTAAAAGCAAAATGGTTGTACGTTGAGTTCAGTTGTTGCATTTTTTCCCGGACTCTTTGGGAACGTGTCAAAACAAAATTATAATTACAATATGCAGTAAAGAATAAACACTTTTGATGAAATAACTGCTTCTAAACAGTAAATGACTGACGCTTCTGGCACTCTTGTCTGTAGGTTGGCAGGAGAAGTGGGTGTGTAGTTGAATGTCACTGTCCCGTTGCTTGGTGTGTTACAACAGCAACTGGTTCTACAGTAAACAGCATTCCATGAGCACACAAACAAAAGGTCAAAAGCGCATAGCAACTGATGTACTTTTTAAAAGTTTGGCTGTTTCTATCATTCGTAGTTTATCGAGCATACTGCCAGCACATTGTTTGAAGGGTATATTAGGGGAATATTTGATTATTTGGTCGGATTTATTTGTGTAGAATACATTTTTTTTCTGAGGAGGAAGTTGGTCAAATCATGTTCTGGATATTAGGACACTACAGTTCAGTAACTGAATGAGCACTCAAATATTTGTTTAAATTGGAACTTGATGTATCATTGGGCGTTGCCAGTTTTCCAGAAAACGTTTCAGAATGAATGTATGTACATGCATCCAACTGCACAATTTAATTATAAACAAGTGTGTAATTACACCATGCAACCACCAGATGTCAGGCTTGGGTTTTTCATCATTGGTTTTCCTGCCCTACACAAAGCCGTGTGTGTGTGTTAAATAAGGGGCTGTATCTTCCAGGGCACCTTCGCATCAGAGGTTACTGTAGACGGGGACAAGCTGAAGGTGGTGAGGGAGATTGATGGAGGACTGGAGACCATAAAGATCAGCCTGCCGGCTGTATTGACAGCAGATTTACGTCTCAACACACCCCGATACGCCACCCTGCCCAATATTATGGTATTACAGCACACACACACACACCCTGATACACCACCCTGCCCAATATTATGGTATTGTAGCACACACACACACACCCCGATACGCCACCCTGCCCAATATTATGGTACTGCAGCACACATGCACACCACACACACACACACACACACACACACACACACACACACACACACACACACACACACACGCAGCAGTGTATTTATCTACATAGTTTTATTTGACTGCCATACATAGTTTGGTGCTGTGACAGTGACAACTACAATATACAAAATGAGGCCCATCAGTTTAATCATGGCATAGTGTATCAAATGCCCAGCTGTCCACTTTATATACTACATACAGACTTGTGAGATGTTCTCTTCCCCCCCTCCTGCTCTCTCCATCCCTCTCTCCTTCTCCCTCCATCTCTCCCCCCACAGAAAGCAAAGAAGAAGAAGATCGCTAACGTAAAACCCGGCGACCTGGGGGTGGACCTCACCTCGCGGGTGGAGGTCTTACGGGTAGATGAGCCCCCCCAGAGACTGGCGGGGGTGAAAGTGGAGACGGTGCAGGACCTGGTCGCCAAACTCAAGGACGCAGGGATGGTATAGAGCCAGCAGGGGGCGACGGGGAGCTCAGACGCACGGGAGGGGTAAGAAACGCGATCAACGGTCAAATGATGGCGATTTGGAACAGGATTGGGCTACAATAATTATAAATTAAAAACAAAAATATTATTAAACTTAAAAAAAAAATTAAAAAAAGGATTAAAAAGTTAAATAATTGATAAATGTGTGTAATGCCTCAGATTTCACAGCAAAAGGGCAAAAAATATATATTTGATTGGGGGAGGGGAGCATATTAGATTTGGAAAAAGAACAGATAAAAGTGAAGGAGAAAAGCCTGTGTCAGGGCTTATGTACCAGTCTGAAGTGTTTTGAGAGTATTAATGATAAATCTTGGGTGTCGTCTTTTGATGATGTAGTGTGATAAATGTCACATGGTCTCTGAGGACCGCTGTAGCTATCTATAGATAGGATGCATCTTGGAGGACCATATAAAATCACATCAACAGACGGAACCAAAGAATCATCATGTATAAAAACATGAGCAGGCAGTATGTTTTTAGCCAGAGCTGTCAGTGTGTGGAACAGCTTGCCAGGTGGAGTATTACAGGCAGAGATCATCGAGGTGGTTGAGGTGCAATGCTGATTCCCTCAAGTTTGTAGGTAAATGTAGCGTAGTTGGGCTCTATGGCCTGTTCTCATCATTAAATGTTCTCATATGTTCTTGTGTTCATATGTTAGGTTCTCGTGTTTTATATTCATATTTTATCATATGTTCTTGTGCGACACGTTTTGGGTCTGAGCCCTATGCCTTTGGCCCCTCCCCTTAGGGCTGTTCTTGGGAGATGGACCAATCGGAGGAACGGACCGAACTGGGCCTTTGAAACGGTTGCGTTCCTGGCCCCGATTCCCATGGCAACCGGGCCTATCCAGAACCACGACCCCCGTCCCTGCTGTGTGTGACTCCGCCCCCCCCCCATAGCCCCTCCCCCTTGTATCTCTGTAGGTGGAAGCGTGACACTTCGCTGTGGAAGACCGGAAACCATGGAAACGCTGATGCATTTTGAGCAACACGCTACATCCGCACAGTGTATATAGATGTATTTGTATTTGATTAAGTAATTACCTTGGGCTAACCATCTATTCTGCACTACAAAACAGGCTAACGTGTCCATTAAACTCATCTTTCTGTATCCCATGTGTACATTGCAACGGAATATGACCACAGTATGCATCATGTCAGTACTCTTACGGAGGCCAGTAAAGCCCACGTTGGCCTATGCTGAAACGCCTGCACAGTTAATTTTATCCCACTATAACATATTGGAGAATTGTAAAGTGTTACGTGTAAATATGGAAGCAAGCCTGTGCTGAGGAGATGTTTTTGGAGACATTTCTGAGGTTGTTATACGGGTAATTATTTTTCCCCTCTTTGTCTTTCGCCTTGGAAAGAGTTTCTAAATGCATTGCCGTTTCTGCCGAACAGTGTTTCTCTCTACTGAAAGCGAGGAGGGGAAGCATTGTTTCGTGACTTACCACAAGCGCCTCTAGTTCTCATCAACAATAAAGAATAACTGCCTTTTCATTTCTAAGTCCTCTCCGTGTCCTGAGCTCTGTGTTTAACACTTCTGAAGAGATAACGCTCGAGTAAGAAAAGGCTTAGAGTGGTTACAAGTGTGTCTAGACAACAATAGGAGACGCTGTCTTACCTGGAGGTTCTAGCCAAGCTGTTGAGTTTGTGAAACACTTGGCGCGAAGCTACACCAACACCTCAAATGTAGACTGGTGCGAGGATAATTATGTTTAAGGCACATTGTTTCAAACTGCAGAACCTGTGCTATGCTTTTCTTTGTGTTTTAGGTGTGTGTACCTTGACATAATAATAATAATGCCTTGCATTTATATAGCGCCTTTCTCACCAGCTGACGACTCAGCGCTTTACAGTGATGAGGGGGAAACTCGCCTCTACCACCACCAATGTGTAGCACCCACCTGGGTGTTGCAATGGCAGCCATTTTGCGCCAGAATGCTCAACACAGTGCTGAGGTCCAATCACTTCACTTGCTGTTCAGTCCATTCATAAAGTAAACCGTTGGCCCGATTTCATGCCTAACCACCGCTAGTCTGCCTGTATTAAGAAGGATTTTAGGTTCTAGGGTTAGGTTTCTCTATCCGTATCCTGGTATTACGAGCTCTTAGGAGAAGCTGATCTTAGATCAGGACACCTGCTCTGAGTAGCTTAGTTAATGGAGGCCCTGGGGCTGTTCGCCTTTTTGGCACTGCCATCATTCCCTCATTTAGAGACGTTTCTCCACGCGGTCTCAAATGTGCATGAATGCATCAGGGATGTTCTCAGGGAAAAAACGTCCTTGGGAAACTGCATACTCTGCGTAAAATTATCCTGTCAACAGTTTAGGGTGGAACCGGTGCGTGCGCACATTTACCGACCCTAAATATTACCCTGGTCGGTTGTAGTTAGTCCCATCTATGTACTTTTTTTATTTTATTTTATTTTTTTAAATTTTTTAAGGGATCTCTGGATTTCTCTTAAATTTTCATTTTCAGTGATCTGATGTGATCACAGTGATCACCTGAATGGCCTTCAGTGAGCTCAACCTCATAGCTAATGTGCCTTCAAGGCCTGTGTTATTGTATACGATTTATTCTTACACATACTCTTGTCACTGACTATGTGCAATTATCATCTGTGTACACCTAAGGAGATATTTACATTTAACAAGAATGTGGATAAGCTAGTGCAGTTGGTATAAACTCCCATGCACGCTTAAAAAAAGAAAAGTAACAGTTCTAGAGAGGCCTAACTATAAATTTGATGGCACGTTTGTCGTCCCTTGTAATGCAGGTTCTTTTCAGAAGTGTTACGAGTGGCTACTTATTTCTGTTAAGCCAACCAGAAAGTTTGTGTTCTACTTCATTGAATCCAGTAAACTGAAACGAAGTGACTGGCTTGGCTTCTCATGACAACTTCACAACACAAAGGAGCTTTATGTTTGTGAACACTGAGGTTGCTTTCAGCACGTTTGTAATCATGAACCGCTGAAACCCAACAATGCTGTTCTAGATATCTTCAACAATCCAGTACCGCATCCTTCTTCCATGCTCACGGTGGCTCACACCGCAACGATCACAAATTCATGACCAATTCATTATCCAAATCATTCATTCTGTGAGCTACAACTCGTGCAGAATCATTCTGTGAGCCAAGTGTCATGTGAAAATAATTCTGTGAGCTATGTATCGTTTAAAATCCTTGTTTGCCAAGGTGCGTTTAGCTTTGTGCCTAGATAGGCATTTTTTTTCATCATACTTGTCTGATCAGGGAGATAACCTGATAAGAAATTGCATTTTTTTCTTTTTTTTTGTCTTTCATTACTTTGTTCTCTTATCGCTCTTCAGATCCACACCTGTGGCAGCGAGCCAGTCTCTGTTACTTCCACACCTGTGGCAGCGAGCCAGTCTCTGTTACTTCCACACCTGTGGCAGCGAGCCAGTCTCTGTTACTAGGCAAATTCCTCCCAGCCCCGGGTCGGGGTAGGATTCCATCTTAATACTCCGGTTAAAAAAAAAAGAAAAGCGAGGTGGACTAGTGGAGGGCTGAAGACATGCCAAGCACAAAGTAGCCTAGCGCTTCATCTGATACTGTAAGGCATGTGACGGAGAGGATATTACTGTCTGAAAGCAAACATTCAGCCCAGAACAAGTCAAGGAAATCCAAGACTCTTCATTTCAGCTCTCTATAGACGGCGTGGGGGTGAAATATAACTCACATAGACCTACTTCAAACAATTTGCCCTATATTTTAGTCCTTGCTTTTCACTCACACAGTCTAACTGGGTTGACTGAAAATTGGGTGCTCTTCAAAGGGTGCGGGTAGAACAGCAGAATTTTGGTAACTGGACGATGAAGCTATGCTCATGACATAGTTCAATCTGCCCAGTGCGTTAATGGCACAACGAGGAACCCAGAGAAGCGTGTTTGCCTACTAATCACTGAATGATTACATTGGAAAGAAGAGCAGAAAAATGCTGGCCAATTGAATAATGGAGCTGGTTCTAGGCATAGGTGACGAGAGCACCATCCATCCAGAGGCAACTGCCTGGGACCCTGAGCATTGGGGGGGAGAGAGGGCTGTGGGCTGAGTTTTAGGAATTTTGGGGTAACAGGATGACAGCGGAAGTCGGTCAGAAGGGCCCCATGGTATTTTATGCCTAGGGTGACTCAGTGGAAAACGAAGGGGAACAATTTTTTTTAAAATATACACAGTGCATCCTTCCCAGTTCCAACACTCCTAAAATTGAAACATCGATCAAAGTAAAAGATACTTTCAATGTGCTTAAAATGTTCTTTATAGATTTTGAGAGACATTCAGGAAAAGCTTCTGCCCATGTGTTTATATAAATTAGAAACTGATCCATGATCAGAGGCCAAATTCTACTCAAAAGTAATGGGGTGGGGTGGGGGGGGGGTGATCCATTTCGGTGGTCAGACCAATACGTGGAATGCGTGCGTGGAGCAGCATGGAATGTGATTTGACTGGTCCAATTTCTGTTGTTCTCATTCCGTTATGTTGTAGCCACAAGCAAACCAAACACGGGCCCAACTGAACTGCACACCACACACAGGGGCACAACTGAACTGCACCCCCAACTGGTGCCTTTCATTTCAAAGGGTCCCGTTTTCCAAAGTGAAAAGGGAAATGATGGAAAGTCATCTCTAAAAATGCGTTTCCAATTTGTGTTGGATTTAAATTTCACTGTTATAATTTAATCTCCCATTTAATTACAAGGATGAGTCAGGTGCACACATCTTATATGATTTATTTAAATTGAAAATGCAAAAGAAATTAAATGATACATAATTTAGCAATATTTCATAATTTTAAGTGTATGTACAATGTAAAATTGAACATTTAATATGTAAAAAATCAAATATCTTAAGCACAATTTGGAAAGTCAATATCTACTAATACAAACTGGCATTTTAACATAGGCCATACGTTTATTCGATAGGCCTATTGTATAATGCTGATGTTGTTGTTAATACAGTATTCGTTTACTTGCAATAAGTTATAAGGACGACCCTTTCATTTTTCAAAAGGTAGGCTACGTTTTTATTTACATATCAATTTCTGTCGCACGAGCATTGTTCAGAAAGAAAAGAAAATAAACCAGTTGGACCTGCTGAGTGAAACCCATATATAAAAACAAAATTAGACCTCGAAACTGGATTCAGAGGATCTCGAGCTCAATGTCCATGCAGGTATACAGTAGAACATGGCAACTCACGTGCCCACATGCAACAGACCCGCTTGTTTATGTTGCTGCAGGGTCGCGGCAAGAGGAAGGCAGGTCCTCGTCTCGCGCTATCAGTTAAATTTCTCCTTCGTTCCAACAATAGCCGCCACTCACCTGTGTCGATTTATTTCTCCAAACAATATTGTCCCCCTTCGGCAAGTGAGACCGAGAGGGCGAACAGAGGAAGCCTCCTTTCTACTCTCTTATCTATCTTAACTAGATTTAAAAAATTAAAAAAAACTCAAAAGTAATTTTGAAAAACAATATTTGTGACATAGTCTATAATTCTAAACTTCAAGCAGTGCAGATTGGTATGCGCACACGCTCTGTTGCGCATTGATATTTCAGAGAAGAAGAATATTCCGTTCGTCATCAAATTCCGAACATTTGACTGTTCGTTAATATAACCGCAAAGCCCAGCCCAACCCAACACAACCGGCTGCGCAACGTCTTGAAGATTAAATTCCATAGCTACTGTTATGCACTGACCCCAAATAATGCAGGGACTCAATTGATCAATTGAAGACAACACAACAGTAAAAATCATTTTGGCTGCCCAAGACACTGTAGGTCAAATGTAGGCGATGCGCTTTTTGCGTGCTTTTCACGTGCCCAATCAAAGCTGATCGCAGGTGAGTTCCGCTTTCTCTCGATGACAGATTGCCTGGCCCTCCTTTAGAAGGAGGGGTTCAAAAAGACAGGACAAGGAGACGATTGTCTTATTACCATATCAAAAACCACGTACACCTGCAGCTGAGCAAGTGAAAGACACGCTCTCTCACCGAATCTGGAAAATTAAATGATCTAAATCGGAAAATTATAAACGGAATCAGTACAATCGAAATATTTTTTTCCGACGTTCATTTTGCTCCAAAAAAAAGTCAAACGAACAAAATATTGAGACATGCCGGTGCACAGCGGGCGCACCCTTAAACGCACCTGTTGGGGAATTCTGTTAACGTTCCTGCTTGGAGGCAAGTTTACAACTCTTACGATTTCTTCTATAATTCAATATATGCAGACCAACGTGTAGAAATTTAAGGAAAATGAACTATTGATATCGTTAGTCTTTTAAACGAACCGACCAACATTCAGGCGAATCTTATCCAGACAAATCAAGGGGAATGAAAAGGGACAAGAATTGGCTAGTGGAGGGGGCAAGAGAGTATGGCAGTATATTTGTGTTGGTCATCATATAGTTTAATACGAAAACGCGTTAAAAAAAAGGTCAAAATACACCGTGGTTTTATACGCCAGCTTTTTATACATGTCTTCTTTATTTTTAATAATACGAAGAGGCCAGCTTATAAACAAAACATTTTAATAACGGAGACCGATGAAAGCGCAGGAAGAAAACAATATTAGCTGTTCCATGTTTAGAGAGTAGGCTAGCCTAGGCCTATAATATGCCGTGAATTTATTTCATTCCATATGTTGATAGTCACAAGAAAAACTTTAAATGGGGATTAGGAGATTGCATGAAGTGGTCAATTAAATGTGAATTATTTTACATGGTGTTTTGGGGAATTAGTGACTTATTAAGCATTTACGTGCCGCAAGAATCCACAGGCAATGTGGCCCTACACGACGGTTTATGACGCTCCTGTTATCTAATGGAAATGTACTGTTGTGCCTATAGGCTATATCCTTGCCGTTCCCAAAACACCAAATAATTTTTCAGAGACGCTGAGTTGTTGGGAGTAATTTATTTTTGCATATGTTGGCAACAAAGTTTTAAATCATGCTAAAGGTTCTTTGAAAACTGCATTCTTATTTCTCTTCTCACCAGTTATCTTAAGATGTTGGTGTTCTATTGCTATTAAGTTTTTATTGTGATATTTTATCCTCATTTAAAAAGATTTAAATATAATCTTGCCAAAGGTCAATTTGTTGATTATCACGGGATCTAAAGTAATTCATTTTGCAATGTTTTTTTTTTCAGTAGGCCTACATTAGCTGTACGGGACAATATCAAATATGGGATGCGTACAAGGGCACTGAATGGTGGGACCTCAAAACTATTAGAACATAGGATAAATTACTTTTTATTTTTTTTATTGTGGGCCCGACGAATAAGGGTGTGTGTACATGGGTACGTCTGTTTCTAGATGTATGCACATGTACAGTTGAAGTCGAAGTTTACATACACCTTAGCCAAATCCATTTAAACTGAGTTTTTCACAATTCCATTTAATCCTAGTAAACATTCCCATTTAGGATCACAACTTTATTTTAAGAATGTGAAATGTCAGAATAATGGTAGAGAGAATTATTTATTTCAGCTTTTATTTCTTTCATCACATTCCCAGTGGGTCAGAAGTTTGCGTACACTCTGTTCGTATTTGGTAGCATTGCCTTTAAATTGTTTAACTTGGGTCAAACGTTTCGGGTAGCTTTCCAGAAGGTTCTCACAATAAGTTGCTGGAATTTTGGCCCATTCCTCCTGACAGAACTGGTGTAACTGAGTCAGGTTCGTAGGCTTCCTTGCTCGCACATGCTTTTTCAGTTCTGCCCACAAATTTTCGATTGGATTGAGGTCAGGACTTTGTGTTGGCCACTCCAATACCTTGACTTTGTTGTCCTTAAGCCATTTTGCCACAACTCTGGAAGTATGCTTTGGGTCATTGTCCATTTGGAAGAGCCATTTTACGACCAAGCTTTAACTTCCTGGCTGATGTTTTGAGATGTTGCTTCAATATATCCACATAATTTTCCTTCCTCATGATGCCATCTATTTTATGAAGTGCACCAGTCCCTCTTGCAGCAAAGCACCCCCACAACATGATGCTGCCACCCGCCGTGCTTCACGGTTGGGATGGTGTTCTTCGGCTTGCAAGCCTCACCCTTTTTCCTCCAAACATAACGATGGTCGTTATGGCCAAACAGTTCAATTTTTGTTTCATCAGACCAGAGGACATTTCTCCAAAAAGTAAGATCTTTGTCCCCATGTGCAGTTGCAAACTGTAGTCTGGCTTTTTTTTATGGCGGTTTTGGAGTAGTGGCTTCTTCCTTGGTGAGCAGCCTTTCAGGTTATGTCGATATAGGACTTGTTTTACTGTGGATGTAGATACTTTTGTACCTGTTCCCTCCAGCATCTTCACAAAGTCCTTTGCTGTTGTTCTGGGATTGACTTTTCACACCAAAGCACGTTCATCTCTAGGATGATCTCCCATGGTGTTTATACTTGCGTGCTATTGTTTGTACAGACGAATGTGGTACCTTCAGGCGTTTGGAAATTGCTCCCAAGGATGAACCAGACTTGTGGAGGTCCACAATTATCTTTCTGAGGTCTTTGCTGATTTCTTTTGATTTTCCCATGATGTCAAGCAAAGAGGCACTGAGTTTGAAGGTAGGCCTTAAAATACATCCACAGGTACACCTCCAATTGACTCAAATAATGTCAATTAGCCTATCAGAAGTTTCTAAAGCCATGACATAATTTTCTGGAATTTTCCAAGCTGTTTAAAGGCACTGTCAACTTAGTGTATGTAAACTTCTGACCCACTGGAATTGTGATATAGTGAAATAATCTGTAATAAAACATAATTGTTGGAAAAATTACTTGTCATGCACAAAGTAGATGTCCTTACTGACTTGCCAACACTATAGTTTGCTAGCATGAAATCTGTGGAGTGGTTAAAAATTAGTTTTAATGACTTCAACCTAAGTGTATGTAAACTTCCGACTTCAACTGTATATGTAAACATGGGTGTTTGAATTTATATGCTTTGCTTGCATATATATACAGTGAGCACCATAATTCATTGGACAGTGACACTTTTTTTTTTTTTGGTGCTGTACTCTAGCACTTTGTGTTTGAAAGGATACAATGGTAATGTGGTTGAAGTTCAGACTGTCAGCTGTAATTTGAGGGTATTTCCATCCATATCGGATGAACCGTTTAGAAATTATAGAACTTTTTGTACATAGTCCCGCCCCCATTTTCGGGCATCAAAAAATATTGGACAGTTTAACATAATGTAGAATAAAGTAATCATTTTTAATATTTGGTTGCATATCCTTTGCATGCCATGACTTCCTGATGTCTGTGACCCAACAATATCAAAAGACTCTTGATATCTTATTTTCTGGTACTCTTACAAGCGATACTGTAACCTCTGCATTTAAATGGATCTCTATGGGAACTGGGGGTGGGACTAGATTTAGCTGTAAATTACACTGGAACAGTATGGAACACTTGGTTGGCTAAATGACTAAGTCATCAAGGGTCTGACATATGAAACAAGCTTTAAACCGTCACTGTGCTGCCAGATATGCAGTAGATATGGACGGATAACTTGAAGGGTTACTTCTCCTGACTTATTGATCGGGGTTCGCGCCCCGGTCCTGCCAGATCCGAGCATGGCCGGGGCCCTGTGGGAGCAGCAATTGGCGGCTGCTTCCGGGTGGGGGGAGGGGCTCGGAGAGAATCGCTGCACGCATAGCGGCCCTGACCGAGCTGGAATCACGGTCAAGGAGCTCGAGGAGTCGCGCCCTGTAGAGGACGTGGCATCCTCCTTCCTACTACCGGCTGACAGGGTTGTGTAGCGATGGTTCTCTAGCGGTTGCTACATGGGGGGGAATTGAATTAGAATAGGGGTTCAATTGGCTACTAAATTGGGAGAAAATGGGAAAAATTAGAAAAAATTAATAAAATTAAAAATTAAAAAAAATACATAGGATTAATAACTTTTTCTACAAGAGAGCTACAAGCCCAAAAAGGTAGTTATTTACAGTGTTGAATGGGCTGATTATTAGGTTCTGGAGGTGTGGTTGCAGTAACTGTGCAGGGATGAGGTGGCCTGGGATGGTGGGCCCCAATGTGAGAGCTTTTCCCGGTGCCCAGCATCCCTGGCGGTGTTCCTAAATCTGCGTTTACTCTGTTTGGCATTCAGCTATTGCTGTTTGAGAGCGTTGCTGTTTTGTGTTTTAACGTTGATATCATTTATTGGTTGAATTTACATTTCGTAATTTCATGTTTTGTTTTCTTTTCCTTGAAGGTATTGTTGACTGCAGACTTACGATCTCAGTCCCTGGTCCTTCGATCGTTGACGCGAAGGTCGGCAGCAACGTAACGCTGAGCGTGCTGTATACCGGCGCGACGGACCCTGTCGTCGAATGGATGATGGGCATTTTACCCATAGTAACCTGGTCCATCGGTTCCAGCCAACCCCCGGATATTCCCGCGCGGTTTGATGCGCTGAGGATTGAGAGCGACGGTTCGCTCACGTTTCGCGACGTGCAGCTCAAACACGACAGCGCCTACACGGTGAGGATGAGCAAGTCTGGAGTGGGCACGGACAAGGCCACGTTCACCCTCAGGGTGTTTGGTGAGTAAGCTCAGATCGCGGCTGATCTTGGGACAGGAGAAATGATACACAGCAGTGTTCCCAAACCCAAAACCCTACTAAAGCACACTTAGGATGCATTCAAAATGGCTCCCTATACACTTTATAGCGCACTATTTACGGGATTGGCTATTTTGATGGTTTCCAGGGCTGCATTCGAATCCTATTTAACACGCTCCCTTCCCTTGCTCACTTCCCTCGAGGGAGCTATCTTGTGATGCAATTTGCTACATGCAGCAAGCAAACTTAAAAGGTGCTCTGCAAGGGAGGATTGACGAGAAACAACCAAAAACGGAACTGAACCGCCCTCGCAACATTTCAGAAGTGCAACACCATAGAGTTGAAATGTGACCGCCACATAGTTCTGTGGTGACTGTCCACTTTTTCCATGTGGAGCATTGCATTGTGGGATGCTTGCATTTTATACCCTTGGTGGAAGGGAGGATAAAGGAGGGACCGAGGGGAATATAATTACTCCCTCCCCCCCTTTCTTAAATTGGATCCGAATCACACTTGGTGTGGCTGCCATATTTCATCCTGGCATTTTTGGGATCACCCCCTTGAAGCAAGGGAAGGGAACGACAGGAAGAAGCCCAAATTTCGGATCCGAACACAGCCCAAATTCTGAATTGAGAACACTAAGAATTACAGGAACGTTCTCCAACCCTGTTGATGGAGAACTTAAAGGAACGGTAGTTCTCCATGAACAGGGTTGGGGACCACTGATGTAATATCACATCTGATATGTGGCCAGGATTCAGTCAACTTGTGTTTATACATTTGACAGACTGTTTTTATTATTGATGGGCATTGTTTAGTGAGTTTGGCAATAACCATAGGGACAAACCATTGGTTGAATCCTGGTACAAGCCTTTTGACTGGCTGCCTTTTGAAAATGTCACAACTGTCAAATTTCCGCCCCTACAGATGACATTGAGAATGTGTCCGTGAGTGTGGTGCCTGTGAAAATCGTAGAGGGCACCGATGCCTTCAGCCTCCGCTACAGCACCCTGCAAGGAGAGGCGGATTCAGTAAAGTGGTACTTCAACGGCAAGGCTATCGAGAACGGGGCACGGTACGACATGGGCGATAAAAGTCTGACGATCATGGATCCCACTCGAAGAGAGACTGGCCGCTACACGTTGGATCTGACAAACCCTTTCAGCTCTGTCACTGTTGACAAGGACATCGCTGTGCTCTGTAAGACCATCTTCCTTGAATCATCTCTTTTCGTGTTGGCCTTATAGGATTATTAACGCACATACAAGTGTGCCAATTTAACCTTCATTTAACATTTCAAAATGTCTAACACATTCCTCTTAAGAATGTCCACCTGCTACAATAACTTATTCCCTCCTTTATATTTAGAATAATTGGTTTCTGTGCTGTCAAACATTGGGCCTCATTCACCAATCACTCGACGAACGAATTTGTTCTTAAGACTTTCTTTAAAACGTTTTTACAAACATTTTGGGATGAACTGATGTTTGCTTTCTGACGTTCTGTTCTACCCCAGAAAAAATCCCAACGAAGAAAACATTGGTGAATATCCATAAAAAACGTTTTAAAGAAAGTCTTAACAAATTTGTTTGTAGAATGGTTGGTGAATGAGGCCCAATGTTTGACAGCACAGAAACCAATTATTCTAAATATAAAGGAGGGAATAAGTTTTTCCAGTAGATTAAATTACATTTTATCAATGGCCTGATCCCTGTTCATTCTAACCATTTTTTCTTTTCTTAACTACTTCTGGTCTGTCTGTCCACAACTCTTTTTCCCTTCCACACATCTTCTGGAATCCATTTTGTCCATTTAGTTTGCTGTTCTCGTGTGAAGCCTTAGGACGTTCCATCTAAAACGGGTGGGCAACTCCAGTCCTGGGGGGCCGGTGTGTATGCAGGTTTTTGCTGCCACCAGTTACCCTGGCTCAATAGGATAATTAGTGACACCAACATCGTAATTCACTCGTAAATTAGACCATGATAAAATGCAACAATACATGCATACAGGCACAGGAACATTCATCAGCTTCTGTTCATATCACGGAATGTAGTTAAAATATCAGATTATGTAAATGATTGGGCTAATTAAATAATTGGTAACTGGTGGAAGCAAAAACCTGCATACACACCGGCCCCCCAGGACTGAAGTTGCCCACCCCTGATCTAAAATCTTGTAGAAGACCTCAAGATGTTGTGAATCATTATATGTAGTTTATGGTAACACACCAGGCTACCTTGTTTTATTCCCCTAACTATGGTCCCTGGAGCCACTGTCCTCCTCGCCCGGCTTCTCTGACTGTCTCCCATACTCTACCCCCCATCTCTCCGGTCCACTTCCTAGACGGTCCAGATGCGCCGGTTCTTGCGGTCAGTCCTCAGAAGGTCGCATTTGATTCGGGCGACTCGCTCTCGCTCTCCTGCGGAGCTGATGGTGACCCCGCCCCCTCCGTGTCTTGGGTTTTTGGCGGCGTCACTCTCCCCGTCTCGCCGGACGGCTCCCTAAACCTCACCAACGTCCAAACCAACCAGAGCGGAGTGTACACCTGTGTCTTAGTCAATGCTGAGACCGGAGATCGGCTGGAAAGGAACTTCACCATAAATGTCTATGGTAAGGTGTCAGTGTCTATGGTAGTGTCAGAGTGCAGTGCGTCTATGGTAGTGTCAGAGTGCAGTGCATCAACATCTGTGGTAGTGTTAGCTACTTAGTTATTCAGAAATACAATAAAATAAATTGTATCAGGATCACAAAATATTTTACAGTATATGAGCAAATACACAGATTATTGCAGATATTTGAGTATGTGAAATTTAGTCCACACATGTACCATATAATGCAGTATGTTCCTTTTTTGTAAGTGTTGCATGTCTTATTATTTACATGTTGCATCATCAATATGTCAGTGACTTTAGCCCTGGAGGGACTCTCCTCCCCTTCATTGCCACTGCAAGGCCAAATTTCATGATGGGGAGAGAGAATGAATTTACTCTAAAGCTGTGTTTCTCAACCCTGGTGCAGGGTATGCTGGTTGTTTCTCTGTACTTAATTGATCAATGAAAGCAGCCGATGACAGTTAATTCACCACACCTGGTTTCTTGTGTCTCAATTGGTTGCCGATATTAAGGCAAAAACAAAAAGCCAGAATACCCTGCGGCCCTCCAGGACCAGGGTTGAGGAACACTGCTCTAATGTTTTATAGTGACCTGTCGATCACAGACTTAAGTGATTTGAATTAATATTGAAAAATGATTGTAATACTTTTTTTTTTCCGGAGTATTAAGCTAAAAAAATGTTCTTCCTCACACTCCACACCGCGCAGAGCGTCCGTCGAGCAGCCCTGTTTGTTCAGTTGAAGCGAATGGAAACGAGGACCTGCAGTACCGCTGTCAGTGGACAGGGGGCGACCCCGAGGCACAGCTCTCCTTCCCAGCCCTGAACACCAGCAGCAGCGGCAGCGGAGACTTCAACCTGACGGTAACAGCGACTCCCGATCTGAGCGGGAAGGCGGTTACCTGCACGGCTAGCCACCCACTCCTCCAGCAGAACTGCAGCGTGACTGCTCGTGAGTCCGACTTACCCTGCCGCTACATATTATTATTATTTTTTTTTTTAATGCAAGAATTTATACTGAATTTTTTTAAATGTGTGAAAATCAGAATTTATATTTAACAGCATGATATTGTCTGCAGGACAGTGAAGTGCCAGCAGAAAGATTCAGGTTTTCTCCACTAGAGGGCAATGCTCTGCAAATGTACAGCTGTAACCCGGCAGGCTATTAGGGACTCTGACTTTGACACAAACCGTATAAAATGGGTTTAATCCTTTTGGCCATTTAAAAAATACATTAAATGTATTACTGAATAAAATGTGAACTGGAAAATTGTGAAAACTGTGTGTAATGGGATCTTATATTGGGGTTCTGGTGTTTTAACAGATTTGCGCTCAAACATGCTGAAAGTATGCAGTAATGTAGGTATGTTGTAATAAACATGCACTCGCTCATGCTAAAAGCACACTATGATGTTTCAGGCGGGCCGGCAGGCTTCCTGCCCTTGGTCTCGGCGGCGGTGGACGGCGACGGTAAGCTAGTCGCCACCGTCTCCTGCGACAGCATGTCCGTGCCCATCGCCATGGTGACCTGGTCCAGAGGGGGCCAGGTGATCACCAGTGGGGGGCGGTACCTGATCAGTCCCAACACCACGGTGCTGTCCATCCTGGACCCCACTCTGGACACCAGCGACCTGGGCGTCTACACCTGCGACGCAGCCAATCCCCTCGGCCGTCTGGAAAACAATGTCAACCTGATAGGTACTGCGCGTCCACCAATCGCAGGGCTGCACAACAAGAACTCATCTGCCTTGGGATTTCATGACAACGTCTGCTCTTAATGATCTAATTAGCCCCAGTCATTTATTTAATCTGACTCGTTAAAAGTCATGAGTTTCAGTGGGATTTCACAAAGCGGGATTAAGGAGTTAGCCGGCTAACTTTGTAAACATTTTTAAGTAAACCATAGGGGGATATTTCACAAAGTAGGATTACTGAGTTAGCTGGATAACTAGCTACACTGAATAAAATCTGGAACAGCTTTTTTTTACTACTTACTAATCCTACTTTTTTGAAATACCCCCCGGCCTCTTATCCAATCAGATGTCATCAAATTCTAAATATTTACAAACATTAGCCAGCTAACTTCTTAATCTCAATTTGTAAAATAGGATGAGCATCAAGTAGCTCCCATTCATTCTTACTCTCATTCATAACTCTCCTGTGAGTTATGGGTGTACTGGTTGAACCTCTTCTTCTAACCTACCCACCCCATCCCTTCCCAGGCCCCAAAATCTCTGAATCCAGCCTGTTGAATAACCAGGAAGGCACAGTGGTGACCCTCAGCTGGGAGACCCCCCGTACCTCCATCATTACAGGTACCCCCCCCCCCCCCCCCCTAAAGAAAGAACCATTTAGTCATGAAAAAATAAGCTTAAAAGCATTGTAAAGCACGTGAGCATAATATGACGATGACGCTTGATTTGAGCAAGGACGTTCCATTTTCCTAATACATGTTGCCTCATTTCCTCCATCCTCGTATCTGATCCTTGCATCCTTTCCTAACGTCCTCCAATGGGCGGAGCTAATGAGCGAGGAAAGGATGCAAGGAGTAAAAATAAGAGATTGGAATGAACCCACATACTGCACCCCCAGAGAGAGCCTGTATGGCTGCTCGGTGTTGGTCGGAACAACACCCCTCTATTTGAAAGACTGTGAAAGATTGGAGTGTTACTGACTGGGATAACAAAATTTAAAAAGCACAATAAATGAGAGTTTGAAGAATGGGGCAGATTAAGCAAATGTTCTAAAAGAGATTCCTGGGCACTTTTCGATATTAAAATGGCTGTAATGCAATAGCTCATCCAAAATGGGAAGTTAAAATCACAGAAACCTTTCAGCTCCTATGTGGCTTCATTAGACACCCATACGAAGGCTCAGAGGAGCTAAAACACAAGGCCGATCTGTCCTTTAGATTTCATTGACTCTCTGGGTATGTCGTTGCAGTAAAGGTATTTCAGTAAAGATTGGGTATGTAGTTACCAGGGTGTGAAATTAACACCCGCCACCAGCCAAATGCTGGTAAAATTCTTATTGTGGCTGATGAGGATTTTCTTCTCAAGCAGCCATTTTGACAGGCAACCTACCAGGTTGTGTTATATTGTAAAAGGTAATACGTGAGGTAGTGTTGAAAATGGCCGGTGATTTTTAGGATCCACAAGCCACTCTGGCCAGTGGGTGAAAAAGTGAATTTCCTACCCTGGTCATTACAGTAAAGGTATTTCAGTAAATATTGGATTACAGTAAAGGTATTTCTGTAAAGATTAGATATGTCATTACAATAAAGGTATTTCAGTAAAGATTGGATATGTCGTTGCAGTAAAGGTATTTCAGTCAAGATTGGATATGTCGTTGCAGTAAAGGTATTTCAGTAAAGATTGGATATGTCGTTGCAGTAAAGGTATTTCAGTAAAGATTGGATATGTCGTTGCAGTAAAGGTATTTCAGTAAAGATTGGATATGTTGTTGCAGTAAAGGTATTTCAGTAAAGATTGGATATTTCGTTGCAGTAAAGCTATTTCAGTAAAGATTGGATGTGTCGTTGCAGTAAAGCTATTTCAGTAAAGATTGGATGTGTCGTTGCAGTAAAGCTATTTCAGTAAAGATTGGATGTGTCGTTGCAGTAAAGGTATTTCAGTAAAGATTGGATATGTCGTTGCAGTAAAGGTATTTCAGTAAAGATTGGATGTGTCGTTGCAGTAAAGCTATTTCAGTAAAGATTGGATGTGTCGTTGCAGTAAAGGTATTTCAGTAAAGATTGGATGTGTCGTTGCAGTAAAGCTATTTCAGTAAAGATTGGATGTGTCGTTGCAGTAAAGCTATTTCAGTAAAGATTGGATGTGTCATTGCAGTAAAGGTATTTCAGTAAAGATTGGATGTGTCGTTGCAGTAAAGCTATTTCAGTAAAGATTGGATGTGTCGTTGCAGTAAAGCTATTTCAGTAAAGATTGGATGTGTCGTTGCAGTAAAGCTATTTCAGTAAAGATTGGATGTGTCGTTGCAGTAAAGCTATTTCAGTAAAGATTGGATGTGTCGTTGCAGTAAAGCTATTTCAGTAAAGATTGGATGTGTCGTTGCAGTGAAGCTATTTCAGTAAAGATTGGATGTGTCGTTGCAGTAAAGCTATTTCAGTAAAGATTGGATGTGTCGTTGCAGTAAAGCTATTTCAGTAAAGATTGGATGTGTCGTTGCAGTAAAGCTATTTCAGTAAAGATTGGATGTGTCGTTGCAGTAAAGCTATTTCAGTAAAGAAGAGTGCCATGGACTCTTTCGTTTTATCATCACAATGCTTCAGAGCTGTGTCCAAGCATAAATGGAGGTGACATCACCACACATCAGTGTTTGAAAGCCATAGGGTCTCTGCCTGTACTAATATGTGTGCGCGTGTGCGTGTGCGTGTGCGTCCTTGTACATGTGTGTGCGCTTGTGTGTAATGAAGGTTTTGAGGTCCAGATGACCGGGCCAGACCTCACGTCCAGTTCTGCTGGCAGCCAGCCGAGGAAACCGAGGACAGACGAGTTCCGAACCGTCCAAAAGAAGCCCGGCGACGCCCGCAGCACCCACCTCGGCACGCTGGACCCAGAATCCAACTACCGGTTCCGAGTCGTCCCCGTTGCGGGCCAGAGGGTGGGAGAGCCGTCAAAGGAGCACCGCGCGGGGCCCGGTAGGTTATCCATTCCACAGCAGATTAACAAAACCGTCAAAAGAAACTGCAGGTTCCCTTAATCCAGCACCATGGGAACAGCATCGGGCCTACAGGCCTACAGGGACAGTGTGTGTATGCGGAACAGCATCAGGCCTACGGGCCTACAGGCCTACACGGACAGTGTGTGTATGCGGAACGGCATCAGGCCTACTGGCCTACAGGCCTACAGGGACAGTGTGTGTATGCTGGTGTTAGTTCCAACCGATTATTCTGGATTGATTTGGGTTTATACACCAGGGGGGTATTTCACAAAGTGAGATTAAGGAGTTAGCTGGGTAACTTTTGTACATATTTTGAAATCCAATCGGATGTCATCGAATTCAAGATACTTACAAAAAATTTGCCATCTAACTCCTTAATCTTAATCCCACTTTGTGAAATACCCCACTGTGCTGGCTCACTCCTGTATTTCACTTTGTTTTCACCAAGGGAACAACATTTAGCTTTAGCTTATAACTTTAACTTTAGCTTATAGCTCAAAATGTCTGATGAAATAAACGATCAGGCTTGTTATTAAAGATTTAAGAGCAGACGTTTAGGCTTTCAACCAGCTGTAGATCTCGGGGAGGGTGTGGTTTTAGGAGCCGCTCCCCCTATCACGCCTAGTCAGATGATTGGCGTGTGCTTGTCTGTGTGCTGTAGGAGGTCTGAGTGGTCCAGCCATCGCGGGAATCGCGGCTGGAATCCCGTGTGGTATCCTCCTCCTCCTCATCATCATCGCCCTCATTGTCTTCTGTGCCTGCAAGCGGAAACGTGAGACCAGGCCCCTCTTCTTCTCCTTCTTATAAACATCCACCACCATCAGCATCATCATCATGAAAATATGAATCGTTAGAGCAGATTGGTTTACGTGTGCGTTCTGTTTTGTAGGTCGACAGACGCGGTACCCAGTGTCCAGGGCAGTAGAGAAGGTGATTTCTGTCTCTCTGTCTCTCTGTCTCTCTGTCTCTCTGTCTCTCTGTCTCTCTGTCTCTCTGTCTCTCTCTCCGTCTCTCTGTCTCTCTCTCCGTCTCTCATACTTGTGCTTACACTTAGGTGGTCACGACCCAGCCAAATCTGAATGCTCCACACAACCTGCTGACCGGAGGATTGAAAAACGTGGACGGGCCCCCGGATTATAGCACTCATGAGGTATTTTATTCTGCAGGGTGAATGGCTGGGCTCTACTGTCCCTCCATGGGCCAATCACAGGCAGTAATTTGGCAACTGCTGTGAGTGATGACATCAGTGATGTCATCAGATGTAATGCAGTGTTTAAATGTGGGTATAAGATCACCAGGAATACCAGTAATTTAGACTGTAAGCCTCCACTCCTGGAGAGCCGCAGTGTCTGCAGATTTAACTCCAATCCTGGAGGGCCACAGTGGCTACAGATTTAACTCCAATCCTGGAGGGACGCAGTGTCTGCAGATGTAACTCCAGGCTTGGAGGGCCACAGTGGCTACAGATTTTAGCAGACAATGTGGCCCTCTAGGAGTGTAGTCTGACACTCCTTCTGTAACCCATCGAAAAGCGTAACGGTGTTTCTGAATCTGGGTGGTATTTCACGAAGCAGGATTACTGCACTGAGTAAAATCCGGAACAGTTCTATTTACTTCAGTCCATGTTCCAGATTTGGGAGTGTTCCGAGTTTTAGTCTGTGCCGTTATCCAGATAACTCTGTAATCTTACTTGAAGTGCCACAGATCTGCCCTCACACCAGGGCCTGTATTAATTTATACTCCCCCCCCAACCCCCCCCCCCCCCCCCCCCCCCCCACACAGGCCTCTTCAGAGCGGTCCAGTACACTCCCCTCTATGGTGCCTCCCCTTCCTGTACGAATGGCCACAACCGTTTAAACCCACCAACCACAAGCCTCACCTCGCCATTACTATGTATTTATTACATTTTGTGTTGTCTTTTATATTATTGTTAAACGTAATTTTCATCATGTTTTTGTAAATTGTTTTAATGTTTTTTTTTTTTTTTTCTTTCTCCTGAAGTGTAATATTATACTTCACTATTTTGGAAGTACTGTAATTTTATATTTGTAAGACTGATTCCCAAGGGCTTGATGCATTTGTTTTTTTGTAATCTCAAGTAAAAAGTGAGTAACAGTTGAAGCCCGTTGCTACAATTGCATAGATGCAATTTTGTATATAAAATATAAGGGCAAGACCTGTGCTGCATCTATTTATAAAATGCCTCTCACTGGAATCTGGTTATTTATTCATGAATTTAATTACATTAAATGAATCATGCCTTTGTGAACCACCTTTTAAGAAATGTTAATTCTTTTGTAGATGATGTATGTTAATTTATTTTTCAGTGAATGTGCAAGAATAAAATAATGTATATATTGGATATAGTCATCTGAGAACTATTACTATTGTATTAACTATTAGTTACTGCTCAGCCGAGTTCCAAGAAGCAATGGTTCCCTTTTCTGTATTAATATTTTGGGACGGGCGTTGTTTCCTGTAATGAGCTATTATGAATTCAGAGAAACAAAAGTCCAAACTGTGACACCAAGATATGTTTACAGGAAAACACATTGCTTCATTCCCTGTACTCAACACTGTGATAGTGTCTATGTGCGAGTGTGTGTCTATGTGCGAGTGTGTGTCTATGTGCGAGTGTGTGTGTCTATGTGCGAGTGTGTGTCTATGTGCGAGTGTGTGTCTATGTGCGAGTGTGTGTCTATGTGCGAGTGTGTGTCTATGTGCGAGTGTGTGTCTATGTGCGTGAGAGTGAGTGCATGTGTGTGGTGGGGGCTGGGGTGTTGGTATCCTGTAGAACAATGGCCAAATGTGTCCCCACCAATGTTAAAATGAAAGCTACACCCCTTGTGACTGAGGTCAGTGGTGGTGAAAGCTACACCCCTTGTGACTGAGGTCAGTGGCGGTGATGGGTAAAACCCTTTCTCTCTGGGTGATGGTTTATTGGCCAGCGGCCCTTCTGTGCCATGGTCAATCTGAAAACGGTGTGCACCGTTTTGCTACGGTTTCCGGGTTGAACGACATGTTTCCTCAAAACGGTGTGAAATGGTGTGCAACGGGCTTTGAGGTACGTTTTCTCTCAGAGGTGTTACCCTATCAGCAGCGATGTGTATATAAACCCCGTCGTATTAAAAAGGCAACGTTTGCGTAACACCACAGGGTGTTCAACGCACCACCGTTTCCGTTTAAATAAACGTTTTGCTACGTTTTGTCGGGGCTGAACGCAGCCCTGGTGAGTCATTTTCAAGCAGTTTCTTTTCCCCTCCCACTTCATCTTTATGTACATCGGACCAAATTAGAATTAACCAGGTATTATTGAAGGCTGACATCACATCCAAAGTCTCATTAAGTCTGTAGAAAAAAAAAAATAATAATTAGTATAATACAACTGATATAGGAATTGTTACCCCATAGAGTTGTAATATGACCGCCCACTTTTTCCATTTGGAGCGTCGCATTGTGGAATTTGTAGCCTTGGTGGAAGTTAGGACAAACGCGGGAGTGAGGGGAATATAATTACTCCCTCCCCTTCCTTAAATTGGAATCTCACTTGGTGTGGCTGCCATGTTTCATCCTGGCATTTTGGATTCCCTCTTTGAAGCAAGGGGAGGGAAGGGAAGGGAACGAAAGGAAGAAAGCATACATTTTGGATCTGAATGCAGCCTGGATCGATTGCAGCGTGCTTAACTGGAGGTCTAATCCCCCAGATCACAGAACTCCATTACAACTGGCACAGCTAACCAAATCTGTGAAATATCAAACCAAAACTGGAAATCTGTTCCAGTTGTAATGCAGTTCTGTGGTCTAGTTGGTTTAAAGCTGAGGTTTCCAGCTGAGCACACTGCAATTGTTTCAGTGTGTCCAGGTTTTAGTTGAATTTTGCACTTTATTGAATTAAAAGTCAAATTGCTAATAAATTAACTCCCTTCACCTAGTTTCTTGGGTCTGAACTTTGAGATCATGAAATAAGAGATGTTATGTAAATTATATCCATTATTATTACTGATATGATGCATTACTTAATGCTGTGTGCCTTCTCCATTTCATAATTGTTTATAAAACAAATGTTTATTGGACCTGCCAACCACTGGATTTCTCAACTCCATTTTCCAATATTTAAAAAAACAAATACAACCGTGCAATGTTGTGCGCTCCCCCTCCATTCTCGCCTAAGGTGGCATACAGGTTGAGTGATTGGTGGTTATGTCACACTACAGCGACTTAACTTTAGCGCTGCATCAGTCAATGACATTCTGAAAGAGGAACGCAGATGTGCATGTGACCAGTGCTAACTTTATTAGCGTTCAAAGTTCTCAAAAGCAAGAAAACAACTTCAGGATCCCACAGATTTGTGACACTGAATGCTATAATTATTGCTTCTCTATGCACAAGCGTGACATTTTGTCAGTCAGTCTGACAGAAAAAGCTTATGCATTTTTTTTTTTAACCAATTAAAAGTAGTATTGTAAGGAAGTGAATGCTTGTCTTATGTAGCATTAAACTGTGAAAAATGTGTGATAATGTAGTTTTTATAGTTAACAAATCTCAAAGTAACACGTTTTTCAAATAATACATTTGATAACCCCTATGATTAGTGCCGCTTGACTGTCTAAAATCATTTTCAATAATAAAGGATGTAGCCTGTAATCATCACTTTCGTTTCTGTTGTTCAGTTTTCACCATGAAGTCAATTCCTTTTTATTACATGTCATACAGAGCTCATGGGTTCCCTCAGGAGATCATCTCTTCTTTGCAGTTTCATTCAAGGTACTGTAATATTTAGCTATTGGAATTGCTTGCATTTTTGGACGTCAGTATTTAAACTACAGCTAGGAAAGTTCATGCGGTCAAGTGTCGACTTAATTTCTAACTTAAGTATAACTCTGGCTCCAGACAGACCCGGACAGCTGGTTGTGTGTGCTGGTTTTGCTTCCTACTAATTAGCCTGGGCCAAAGTAAGCCATTTTCATATCTTGCTCAATTAGGGTTGTTAATGTGTGTTTAAGCTTAACACAATACAGGTTTGGCTCAATATCAGTTGCTTTGTCTTTGAATTCTTCATTATCTACCAAATGGTTAGTTTAGCGTATAGAGCTGTCTGAAAGGTAAAACTAAGGTCATTGGTTGGAACAAAAACCAGGACCGGAGCTGTGCATCCCCTGCTCCAGGATCACCAGGTCAAGGCCATGATTGATATCCGTAATGTTCTGCCTAGAATGCAGTTTGCTGGTGGCCTCAAAGATCTCTTAAAATAACACATCTTACAGTTTCAGCCTTAAAAGGTGTGAAGAAATGTGTTGGGCGTGGTGTTCGAAAAGACTATAAAAACGACTATATGGTGTTTTTTTTTAACACCATAGCTCATTAGCATATTTGAGTTTGTGGTTTATGGTGTTGCATGAAGCCTTTGACTGATTCGATGAAAATCATAATGAAATGTTCTTTGGTGTTTTGAATTCCATGACCCTTTGTGATAAGAACATTAGAATGCATTTTTGCCTGCTTTCCCAATTTGCCGTGTCAAGGCTGGTCTTCAACACGCCATGGTTTTGTACATCTATTGCTGGGAAATAGCCGCTCTTATTGATTAGTTGAGTGCTGTGTAACTACAGAAAGCTACAGGTCCTGTCACTCTCCAGGACCTAGGTTACAGATCCCTGTTCAGTGTGTTTGGCAAGCTGTTCTCTATTTTACGTGACATTGTAAGAACAACCAAACCAGGAGTCTCAAACTCCAGTCATGGAAGATCAACCAAGGCCTAGAGATGCCACTGTAGGCTTAGAGATGCCACTGTAGGCCTTGGAAACAAGGTGTGCAGACTCTTTAGCCAGCAGACACAGCGGACCTCCAGGATTCGAGTTTGAGATCCTTGGGCGTTGCATTTATAAAATACGCACACTAGATGTCAGCAAAGTTATGCTTTGAAACGTCTTATTACAGTACTGAGTTACAGGAATTGGAGGTAGGAAGTTTGCAAGAATATTTAAAATTAAGTCATAGACTTGAATTGCAAATATTGCCCTGATGATAAAGTACATTGGCTTCTGTTTGTCTCACTGGTTTCTCTCTCGCTCTCTCGCTGGCTCTCTCTTAAATTTAATGGGAAGGCGCTTTAATTGGCAAAATATTAGACAGCGTTGCCAAAGCAAAGGTGACTAATATCATAGCCAAAAAAAGTTATGATGCAGTGAATATTATCAATTTAATGAAAAAGTATAGTTATGACCTGGGTGTTTAGCCTACTGCATTACAGCTCTCTTATTTTGAACAGGTCTGGCAGTTTGGAGTGTGGTTTTGGCTGATGAACGGTGGACTGTAACGATTCCTGCGCGGATGTCCGCTCCGATTGGCTCTTGCATGGTCATTCCTTGCTCCTTCACTCGCCCGCCCTCCGACAGGTCCGTGAATGTAATTTGGCACCTGTACGCCAAATTTACGTACCCGCTGGTGTACAGCAAATCCAATCCGAGCGACGTCATCGATGGGTTTCGTGGCCGAACGGAGTTAATTGGCAGCGCTAGCGAGGGCAACTGCAGTCTGAAAATCAACCAAATGCAAGCGTCGCAGAACGCACAGAAGATCTACGTGTGGATAGAGCCAAACAAGTTGACAAGCAGATTCTATGACAAGACGGTGACGTTAGAGGTTACAGGTAGGCCTACATTTAAAAAGTGTTTAAAATAAACCAGCAGTTGTGATTAACCCTTGCTTCCCTTGTGTTTTTGCTCTTTTTCTCCACTCTCTGGAATGCCCAAACATGCTGATTCTGAATCTCTCATTGTACTTTGACTTACAAACAACGGTTTACATTTTCTTTTTCATCAAATACAGTTTGGCAAGTCGGCTTTGAGTGTCCAAGTTGTGTTGTTGAAGAAAAAAAAAAAAACCTTTTAATTAGCATGTGCACGGTTGCGTGGTTTGTTTTATCCACAGCGCGTGCACCTCAGCCGGAGATACAGGTGCACAGAACAGAGGATCTGAGCGCTGGCCGGTCAGGCGCTCAGGCCAGCATAGAGCTAACGGAGGGGGACGAGGTCACAGCAATCTGTGATGTCATCCACACCTGCCCACCCTCCCCCCCTTCCGTCTCCTTCCGCGACCACAGGCCCCAGTGGAGCCGCCAGGAGGAAGGGTCAGGGCGTTGGCGTGTCTCCGTGCAGATGTCCTGGACAGCGAGCTCTAGGGACCATGGGAGGAGCGTGGCGTGTGATGTCACGCACCCTGGAGGTCAGACCGCCAGCAGGGAGCTTGTGCTCAAAGTCACCTGTAAGTTACCGCCGTTACCACAACCAGAGCATGAAGCATGTTGCTAACCAAAGCACTATCATCTGACAGAAGAATTTCATTATGAATAATGTAGAAAATAGATATTTTACATTTGGAAGTTATGTGCAATCATTTTGCCAATCACAACATTCCAGCAATGTCCCAGCAACAATCTAGCAACATTCCAGAAACAATCCAGCACTATTCCAGCAATGTGCCAACAACATTCCAGAAACAATCCAGCACTATTCCAGCAATGTGCCAGCAACATTCCAGCAACGTGCCAGCAACATTCCAGCACTATTCCAGCAATGTGCCAGCAACATTCCAGAAACATTCCAGCAACAATCCAGCACTATTCCAGCAATGTTCTAGCAGCATGCCAGTCAGAGATTGATCGTCTCTTGGGGCCAAGCAGGGATCCTTTTGTGACCCCGTTACCCGTTTTTATTATCCTTTCCGCAGATCCCCCCAAATCTGTGAATGTCCACGGAGACCGAAACGTAGTCCCGCCTGGCGGTAGCGTGTCCCTGTCCTGCAAGAGTCAGGCCAACCCGCCCGCTGACTCCTTCCAGTGGTACCGCGTTCTTCACGGTCGGCCCACGCTACTGGACCACACCTCTCAGACCGTGACCATTACAGAACTGGACCGGGACCAGAACCTGTTCCGCTGCACGGCCAGCAACAGCATGGGGACCGGCAGGTCGACTGACTTTGGAGTAATCCAAGAGTGTGAGTCTTCATTATTGTTTGGGATTATGAGGTGTGTGTATGTGTCTGTCTGTCTGTCTGTCTGTCTGTGTGTGTGTGTGTGTGTGTGTGTGTGTGTGTGTGTCTCTGTCTTTCATTTATCCATTGAGAATGCATCTCTTTCAATTCTTCAATGAAATTATGTTGGTCTGTTGGCAACACAAAGCCGTTTAGTTGAACAAAAGGCATCTACTACTTTTGCATTTGTCATCACAGCTGTTATGAGTGAAAGTTAAGGCTGCTGACCCGGTCCAGGCCCTTTAGTTAAGGCTGCTGACCCGGTCCAGACCCTTTAGTTAAGGCGGCTGACCCGGTCCAGACCCTTTAGTTAAGGCTGCTGACCCGGTCCAGACCCTTTAGTTAAGGCGGCTGACCCGGTCCAGGCCCTTTAGTTAAGGCTGCTGACCCGGTCCAGGCCCTTTAGTTAAGGCTGCTGACCCGGTGCAGGCCCTTTAGTTAAGGCTGCTGACCCGGTCCAGGCCCTTTAGTTAAGGCTGCTGACCCGGTCCAGGCCCTTTAGTTAAGGCTGCTGACCCGGTCCAGGCCCTTTAGTTAAGGCTGCTGACCCGGTCCAGGCCCTTTAGTTAAGGCTGCTGACCCGGTCCAGGCCCTTTAGTTAAGGCTGCTGACCCGGTCCAGGCCCTTTAGTTAAGGCTGCTGACCTGTTCCAGGCCCTTTAGTTAAGGCTGCTGACCCGGTCCAGGCCCTTTCTTACTCTGCAGACAAACCGTCCATGTCTGCCGACTCGCTGTGCTCCATCTCTGGAGGGTTTCTGAGCTGCGGGTGTGAAGCCATGGCGAGACCCGTGGCCTCCCTGCAGTGGAGGGTGGAGGGAATGGTCCTGGACCCAAACTCCCCCCCCTCCAGAGTCCAGCGCCATCAGCGGTCTGGTGGTGAGGGGAACGTGGGAGGGCAGAGGAGCCGCGGAGGGATTGTGGGTCGTTTGTGTCTCCGGCAACCGGCACGGTCTGGAGGAGCGCAATCTGACGGTGTATGTGAAAGGTGTGTGTGAAACCAAGACTGCCTTCCACACACAGACACACACATGCATCCATACAGACGCACACACACACACACACACAACCACTCACTTGCACATTCATATATAATGCACACATACATGCACACGTACTTATACATGCGTATATAATGGCCACACACACACACACATAAAAAAACACACATGTCCACATGAACACAACCAAACACACACCCATGCATATATAATACATGTATGCATGTATACATGCACACACACACACACGCACATGCATACGTGCCCACGCACAATATATTAGTTATTTAATATGTATTTAAAACAATATTTAAAAGACATTAACATTTCAAACACCAATAAAGCCATATGATTTAAAAAAGGGTACAAGAGTCAGATTTATATTTGTGAGCTAAAATTCGCAGTAAAATGTAACCATATCCACATAGTTCCAAAATGCGTATTTATTTTGGTTCCAGCACCTCCCACTAACGTAACAGTGACCCAACACCCGTCCCGACCCAGTGAAGGAGTGGGGGTGACCCTATCCTGCACCTCTCAGGGCTTCCCACCGGTGTCGGGGTACCGCTGGTACGGGGGGCAGGCGGGTCTGGAGATTGGGCTGGAGGAGGAGTCACGTGACCTGCGAGTCGCTACCGTCACCAGGGGCTCCGGGCCCTACCGATGCGCTGTCCGTAACGAGTTGGGCGAGGCCAGCTCTCTGATCACATGGCTGAACGTGGAGTGTGAGCAGTCCCTGACCTCTGACCTCTCAATTTAGGGCAGGGGTGGGAAAATACAGGGATGTGTCCGAATCAGAGCCCTATCTATGTGTCCTGTTTACTATGTACTAGCATACTGCATACTGCTTACGGCATACTGTTTAGTGACATGCAGTATGCAAAAACAATATCCTCCATACTATTATCTGCAAAAACCCGGAAATAAGTATTAGTATATTGAGAACACTATTTTCAGAACTTAAGTTTTTTTTTAAGTATACTCAACTGGAATACTCAATAATAGGCAAGTGTACTGATTTGGACATGGCCCAGGCCTCGTGGGGCGGTGTTTACGCAGACTTTTTTACTGCCACCAGTTACCAATTATTCAATTAGCCCAATCATTTACATGATCTGATATTTTAGCTACATTCCGCAACATGAACAGCAGCTGATGAATATCCTTGTGCCTGTATGCATGTAATGTAGTGTTTTATTGTGGTGTAATTTACGAGTGGATCGGTGTTGAGTAAAGGGAGGTGTGAATGATTACAGCTTTTTTTAGTGTACCCAAATGTATGCTTTGTTTTCGCTGAGTCTGGGAATGAAGTGCATACATCATTCTTCTATTTGGTGGTGTTGTTGCAGAATCGGATGTTTTATGGCAATCGTTTGAAAATTACTCTCAATATTTTTTAAGTTTTATGAAAGCATACAATGTTTTTATCTCAGATTATTTAATCTGCGATCGACCTCTTGAACCACAGAACTGTGGCAGTGCATTGTGGGAAGGGCTCCTGTGTGCATTATCTTAATCTCCGAGCCACCTTTTTTTTTAGCGTGCATCACGTAGTTGTTTTTGCGCGTGTCTGTGTCTCTTCCAGATGCCCCTGACATTCTCCCGGACTCCAGTTGCATCGTGGGAAATGGGCACGTCAGGTGCGAGTGCGTCGTGGACGCCAACCCCGCGGCGCAGGTCACCTGGACCTCCGTGGGCTCCTCGACCAATGAGAAGCTCAACACATCCTCCACGCTCAGTGGGCGGGTCCTAAGGTCTATTGTCACGGTCTCCCTGGGAGACGAGGGCCGCCATTTCTACTGCAACGCCACCAATGAGCATGGAGACGCCTTTTACCGGCTGCCACTCACAGGCAAGTCTGCTAGTTGTACAGTGGCATTGCGCCACGACTGCAACGCTGGCAAAAACACACACCCTGAGAACCACACACACTCTCCACCTACATGTTACACGCTGTGTTTTTCATGCAAAAAAGCAGTACGGACAATTTGGGGGCTGGCACAAATCACGTGACTGCTGCCGCCGGCTGACAGATTCCACAGTTTTGTCCGCCATTGCCGCTCCGCAATCAGCAGTGGATCACAGGGCTTAGGAGCGCACCCACTTTTTCTGGTTACATTTACATCACTTCCTGTTCACTATTATTGACTGCAGTCCTAAAGGTCTCAGTTCCTCAAATGACACCTCAGCGATGCTCTTTGTGGTCAGGCTGGCCTCTGTACATTGCACTGCAGTGAGCACGCAGTAATTTACACCGTGTAGAAAGACGTTTGTGTTGTGAGACAAGTGCAAATCCTGTTGAATATTTTTATAATTGCAGTCACAGTGTGCTTGATTGTGCAGATGCGTTACTTAAGATTTGGTAGACCTGGATTTGTTAACAGTGAGTTAGATGATCCACGATGATAGATTTTCTTATCAATATAAGGCAAAATCAGTTGAAATTCCTGTGCACTGTAACAGTGCCCACGTTTTTATTTCCCCTTTTTTATTCTGTTTATTTGAGAATACTAGACTGACAGTATTTTCAAGCAATAGAACAAAGGGTTGAAAGAAATATTACTTTTTAATAGGCTGTGTGTTTTTCCTGGTTGCTTATCCAGAGCAACTTACAAACCTTGCATTTATTTCCATACAATCCATTTATACAGCTGGATATTTATTGAAGCGGTTCAGATTAAGCACCTTGCTCAAGTGTACAATGGAAGGGTCTCACCTGGCAACCCCAGAGCGTTCTAGTTATACTACACTGCCTCACAACATGCGTGTCCACACAAAGATGGATTTTGGATTCCTGTTAGCATAACTAACGGTGATGATAATGACTGTGTTTCTTACAGTAGGGCACTTGGGAAAGGGGGCGATAGTGTTTGGAGTAGCCGGAGGAGCGGTGGCCTTATGTCTTTTACTTGGAGCGATTTTCTATTGTAAACGCACAAAAAGGTGAGTTTAAAATCTCCTCATTTGCTTATTTGCAGTTGTATGCATTGTGTTCATTTAATCTGGTAATAGTATGGATCGGGGAACACTTTTGAATGCTGATTTTTATACTCATATAAAATGATTACTCATATGAATGGATTCAATCAAACAATGTCTGAGACTTTTGTAGTTTGAAACTGGCAGAAACTGCTGTAATCCCAGTATTATAATTGTAGTGCATTAATAATTAATCATCACTAGGTATTGAGCATGAGTTAATAGTTCCAGAATAATATTGAGACACTTGCTTTAAATGCTGATAATGTCATAATGCTGAATAATACTTTTATTTATTGCAGAAAATTTATAATAATAATTTGTAATAATAATAATTAATAATAATAATTAGTTCACACATTGGAAACTAAGGTCATACCAGGATATCTGTGCATTTAAACACAAAAATGCTAGTGTTTACACTACAAATGCAGAGTGTTGCATGTTGTATGTCCTTTTTACCAAAGTTAATTTTATTCCTTCAATTTCTCTCTCTTTTTCACTCTCTCTCATCCCTCCCTCCATCTCCCTTTCACTAACTCTCCCCCCTCCCTCCATCTCCCTTTCCCTATCTCTCCCCCCTCCCTCCATCTCCCTTTCCCTATCTCTCCCCCCTCCCTCCATCTCCCTTTCCCTATCTCTCCCCCCTCCCTCCATCTCCCTTTCCCTATCTCTCCCCCCTCCCTCCATCTCCCTTTCCCTATCTCTCCCCCTCTCACTTTCCTTCTCTCTCTCTCTCTCTCTCTCTCTCTCTTCTCTCTCCTCTCTCTCTCTCTCTCTGTAGCAGGCAATGCAAACACATACCCAGCACAGACCTGACCCTAAAGGAAGAGAAACGTGTTGTTGAGGAGGAAGTGAATATGGACTGTTTATACGAGAATACTGGGACGGTGTCTCCTACCTATCCTCCCCAGAGGGCACCTATGAGCTTATGAACGCACCCAGGGTACAGTCACACTTTAACAGACACTTTACACGTCATCGGTTACACGATAAATGTATCCTGAGGTTTCAGGGGATTCAGGACTTTATGAATATGATTTCAAAGTTTAACCAGAGATATATTTTTTTAAATCAAGAAAAGGCAAATTGGTATGGATATTTCCTTCTCTCGTATGAAATACTGGGAGGGACATGCAGTCATGACCTGTTGACAGTATTTGACGATAGCAATATAAAATATAGACAATATTTGTGCAAATTGTGTGGACAGGTGTCATTTGGGTTTTTACTTGCTAAATACATGGATGTGACGCTGTTTTGTTCAAGAATTGAAATGATGTTCATGCATTATATAAACATAAATGTGAATATGCTGTTAAAAAATATGCCTGACATATCTGCAAAATGACATTGTGAAAGTGCACAATACACTCGCTCCTGATCTAGACGAGGTCCCCCAGAATTTTGAGAAGACATTGCTGTATAATGATGTGCTCATTTTCAGTTTGTTTGTTTGTTTTGAAGGAATCGAAGAGACAACTTGACTCTGACGAGCCACTGTACACAAATGTCTGAGATCTGCAGGACACACCGCTCAATCCAGCTACCGCTTGTATACTTTTTCATATTTTACTGTCTTCTTCTAAGCAATTCGTAGCCTCTCATTTCATGATGATAACCAGTGGTTATTGCCTTAGTTCCAGTGGGTGTCATTTTGATTTCCAGGCCCCTGATGGCGCCAAAGGCCAAAATGGAAAAAGACAGCCTGAATTCAATTTATATAAGTTATGTATCATTAGTACCAAGTTTTTACACCTGATTATCAGTGACCCATGTGTTTGCTGTTTTTTGTTACAGCCAATGTCTTTATTAAAAAAGTTTTTTTGTTGTGTTAAACAAATATATGAACACAATACAGGTTTGGCTTGGTTATTTAGATTCAATAATCACACTAACATAGTTTCAGTAATACTACAAAGCAGGATTACTGAGTTAGCTGGATAACTGCACTGAGTAAAACCCGGAACCCTCACAAATCTGGAAAATGGACTCAAGTAAAATGAGCAGTTCCTGGTTTTACTCAGTGCAGTTATCCAGCTAACTCAGTAATTCTGCTTCTCTTACTCAGTGCAGTTATCCAACTCAGTAATCCTGTATACGTCCCAGGACTAAGAAGGTCTTATCAAGGTCTTGATTGAGTATCATCATAGTGCAGGGCTAAAACACCGCAACCACACCGGCCCTTTTTTCGGATAAGATTGTACACCCCTACATTAGAACAGTCCTCACGTAATAAATGGGACCTGATATCCAGCATTACATTCTCTGTGTGAGAAGCCACTCCGATTGAATTCCCCTATGATCCAATAAGCATCACCACCGGGCAATTATGGAGAGCCTTAACAAACAACTCTGGTGCACAACTAAGCCACTGTGAGAGAATCCCCATCCCTCCCACAGGCTAATTTACCAGAACGACCCCCAGATGACCTTCAGAGGCTTTTAGCTGTTTTGGATGGAGTGATGTGGAGGTCTGAGTGGCTTTCGTAGATGTATACGGGATGAGGTGTTAAAGATCCAAATTAAAATGAAATCGGGATATCGATTTGGTTTCTGTAATAGACTCGTGGAGTTCCCAGACTTGGAGCAGGAGGTTGGACTTTGTCATGGTGATGCATGGATGCGTTCAGGAGAATATGATAAATTCTGTTGGCTCACTGCAGGGGATTTGTTTTTCTCTTTAATACCTTGACCCCTACAATCCCTATGGTGCGGTGGACAGAAATAAATGAAACTCCTTCAGACATCACGGCTCAGAGAATATGTGGAATCGATATAAAGCTAATTGTATAACCCCATAAGGGAAGCAATGGTCTTGACATGTGGTTCGGGGTAAGCTTTGGAGATCATTGTTAAAATGTTGTGACCATTTGGAATAAGCGACACACGATTCGATCTGAGTTCTCTGTGAGGTAATTCTGTGCGCGCATGCGTACATTTGAATGTACACATTCTGAAACGCACACACCCACAGACGCACACGTTCAGATACACAAACGCAAACCTCCACAGAAGCAGGCCAAACGCACAACTGGCAACTGACACATACGGACACACACACTGAAAGTACCCACGGAGAGCCATGCACAGAAAACTGTAATGGAGAAAAATGACAATGGAGTCCCATGGAAACCGTATCGGACTGCAGCGTGAGACAAACGGGACGGACCCAACATACAGATCCTTTCCAAAAAATTAGAATATCATGGAAAAGTTTTTTTTTTTTCATAATTCCATTCAAAAAGTGAAACTTTCATAGATTATAGATTCATTACACACAAAGTGAAATATTTCTAGCCTTTGTTTCATTTTTCATAATTTTGGCTTACAGCTCCAGAAAACCTCCAAAACAGTATTTCAAGAAATTAGAATAGTGTGTCGAAAATCAGCATTTACTTCAGTTATTTCAGAGAATTAATGTTTTAGAGTGAGTGTCACACTATCATCTAATTTACTCAAAACACCTGCAAAGTTTATCTCAGTTTGATTCAGTATGGGGGAAGACTGCAGACTTGACAATTGGCCAGAAGACCATCATTAACACCCTCCAGAAGATGGGTAAGCCACAAAAGGTCATCGCTAAGGAGGCTGGCTGTTCACAGAGTGCAGTGTCCAAGCATATCAATAGAAAGTTTAGTGGAAGGGGAAAATGTGGCAGGAGAAGGTGCACAAGCAAAAGAGATGACCGTAGGCTTCAGCGGATTGTCAAGCAAAGACGATTCCAAAATTTGGCGGAGATGCAGAGGGAGTGGACTGAGGCTGGAGTCAGTGCTTCAAAAAGCACCACGTACAGACGTATCCGGGACATGGGCTACAACTGTCGGATTCCTCGAGTCAAGCCACTCCACTCATTCTCTGAAATAACTGAAGTAAATGCTGATTTTCGACACACTATTCTAATTTCTTGAAATACTGTTTTGGGGGTTTTCTGGAGCTGTAAGCCAAAATTATGAAAAATGAAACAAAAAAAGGCTAGAAATATTTCACTTTGTGTGTAATGAATCTATAATCTATGAAAGTTTCACTTTTTGAATGGAATTATGGAAAAAAAAAAAAACTTTTCCATGATATTCTAATTTTTTGGAAAGGATCTGTATGTTGCACCTGTTACAAAAACATATCACATAGTGGCAATACGCTGGTTTCCTATCCCTCTGTGTCACTGTAGACCGGGGGCCCTGTATCACTAAGCAGGATTACTGAGTTAGCTGGATAACTGCACTGAATGAAACCCAGAACCCTCCCAAATCTGGAACACGGACTGAAGTAAAAAGTTTTGCTCAGTGCAGTCATCCAGCCAACTCGGCAATCCTGCTTGGTGATACAGGGCCCAACCACGGTTGGGTTAGTATTCATTAATGTTTACATAATTAATATGAGGACACTGGGAATTGTAGTTTTGAATGAAAAAACTGCTAAAATGGCAGCAAATCTCTAAGATGTTTCATGTTCGAAAGCAATTTGTCTTGATCTGTTCATTCCAGGTCATTGCGGTACCATCTGATTTAAAACTAGCTGAACAAGCACTGATTGTACCAACAGCATTTGACTTATACCACCAATTCAAGTGGTTATAGGCCTGGATTTGTAGGATAATGTAAAAAAATAAAATAAAATAAAATAAAATTCGCCATTCAACATTATATTATGGCTGTAAGCCCTTTACACCAGGGAAATTGCCAGTGTGATACCATTCTCATTAGCAAAGCCACCTTTAAGCCTTATAGCAGATAGCCCCTTATAAACATATATGAGGGTTTTGTTAGGTGAACCTATTCCTCCCACCGATTTCAACAAAGTACAACGGAACAAAACCAAAAGTTTAATTGATTTAATTACCCACAATGTAAAAAAACTAAAAGTTCTGACCTTTCCATCTAAAGAGCTGTAAAAAAGACTGATACTGGTAAGACCAAGATTACAGTCATTTCCTCATTTTAATGAGTAGATACATAACCATCCCTCCCACCCTGTAAGCCCAAATGAATCTCACTCATAAAATGGTGCAGTTATAGGGTGTATTAAAATTCCTCAATCTTCCATTGACGTTTTTCATTTATTCGTAGGTACCAAAGTTATGAAAGACATAATTAAGCACATAACTTCACAAAATCCATTCTCCTTTTCGATTTAAAAAGATGACACCAAATAATTTATCTTTGGAAAATACCATAAATAGTGTGAATAACATGTAACTGTAAAATGCTGTAAAATGAACGAAGCTTACAATAAAAACAATCTTCAAACTAATTATTGTTCATGTTTTTTTTTTAGTTGGGAGAAAAACAGGACGGCTTCTTTCTCCAGTTGTAGTTGGATCAGAGCCCATAGCCTTCATCTTTCTCTCAGCTGAATGGGGTCGGAGCCCATAGCCTTCCTCGCTCTCTCAGCTGAATGGGGTCAGAGCCCATAACCTTCATTGCTCTCTCAGCTGAATGGGGTCAGAGCCCATAGACTTCATCGCTCTCTCAGCTGAATGGGGTCGGAGCCCATAGCCTTCATCGCTCTCTCAGCTGAATGGGGTCAGAGCCCATTGCCTTCATCGCTCTCTCAGCTGAATGGGGTCGGAGCCCATAGCCTTCATCGCTCTCTCAGCTGAATGGGGTATCCTCCTCCTCCTCATCATCATCGCCCTCATTGTCTTCTGTGCCTGCAAGCGGAAACGTGAGACCAGGCCCCTCTTCTTCTCCTTCTTATAACCATCCACCACCATCAGCATCATCATCATGAAAATATGAATCGTTAGAGCAGATTGGTTTACGTGTGCGTTCTGTTTTGTAGGTCGACAGACGCGGTACCCAGTGTCCAGTGCAGTAGAGAAGGTGATTTTTGTTCTTGTAGCGCTCTCTTGTACTCTCTATGTCTTTCTTTCCGTCTCTCTCTCCCTCTCTTCCTGTTTCTCCCCAACCTCTTCCACTCACTCTGTCTCTCAATTTTTCAATTTCAAGGTACTTTATTGGCATGACAAACTGTGTTGCCGAAGCAAATGTTACAAACAACAACTCTCTCCATCTCTCTCCGTCTCTCTGTGTCTCTCTCCGTCTCTCTCCGTCTCTCCCCGTCTCTCTCCCCGTCTCTCTCCGTCTCTCTCTCTCTCCGTCTCTCTCAGTCTCTCTCTCTCTCCGTCTCTCTCCGTCTCTCCCCGTCTCTCTCCCCGTCTCTCTCCCCGTCTCTCCCCGTCTCTCTCCCCGTCTCTCTCCCCGTCTCTCCCCGTCTCTCTCTCTCACTCATACTTGTGCTTACACTTAGGTGGTCACGACCCAGCCAAATCTGAATGCTCCACACAACCTGCTGACCGGAGGATTGAAAAACGTGGACGGGCCCCCGGATTATAGCACTCATGAGGTATTTTATTCTGCAGGGTGAATGGCTGGGCTTAACTCCAATCCTGGAGGGCCGCAGTGTCTGCAGATTTAACTCCAGTCCTGGAGGGCCACAGTGTCTGCAGGTTTAACTCCAGTCCTGGAGGGCCACAGTGTCTGCAGATTTAACTCCACTCCTGGAGGGCCGCAGTGTCTGCAGATTTAACTCCAATCCTGGAGGGCCGCAGTGTCTGCAGATTTAACTCCACTCCTGGAGGGCCACAGTGTCTGCAGATTTAACTCCACTCCTGGAGGGCCACAGTGTCTGCAGATTTAACTCCAGTCCTGGAGGGACGCAGTGTCTGCAGATTTAACTCCAGTCCTGGAGGGCCACAGTGTCTGCAGGTTTAACTCCAGTCCTGGAGGGCCACAGTGTCTGCAGATTTAACTCCACTCCTGGAGGGCCGCAGTGTCTGCAGATTTAACTCCAGTCCTGGAGGGCCGCAGTGTCTGCAGATGTAACTCCAGGCTTGGAGGGCCACAGTGGCTACAGATTTTAGCAGACACTGTGGCCCTCTAGGACTGTAGTCTGACACTCCTTCAGTAACCCATCGAAAAGCGTAACGGTGTTTCTGAATCTGGGTGGTATTTCACGGCGCAGGATTACTGCACTGAGTAAAATCCGGAACAGTTCTATTTACTTCAGTCCATGTTAAAGATTTGGGAGTGTTCCGGGTTTTAGTCTGTGCCGTTATCCAGATAACTCTGTAATCTTACTTGAAGTGCCACAGATCTGCCCTCACACCAGGGCCTGTATTAATTTATACTCCCCCCCCAACCCCCCCCCCCCCCCCCCACAGGCCTCTTCAGAGCGGTCCAGTACACTCCCCTCTGTGGTGCCTCCCCTTCCTGTACGAATGGCCACAACCGTTTAAACCCACAAGCCTCACCTCTCCATTACTATGTTGTCTTTTATATTATTGTTAAACGTAATTTTCATCATGTTTTTGTAAATTGTTTTAATGTTTTTTTTTATTTTTTATTTTTTTCTCTTCTGAAGTGTAATATTATACTTCACTATTTTGGAAGTACTGTAATTTTATATTTGTAAGACTGATTCCCAAGGGCTTGATGCATTTAATTTTTGTAATCTCAAGTAAAAAGTGAGTAACAGTTGAAGCCCGTTGCTACAATTGCATAGATGCAATTTTGTATATAAAATATAAGGGCAAGACCTGTGGTGCATCTATTTATAAAATGCCTCTCACTGGAATCTGGTTATTTATTCATAAATGAAATTACATTAAATGAATCATGCCTTTGTGAACCACCTTTTAAGAAATGTTAATTCTTTTGTAGATGATGTTCATTTATTTTTCAGTGAATGTGCAAGAATAAAATAATGTATATATTGGATATAGTCATCTGAGAACTATTACTAGTTAACTATTAGTTACTGCTCAGCCGAGTCCCAAGAAGCAATGGTTCCCCTTTCTGTATTAATATTTTGGGACGGCGTTGTTTCCTGTAATGAGCTATTTTGAATTCAGAGAAACAGAAGTACAAACTGTGACACCAAGATATGTTTACAGGAAAACCCAATCGCAGTCATAAGCGAAACAAAATTTGCCAATCAAGGGCCCTCACCCGGGCTGGTGCTCGGCTGCAGTCGGGGAGGAGAGCCGGTGGTGCTTACTCCGCTGGCCTCCAACCCAGAATACTGCAGCTGAACACCGAAGGACTCACCTCCAACAAGATCAGCGTCATCGAGCAGCTGGCCTATACCACCAAGGCCCTCGTCATCCTCCTCCAGGAGACCCATTGCGTTTCAGCAGACAAGCTAGTATTACCAAATTTCACACTAGCTGGGTCTATCCTAAGCAGGAAACACGGCCTTGCCACGTTTGTCCATGAAAGGCTGAGCTGGACTCTCGCCGACCAATCTCCGGCTGACTCGGAGATTGAGTGGTTGTGCGTGGACGTTGCCGGTTTTAAAATCGTAAACGTCTACAAGCCTCCCCCCTCGCGATTCACGCCGGTGTCTGTCCCGGTGTTCCCCCACCCCTGTCTCTATGCTGGCGACTTTAACTGTCAGCATGAAGACTGGGGGTATAATACCAACACACTCAACGGAGAGAACCTGGCTGCTTGGGCAGCTAACAACTGCCTGGCCCTGTTATATGATCCAAAGGGTGCAGCCAGTTTTCTCTCCGGTCGCTGGAACACTGGGACGAATCCTGACGTGGCATTTGCGAGTGTCGGTGCAGACAACCGGCTCCCGGACAGACGTGTGCTCGGAAAGTTCCCGCGGTCCCAACATCGACCATCGCTGATAACCGTGCCTAAACTCGTGGACTCTATCCCGAGTGAGCCGGTGAAGCGATGGAATTTCCGTAAGGCCAATTGGAAACGCTTCCGCCTCCTCACTAACAAATCCACGTGGCGTCTCCCATCGCCTAATACCAACAACGTGG
Organism: Synaphobranchus kaupii; assembly: GCA_029718625.1. Taxonomy (NCBI): domain Eukaryota; kingdom Metazoa; phylum Chordata; class Actinopteri; order Anguilliformes; family Synaphobranchidae; genus Synaphobranchus; species Synaphobranchus kaupii. The sequence goes on along the minus strand of CM056390.1, from coordinate 8,444,605 downwards.
ATGAGGCATACCGGGACTTCTGCGGCATGTTAGTGAAAGCGGCCAAGAAATCCATCCCACGCGGACGTCGCAATAGCTACAAACCGTGCTGGGATGCGGAGTGCGAGAACCTCTACCACGTTTTCCTTCGAGCTCCTGCCGGAACCGAGTCAAACAGGGCTGCTACAGCCCTGTTGTCAAGACTCGGCCGGAGGAGACAAGAGCGCTGGGAGGAGGCTGTCAATTCCATCGACTTCTCGCACTCCAGCCGCAAGGCATGGAGTATCCTGAACAACCTCACTGGCAGGTCAAGACACTCCCCTCGTCACTGCCCCATTTCTGCAAATAAAATCGCATCACAATTTGTGAAAAATGGGGTATATGAGGGTAAAGACCGCGAGTCATCACGACTCGTGGCAAAAGAAGTGTCTGACCTCTGGAGGGCCCCAACATCTAGCAGCGATAACATCTCCGGTGAATTTACACCGGAGGAGTTCGCTGCCGCCCTCCAGCACCTAAAGCCAGGAAAAGCTCCGGGCCCTGATTCCATCTGCCCGGAGCTTATACTCCATGCTGCACCTGCCCTGAAGTCCTGGTTAAGAGCTTTCCTCTCTTCCTGCTTGCGCCAACTCAAGATCCCCAAAATCTGGAGAAGAGCCCTAGTTGTCGCGATCCCTAAACCGAATAAGCCTGAAGGGGATCCTAAGAGCTACCGTCCCATCTCCTTGCTCTGCATCCCCTTCAAGATCCTCGAGCGTCTTATCTACGCCCGCGTCAAACCGATCGTCGACCCGCTGCTCCCTCGGGAGCAGGCCGGGTTCCGACGCGGGAGATCGACCGTAGACCAAGTCACTTTGATGACTCAAGACATCGAGGACAGCTTTTCGTTCAAGAAGAAGGCCGGAGCCGTTTTTGTCGATCTGACGGCTGCCTATGATACCGTATGGCACCGCGGCCTCACCTGCAAGCTGCTCCGCTTGCTGCCGGACAGGCACATAGTCAGTATGATCCTGGAGCTTGTCCGAAATCGCAGCTTTAACCTCACCACCGGTAGCGGACAGCAAAGCAGGTTACGACGCCTCAAGAACGGCGTCCCCCAGGGATCTGTCCTGGCCCCCCTCCTCTATAATATCTACACCTATGACTTGCCTGATACAGTCTCGCGGAAGTATGCCTATGCGGATGACCTCGCGTTGGTGTACTCCGCTGGAGACTGGCAGTCATTGGAGGGGACTTTGAGCCAGGACATGCAGACACTAGTGGCATACCTCCGGAAATGGAGGTTGAAGCTCAGCGAGGCAAAGACGGTGTCGGCGGCCTTCCATCTTAACAACAGGGAGGCTAAACGTGAGCTCCGAATATATATTGGCGGAACACCCCTGCCATGCTGCGCTGAGCCAATTTACCTCGGCGTGACATTGGACAGGTCGCTCACGTTTCGCCGACACCTTGAGTCACTGCGCAAGAAGTTAACATCTCGTGTGGCATTGATGAGGCGACTTGTCGGGTCAGGCTGGGGCGCCGACGCAAGAACATTGCGTACGGCAGCCCTGGCCCTTGTTTACTCGACTAGTGAGTACTGCGCACCGGTATGGTGTCGCAGCGCCCACACCCGCCTCATCGACACGCCCATTAACGAAGCCTTGCGCATCGTGACAGGATGCCTGCGTCCCACTCCCGTGGACAATCTTTCCATTCTTGCAGGCATCCAGCCCGCTGGGCTTCGCCGCGCGGGAGCCACAGCACGTCTTGCGTGCCGGGCCATGGAGCCAAACCATCTGCTCCACGAAAGGCTCGCTGTAATTGCTGAGCCTCCCCGGCGCCTTAAGTCGAGACACCCATTTGTGCCTGCCGCACAGGAATTCCTGCAGCAATGCAGTGATCTTAACATCAGTGCGGCACGGTGGGCGGATTACATCTGGAGCACGGAGTGGAAGGAGAACACCTCTAGACTCCGTGACTTCATCCCAGACGTCGGTTTTCCCCCTATTGGGGTGGACCTGCCTAGACTGGCATGGGTGAGGCTTAACCGCCTCCGGACCGGCGTTGGGCGCTTCCGCTCATCGATGCACAGATGGGGCTTGGCTTCTTGCGCAGCCTGCGAGTGTGGCGCGGAGGAACAAACCGCAGACCATGTCATCCTGGACTGCCCGATTTATCGGGCACCCAATGGGATGCATGGTCTGTCGGTTCTGGATGATGACACGGTGACGTGGCTACTGGAGGTGTGCCCCGAAATATAGTCCGGGTGAACCCCCCCCGGGCTCGGGGTGGTAAAAGGATAGCCCCTCGGCCCCGAGCCTGGGGATGTGGAACAATGAAGATCCTACCCAAACGCAGAAGAAGAAGGAAAACCCATTGCTTCATTGCCTGTACTCAACACTGTGATAGTGTGTGTGTGTGTGTGTGTGTGTGTGTGTGTGTGTGTGTGTGTGTGTGTGTGTGTGTGTGTGTGTGTGGTGGGGTGTTGGTTGTATGATTGGTTTGGTTTCCTGTTTGCTGTTTGAACTTGAACTGAAGGCGTGTTTGCTTCGCTTGTTCAACTGAACAAACTTTTTTAAAATATATATATATCTTAAATACTACTCAATTATTTTAGATTTTTCAACAACAATTTCCACGATTTCTACGTTTTCCCACTTTTGTGACTACCGCTCTGAAGTTGATCACATCCAGACCCAGAACATCTAACAACAACCAAGGATAAATACGGTAAGCGCACATTATGGCTTCCACTGCAAGTGTTTCCTGCGGGGTGTGTTTCATGTTTAGGTTTAGTTCTGTTGCTAATTTTACCAGTAATGGTAGCCTACCCCAGTACGTGTTCCAACGTGCCCCCTATGTATTCCAACGTGCCCTCGTATGTGTTCCAACGTGCCTCTACCCGTGGGGCACGTTTGAACATTTTTCACGTCCGCCACTTTAGGCAAAATTAAGAAACTGGTAAGTGCTGGAAATCTAGTTTTGTGTCTATTTGTAGCTAACAGACATATGTATACATGTAGAGCAAAAATAGTAATAAAACCCAAATCATTTAACATAAATATGCTTATGTAATCAAATGCTCCAATGTGCCCCTCCCCATATGTGCAAAGTGTCAGCTTAATTCAGAATTGGCACGGAAAATAGCTGAGCTAGAGGCCCGCATCCGGACGTTATATCAGATCCAGGAGAGTGAGAGTTTGATAGATTCCATCTTACCTGAGCCGGATGCCAGTTTAGATGCTAGTATTTCTCCCCCGTCAGAGTCCTCACTGCGGGACGATTTTGTCACGGTGCAAAAGCAACATAGCTGTCGGCTTAGAGCCGCCGAGCATCACCCTACTCGCGTTTCAAACCGATATTCTCCACTCAGTAACACACCTACTGAGAAAGCCCTGATCATAGGTGATAGTATTCTGAGAAACGTGAGATTAGCGACACCAGCGACCATAGTGCAGTGTATGCCTGGTGCCAGAGCTACCGATGTTGAGGCTAGTCTGAGAGTGCTGGCTAAAAGTAAACGTAAATACTCTAAAATTGTTATTCACGTCGGCACTAATGACGTCCGATTGAGGCAATCGGAGGTCACCAAAAATAACTTTGTTTCGGTGTGTGCGATGGCTAAAAAGATGTGTTGGGAAGTAATATGCTCTGGTCCGCTCCCACTTTGTAGGAGTGACGAGGTCTACAGTAGACTCACGTCGCAAAATCGATAGCTGTCTGAGTGGTGCTCATCTAGTGGCATAGGGTTCGTCAATAATTGGCCTGATTTCTGGAGAATGCCTGGCCTACTGAAGAGAGACGGACTTAGATAACTTAGATGCTAGTCTTAGTAAGGCCAGATCCTGACACCTTATCAGGGCGCCGGCCAGGCAGCAGGCCTCTGATCCTACATCGGAGCCTGTGCGTTTCCCAACGCGTTTCCCAATGCCCGTGACTCAGACACATGGCCCAACGCCGTTGTCCGCAAGGTGCGTTTCAGAGCTAGTAATTGGCAATAGTACTCATCCTCATCCCATATCTGAGCTAGAAATTAGTATTTATTATATTGAGACTGTGTCTGCCCCACGCATCTATGCTAAACGTAAAGCAAACCGTGATATTAACACGAATAATCTTATTACTCTCAAATTAAAACATGTTGCTGCTAGCAGCTGTTGTGAATCACTCCTAAAAATTGGACTACTGAATATTAGATCTCTTGCTCCTAAAGCAATTCTTGTAAACTAATTGATCACAGATAATCTCAAAGTACTGTGTCTGACTGAAAGTTGGCTAAGACCTGGTGAATATGTCGCACTTAATGAAGCGTCTCCTGTAGGTTTTTTAAGTACTCAGGTATCGCGCCAGTCAGGAAGTGGTGTTGCAGCGATCTATCAGTCCACCTTAAGCTTAACCCCTAAGTGTGGAAATACGTTCTCATATTTTGAAGTTCTTTCTATGAATTGTGTACAGCATGACTTAGCTTAAATAAGGGGTAACATGCAGTCCTTTTTCCTAGTGTCTGTTTACAGACCACCTGGGCCCTATTCGGATTTTCTAATAGAATTTGCTGAGTTTTTGTCTTGCCTTGCTATTTCGGCAGACAACGTTGTGATTGTTGGTGATTTTAACATACATGTGGATAAACCAGGCGATCCCCTAGGAACAGCCTTTGCCTCTATTATTGACTCTGTTGGTTTCAAACAAAATGTCTGTGGACCCACTCATTACCATAGCCATACCCTAGACTTAGTGTTATCCTATGGTATCAATGTTATGAATCTTACTATTGCACCCCATAACCCTGTATTATCTGATCATTTCCTTATAACTTTTGAAATCGAGGCAACGACCACTTCTATATCAGAGCCAAGACATTATTACAGCCGGTCGTTAAACTCTGACGTCATTCCAAAGTTTATAGATATGCTTCCGGAATCATTCCTTTCAAACAAAGAAAATACCACTGAAGTATCGCTGGACGAATTGACTAACCAGTTAAGTTTTACTCTCAGAAGCACCCTTGATATAGTTGCCCCTCTAAAAAGAAAGTTTTGTCGGAAAAACCGTACTCCCTGGTACAATGACACTACCCGTGCCCTGAAGCAGTCCACAAGAAAACTGGAGCGAAAATGGCGGTCAGCTAAACTAGAAGTATTACGTCTTGCATAGAAAGATAGCCTCCTCCAGTACAAGCAAGCTCTTGCATCAGCTAGATCTGCCTTTTTCTCGAAATTAATTGAACAAAACAAATGCAACCCAAAATTTTTGTTTAGCACTGTGGACAATTTGACTAAAAAACATCATCAGAATTTTCATCCTACCCCAGCGTTTACAGCAGTAATGATTTCATGAATTTTTTCAATCAGAAGATTGAAGCTATTAGAGACCAGATCTCCAATTTGCCTCCTCCTCTAGGCATCACTCCTCCCATAATCAATGAACAGCCCAGATCCTGGTCAACACAGGAAGATGTATCAACAGTGGCACTAAACTGTTTTAGGCCAATTGACATGGAGAAGCTGTCTAAACTGGTTATGTCCTCAAAACCGACTACCTGCCTACTCGACCCAATCCCTACAAAATTAGTTAAAGAACTTTTCTCCATACTAGGCCAGCATATGTTAAAAATCATTAACACATCCTTAGTAGCAGGATATGTACCAGAGCCACTAAAAATTGCGGTTATTAAGCCATTACTGAAGAAACCAAACCTCGAATCTGACAAATTGGAAAACTATAGACCCATTTCAAATCTTCCATTTCTATCAAAAATATTAGAGAAAGCTGTTGCTAAGCAACTTTGTGCATACCTTAGCTCAAACCATATCCATGAAATGTTCCAGTCAGGATTTAGACCCTACCATAGCACTGAAACGGCACTTGTTAAATTAAATGAAGAAGTATCCAGTTACTCAGTAATGAAATATGGTATTCCACAAGGATCAGTGCTAGGCCCGGTACTCTTTTCATTATATATGCTACCCCTTGGTGATATTATTCGGGCACATGGGGTAGATTTTCACTGCTATGCGGACGATATGCAGATATACATTTCCATGAAACCCGGCGAGGCACTACCACTTTCTCAGTTAGGGGCTTGTATTGCAGATATTAAAGCTTGGATGTTTTCCAATTTCCTGCTCCTAAACTCAGAAAAGACCGAAATGCTGGTTTTAGGTCCAAAAAAACAAAGGGAGAAATTGGGTACATCTACTTTAAATTTTGATGGTTGTTTAGTTGTTCCAAACTCAGCTGTGAAAGACCTAGGTGTTACTATAGACCCAGATCTAACCTTTAGCGCGCACATAAAAAACATATCTAGAGTAGCTTTCTTTCAGTTAAGGAACATAGCTAAAATAAGGCACTTCCTATCAATAGGGGACGCAGAGAAATTGATCCATGCTTTTGTTACGTCTAGGCTACATTACTGTAATGCCCTGCTATCTGGCTGCCCTAAATCCTTGCTAAATAATCTCCAGCTTGTGCAGAATGCAGCCGCTCGCATTTTAACTAGAACTAAGAAATATGAGCATATTACCCCAGTACTAGCATCGCTTCATTGGCTACCAATTAAGTTTAGGATAGACTTTAAGGTTTTGCTTCTGACCTTTAAAGCTTTAAATGGACTTGTGCAAGTGTATATATGTAATCTGCTTTTACCATATAAGCCAAAAAGATCACTTCGTTCCCAAGACGCAGGCTACCTAGTAGTCCCAAGAATATCTAAACACTTGACGGGTGGTAGAGCTTTCTCCTACAGAGCGCCACTACTGTGGAACACCCTGCCAAAATTTATAAGGGAATCAGACACCGTCTCAATATTTAAGTCTAGATTAAAAACGCACCTTTATGATCAGGCTTATAATGAGCTATAGTCTGGAGACAGGACCAGAGAAGTATTTAGCCATAGAGTAATGTGGGGTGGCATCCTTTCCTTACTGTCACCTGTCAACAGCTGTGACCCCCATCTTCCTGGGCTGGCTCTTGATAGGTGGGTAGGATTGTTTTCCCTCTCATGACTGCATGGTTTCTCAAACTCTGTCTTCATAGCTATGCAGCCATAGATTACTCCTGGCGGGGGCACTTGTCCAACCCTCCCACCCCTTTCCCACCCCCCACCCCCCCAGTTTTCTACATTCTGCCGGCGGGGCTTATGCCCCGCATCTCGAGAGTTGCTGTCCGGCTTCCTGTCCGTTGCCGCTTGCCCCTCCCTCCTTACCACCGCTGCCAGCTGCTCCCGCCGCCATCGGCGCCTGGTTCCCCACCATCATTGCCGCCACATCTGGACTGTCATCTAGCTGCTGCAAATTATACTATCATGGACATTGGCTGTTTTGACCATGCTGGTCTTTAAGCCGTAGACCTTGAGCCGACCAGAGGAGGATGGGTTCCCCCATTGAGTCTGGTTCCTCCCAAGGTTTTTTTCCTAGTTACACCAGGGAGTTTTTCCTCGCCACTGTTGCCCTTGGCTTGCTCTTGTGGGGGGTTTAGGCTGGGTTTTGCTGTGAAGTGCATTGTGACAACTTGTTGTGAAATGCGCTATATAAATAAATATTGATTGATTGGTATCCTGTAGGACAATGGTCAAATGTGTCCCCACCAATGTTAAAATGAAAGCTACACCCCTTGTGACTGAGGTCAGTGGTGGTGAAAGCTACACCCCTTGTGACTGAGGTCAGTGGTGGTGATGGGTAAAACCCTTTCTCTCTGGGTGATGGTTTATTGGCTTCTTAGTCACAGTCAGGAGCCAGTTCTAGGTGGTTGAGTGTTTTGGGCATCTTTAAGTAATTCCCAGGCAGTGGCACCCAACCCTGTTCCTGGAGATCTACTGTCCTGTAGGGTTTCATATGAAAGCATAAAGGGACAGTAGATCTCCAGGGGCAGGGTTGGGGACCACTGTTTTAAAGCGGTGGGTTATGTTCCGCTGCGCACATTAGCGGTCATTAGCTTTCAAGCATGCCTGCATGGTAGGATGGTGAGATTTGCAGTTGGACTTACGTGGAAGGGTACATATACTGAAAAGAGAAGCGGTAACTTCAGTCATGTGCCCAGAGAGAAGTAAAACTCTGGGCCATGTTCAATCTGAAAACGGTGTGCACCGTTTTGCTACAGTTTCCGGGTTGAACGACATGTTTCCTCAAAACGGTGTGAAACGGTGTGCAGCGGGCTTTGAGGTACGTTTTCTCTCAGAGAGTTACCCTATATTTAAGTTACCCTATCAGCAGCGATGTGTATATAAATCCCGTCGTATTAAAAAGGCAACGTTTGCGTAACACCACAGGGTGTTCAACGCACCACCGTTTCCGTTTAAATAAACGTTTTGCTACGTTTTGTCGGGGCTGAACGCAGCCCTGGTGAGTCATTTTCAAGCAGTTTTTTTCCCCTCCCACTTCATCTTTATGTACATCGGACCAAATTAGAATTAACCAGGTATTATTGAAGGCTGACATCACATCCAAAGTCTCATTAAGTCTGTAGAAAAAAATAATAATAATTAGTATAATACAACTGATATAGGAATTGCTACCCCATAGAGTTGTAATATGACCGCCCACTTTTTCCATTTGGAGCGTCACATTGTGGAATTTGTAGCCTTGGTGGAAGTTAGGACAAACGAGGGAGTGAGGGGAATATAATTACTCCCTCCCCTTCCTTAAATTGGAAGCGAATCTCACTTGGTGTGGCTGCCATGTTTCATCCTGGCATTTTGGATTCCCTCTTTGAAGCAAGGGGAGGGAAGGGAACGACAGGAAGAAAGCATACATTTTGGATCTGAATGCAGCCTGGATCGATTGCAGCGTGTTAACTGGAGGTCTAATCCCCCAGATCACAGAACTCCATTACAACTGGCACAGCTAACCAAATCTGTGAAATACCAAACCAAAACTGGAAATCTGTTCCAGTTGTAATGCAGTTCTGTGGTCTAGTTGGTTTAAAGCTGAGGTTTCCAGCTGAGCACACTGCAATTGTCTCAGTGTGTCCAGGTTTTAGTTGAATTTTGCACTTTATTGAATTAAAAGTCAAATTGCTAATAAATTGACTCCCTTCACCTAGTTTCTTGGGTCTGAACTTTGAGATCATGAAATAAGAGACGTTATGTAAATTATATCCATTATTACTGATATGATGCATTACTTAATGCTGCGTGCCTTCTCCATTTCATAATTGTTTATAAAACAAATGTTTATTGGACCTGCCAACCACTGGATTTCTCAACTCCATTTTCCAATATTTAAAAAACCTAATACAACTGTGCAATGTTGTATAGGAGAGGGGGTTGAGCTACCCCTCCTCCCCTCCTCCCCTCCTCCCCATTCTCGCCTAAGGTGGCATACAGGCTTGAGTGATTGGTGGTTATGTCACACTACAGCACCTTAACTTTAGCGCTGCATCTGTCAACGATGTTCTGAAAGAGGAACGCAGATGTGCATGTGACCAGTGCTAACTTTATTAGCGTTCAAAGTTCTCAAAAGCAAGAAAACTTCAGGATCCCACAGGTTTGTGACACTGAATGCTATAATTATTGCTTCTCTATGCACAAGCGTGACATTTTGTCAGTCAGTCTGACAGAAAAAGCTTATGCATTTTTTTTTTTAACCAATTAAAAGTAGTATTGTAAGGAAGTGAATGCTTGTCTTATGTAGCATTGATTGAACTGTGAAAAATGTGTGATAATAATGTAGTTTTTATAGTTAACAAATCTCAAAGTAACACGTTTTTCAAATAATAAATTTGATAACCCCTATGATTAGTGCCGCTTGACTGTCTAAAATCATTTTCAATAATAAAGGATGTAGCCTGTAATCATCACTTTGGTTTCTGTTGTTCAGTTTTCACCATGAAGTCAATTCCTTTTTATTACATGTCATACAGAGCTCATGGGTTCCCTCAGGAGATCATCTCTTCTTTGCAGTTTCATTCAAGGTACTGTAATATTTAGCTATTGGAATTGCTTGCATTTTTGGACGTCAGTATTTAAACTACAGCTAGGAAAGTTAATGCCGTCAAGTGTCGACTTAATTTCTAACTTAAGTATAACTCTGGCTCCAGACAGACCCGGACAGCTGGTTGTGTGTGCTGGTTTTGCTTCCTACTAATTAGCCTGGGCCAAAGTAAGCCATTTTCATATCTTGCTCAATTAAGGTTGTTGAATGTGTGAAGTTGTTTCACCCCCGCCCCCCTTAAGCTTAACACAATACAGGTTTGGCTCAATATCAGTTGCTTTGTCTTTGAATTCTTCATTATCTACCAAATGGTTAGTTTAGCATATAGAGCTGTCTTAAAGGTAAAACTAAGGTCATTGGTTGGAACAAAAACCAGGACCGGAGCTGTGCATCCCCTGCTCCAGGATCACCAGGTCAAGGCCATGATTGATATCTGTAATGTTCTGCCTAGAATGCAGTTTGCTGGTGGCCTCAAAAATCTCTTAAAATAAGTTTCAGCCTTAAAAGGTGTGAAGAAATGTGTTGGGCGTGGTGTTCGAAAAGACTATTTTTTTATTTTGAAAACCATAGCTCATTAGCATATTTGAGTTTGTGGTTTATGGTGTTGCATGAAGCCTTTGACTGATTCGATGAAAATCATAATGAAATGTTCTTTGGTGTTTTGAATTCCATGACGCTTTGTGATAAGAACATTAGAATGCATTTTTGCCTGCTTTCCCGATTTACCGTGTCAAGGCTGGTCTTCAACACGCCATGGTTTTGTGCATCTATTGCTGGGAAATAGCCGATCTTATTGATTAGTTGAGTGCTGTGTAACTACAGAAAGCTACAGGTCCTGTCACTCTCCAGGACCTAGGTTACAGATCCCTGTTCAGTGTGTTTGGCAAGCTGTTCTCTATTTTACGTGACATTGTAAGAACAACCAAACCAGGAGTCTCAACCAAGGCCTAGAGATGCCACTGTAGGCTTAGAGATGCCACTGTAGGCCTTGGAAACAAGGTGTGCAGACTCTTTAGCCAGCAGACACAGCGGACCTCCAGGATTCAAGTTTGAGATCCTTGGGCGTTGCATTTATAAAATACGCACACTAGATGTCAGCAAAGTTATGCTTTGAAACGTCTTATTACAGTACTGAGTTACAGGAATTGGAGGTAGGAAGTTTGCAAGAATATTTAAAATTAAGTCATAGACTTGAATTGCAAATATTGCCCTGATGATAAAGTACATTGGCTTCTGTTTGTCTCACTGGTTTCTCTCTCGCTCGCTCTCTCTTAAATTTAACAGGAAGGCGCTTTAATTGGCAAAATATTAGACAGCGTTGCCAAAGCAAAGGTGACTAATACCATAGCCAAAAAAAGTTATGATGCAGTGAATATTATCAATTTAATGAAAAAGTATACTTATGACCTGGGTGTTTAGCCTACTGCATTACAGCTCTCTTATTTTAAACAGGTCTGGCAGTTTGGAGTGTGGTTTTGGCTGATGAACGGTGGACTGTAACGATTCCTGCGCGGATGTCCGCTCCGATTGGCTCTTGCATGGTCATTCCTTGCTCCTTCACTCTCCCGCCCTCCGACAGGTCCGTGAATGTAATTTGGCACCTGTACGCCAAATTTACGTACCCGCTGGTGTACAGCAAATCCAATCCGAGCGACGTCATCGATGGGTTTCGTGGCCGAACGGAGTTAATTGGCAGCGCTAGCGAGGGCAACTGCAGTCTGAAAATCAACCAAATGCAAGCGTCGCAGAACGCACAGAAGATCTACGTGTGGATAGAGCCAAACAAGTTGACAAGCAGATTCTATGACAAGACGGTGACGTTAGAGGTTACAGGTAGGCCTACATTTAAAAAGTGTTTAAAATAAACCAGCAGTTGTGATTAACCCTTGCTTCCCTTGTGTTTTTGCTCTTTTTCTCCACTCTCTGGAATGCCCAAACATGCTGATTCTGAATCTCTCATTGTACTTTGACTTACAAACAACGGTTTACATTTTCTTTTTCACCAAATACAGTTTGGCAAGTCGGCTTTGAGTGTCCAAGTTGTGTTGTTGAAGAAAAAAAAAAAAACCTTTTAATTAGCATGTGCACGGTTGCGTGGTTTGTTTTATCCACAGCGCGTGCACCTCAGCCGGAGATACAGGTGCACAGAACAGAGGATCTGAGCGCTGGCCGGTCAGGCGCTCAGGCCAGCATAGAGCTAACGGAGGGGGACGAGGTCACAGCAATCTGTGATGTCATCCACACCTGCCCACCCTCCCCCCCTTCCGTCTCCTTCCGTCTCCTTCCGCGACCACAGGCCGGCGCCCAGTGGAGCCACCAGGAGGAAGGGTCAGGGCGTTGGCGTGTCTCCGTGCAGATGTCCTGGACAGCGAGCTCTAGGGACCATGGGAGGAGCGTGGCGTGTGATGTCACGCACCCTGGAGGTCAGACCGCCAGCAGGGAGCTTGTGCTCAAAGTCACCTGTAAGTTACCGCCGTTACCACAACCAGAGCATGAAGCATGTTGCTAACCAAAGCACTATCATCTGACAGAAGAATTTAATTATGAATAATGTAGAAAATAGATATTTTACATTTGGAAGTTATGTGCAATCATTTTGCCAGTCACAACATTCCAGCAATGTCCCAGCAACAATCTAGCAACATTCCAGAAACAATCCAGCACTATTCCAGCAATGTGCCAACAACATTCCAGAAACAATCCAGCACTATGCAGGCAACATTCCAGCAACGTGCCAGCAACATTCCAGCACTATTCCAGCAATGTGCCAGCAACATTCCAGAAACATTCCAGCAACAATCCAGCACTATTCCAGCAATGTTCTAGCAGCATGCCAGTCAGAGATTGATCCTCTCTTGGGGCCAAGCAGGGATCCTTTTGTGACCCCGTTACCCGTTTTTATTATCCTTTCCGCAGATCCTCCCAAATCTGTGAATGTCCACGGAGACCGAAACGTAGTCCCGCCTGGCGGTAGCGTGTCCCTGTCCTGCAAGAGTCAGGCCAACCCGCCCGCTGACTCCTTCCAGTGGTACCGCGTTCTTCACGGTCGGCCCACGCTACTGGACCACACCTCTCAGACCGTGACCATTACAGAACTGGACCGGGACCAGAACCTGTTCCACTGCACGGCCAATAACAGCATGGGCAGCGGCGGTTCGTCTGTCTTTGAAGTAATCAAAGAGTGTGAGTCTTCGCTATTTTTTGGGATTATGAGGTGTGTGTATGTGTCTGTCTGTGTGTGTGTGTGTGTGTGTGTGTGTGTCTGTGTGTGTGTCTCTGTGTGTGTGTGTATCTCTGTCTTTCATTTATCCATTGAGAATCTCTTTCAATTCTTCATTGAAATTATGTTGGTCTGTTGGCAACACAAAGCCGTTTAGTTGAACAAAAGGCATCTACTACTTTTGCATTTGTCATCACAGCTGTTATGAGTGAAAGTTTAGGCTGCTGACCTGTTCCAGGCCCTTTAGTTAAGGCTGCTGACCCGGTCCAGGCCCTTTCTTACTCTGCAGACAAACCGTCCATATCTGCCGACTCGCTGTGCTCCATCTCTGGAGGGTTTCTGAGCTGCGGGTGTGAAGCCACGGCGAGACCCGTGGCCTCCCTGCAGTGGAGGGTGGAGGGCAGGGGCGGACTGGCCATCTGGAGTACCGGGAGTTTTCCCGGTGGGCTGATGGACAATTGGGGCCGATCGATGCAACGCAAAAAAAAAACAAAAAAAAAACTGATGTGTGGCTCTAACTGGCCGGCCCAGACGAGTGGGCTGCCGGCCCATTACTTTTGGCAGAGGGGTTTACCTTCACATCTGATATTTCTGTATCCGTAAAAATCCTTCAAATTTGTCAGTCTTCCCCCCCCCCCCCCCGCCCCCCCAGCCAATTATTTTGGTCCACTCCATTACGTCACCTGAGCGCCAGGGCGCGAGATCAGTAACATCCAAAGTCATCATCGATAGTTCAACTCATAGACAGTATGGTTCAACTTCGGAAAAAATTGTCGCAACATGGAACAAAAGGGTAAAAAACGGAAAGGTGGAGCTGAAAAGCTTACACAAAAGAAATTAAAATCACTTGAGTCAGGTGCAGCCAAGTATTTTAAAATAACAAATTATGTTAACGTTAGTGGCCGCAGCAACAGCACTGCCACTGCTGCAGATGACAGGGTTGCTGGGCCCAGCGCTAGCAGTGATGAATCTTACCAGCCTCAGCCTATTAGTGAATTTGGCAGCAGAGAGGAGGAGGAGGAGGACAACGACGACGACAACGATATTTCAGGACCGCAGCAGCCCACTGAGCCCAGCGACGACAACACAAGTTCAACTAATCAAGGCCTTGAAGCTGAACCGGTAAGGCAGAAGACGATAGGGATAAGATAAGCTAGGTTTGGCTAGCTGGCTTTTTTTTTGCTATCACAAGAGAGATGCTTAACGTTAGCTAGAACAACTACAATTACAACTGGCTCATTGGTAAGCTAGCCATAAATCGTACACCACTGGCGAATTGTTTCTCCGGATTAATTTTCCTGTTGAACTCAATGGAAAAAATATTCAGGAGAAACAATGCTTGTAGTATCTACTGCATATCTGGCAGCAGCACGATGGTTTGAAGCTCATTTGATACCTTGGACCCTTGATGACTTAAAGCCATTTAGCCAACAAATGTGTTCCATACTGTATTAGCATAATTTACAGCTGAATCTAGTCCCACCCCCCAATTCCCATAGAGATCCATATAAATGAGTTTTTGTATCGCTTGTCGGACAACCTGAAAATAAGATATCCAGACTCTGATGATGTTGATAAGTCACAGACATCAGGAAGTCATGGCATGCAAAGGATATGCGACCAAATATTAAAAAATATTACTTTGTTCTACATTATGTTAAACTGACCAATATTTTTTGATGCCCAAAAATGGGGGGGACTATGTACAAAAGGTGCTGTCATTTCTAAACGGTTCATCCGATATGGATGAAAACACCCTCAAATTAAAGCTGACAGTCCACACTTTAACCTTATATTAATCATTTTATTTGAAATCCAATAAAAAGTATCAATTTCTTTCAAAAACATAAAAAATTCCCAGTGACCCCAAACTTTTGAGCAGTAGTGTATATTAATATTCTACTATTATATTAACATTAAGGGCTGGTGTGTTTGTGTGTGCCTCGACGGGGCGGGGGCGGGGGAGTATCTGCGGGTCGGTTGTGGTGGGCCGGTCTGGGTCAAAAAGTCCAGGGCCATTTTTTAGTCCCAGTCCGTCCCTGGTGGAGGGAATGGTCCTGGACCCAAACTCCCCCCCTCCAGAGTCCAGCGCCATCAGCGGTCTGGTGGTGAGGGGAACGTGGGAGGGCAGAGGAGCCGCGGAGGGATTGTGGGTCGTTTGTGTCTCCAGCAACCGGCACGGTCTGGAGGAGCGCAATCTGACGGTGTATGTGAAAGGTGTGTGTGAAACCAAGACTGCCTTCCACACACAGACACACACATGCATCCATACAGACACACACACAACCACTCACTTGCACATTCATATATAATGCACACATACATGCACACGTACTTATACACGCGTATATAATGGCCACACACACACACACATAAAAAAACACACATGTCCACATGAACACAACCAAACACACACCCATGCATATATAATACATGTATGCATGTATACATGCACACACACACACGCACATGCATACGTGCCCACGCACAATATATTAGTTATTTAATATGTATTTTAAACAATATTTAAAAGACATTAACATTTCAAACACCAATAAAGCCATATGATTTAAAAAAGGGTACAAGAGTCAGGTTTATATTTGTGAGCTAAAATTCGCAGTAAAATGTAACCATATCCACATAGTTCCGAAATGCGTATTTATTTTGGTTCCAGCACCTCCCACTAACGTAACAGTGACCCAACACCCGTCCCGACCCAGTGAAGGAGTGGGGGTGACCCTATCCTGCACCTCTCAGGGCTTCCCACCGGTGTCGGGGTACCGCTGGTACGGGGGGCAGGCGGGTCTGGAGATTGGGCTGGAGGAGGAGTCACGTGACCTGCGAGTCGCTACCGTCACCAGGGGCTCCGGGCCCTACCGATGCGCTGCCCGTAACGAGATGGGCGAGGCCAGCTCCCCGATCACATGGCTGAACGTGGAGTGTGAGCAGTCCCTGACCTCTGACCTCTCAATTTAGGGCAGGGGTGGGAAAATACAGGGATGTGTCCGAATCGGAGCCCTATCTATGTGTCCTGTTTACTATGTACTAGCATACTGCATACTGCTTACGGCATACTGTTTAGTGACATGCAATATGGCAAAAAAAATATCTTCCATACCAGTGGTTCCCAAACTCGGTCCTCGGGGACCACTGTGTATGCTGGTTTTCGTTCCAACCACAATTGCAATCCCGGAATTTTAACAAGATGTCAATTGTTCTTAATTAGGTGTTTGTCATATTTAGAGGGATTATTTACCCTCTTAAGCCACATTATGTTAGCAGTATGGGCTCCTGTGTGCATCTTCTCAATCTCCGAGCCACCTTTTTTTTAGCATGCATCACGTAGTTGTTTTTTGCGTTTCAGGACGCACACGCGTTTGTCTGTGTCTCTTCCAGATGCCCCTGACATTCTCCCAGACTCCAGTTGCATCATGGGAAATGGGCAGGTCAGGTGCGAGTGCGTCGTGGACGCCAACCCCGCGGCACAGGTCACCTGGACCTCCGTGAGAAGCTTCAACACATCCTCCACGCTCAGTGGGCGGGTCCTAAGGTCTATTGTCACGGTCTCCCTGGGAGACGAGGGCCGCCATTTCTACTGCAACGCCACCAATGAGCACGGAGACGCCTTTTACCGGCTGACACTCACAGGCAAGTCTGCTAGTTGTACAGTGGCATTGCGCCACGACTGCAACGCTGGCAAAAACACACACCCTGAGAACCACACACACTCTCCACCTACATGTTACACGCTGTGTTTTTCCCGCACAGCGTGATCAGTGGGTGCGCTCTAAAACCCGACCCGCACGAGACCAGTTTGTGCCGAACGGCCGTGGTTTCCACTCCCGTTCCGTTTAAAAACAGTGCATGAACTCTCTGCAAAGACTGCTTGAAAAGACCGTAATTATCACATGCAAAAAAGCAGTACGGACAATTTGGGGGCTGGCACAAATCACGTGACTGCTGCCGCCGGCTGACAGATTCCACAGTTTTGTCCGCCATTGCGGCTCCGCAATCAGCAGTGGATCACAGGGCTTAGGAGCGCACCCACTTTTTCTGGTTACATTTACATCACTTCCTGTTCACTATTATTGACTGCAGTCCTAAAGGTCTCAGTTCCTCAAATGACACCTCAGCGATGCTCTTTGTGGTCAGGCTGGCCTCTGTACATTGCACTGCAGTGAGCACACAGTAATTTACACCGTGTAGAAAGACGTTTGTGTTGTGAGACACAGTGCAAATCCTGTTGAATATTTTTATAATTGCAGTCACAGTGTGCTTGATTGTGCAGATACGTTACTTAAGATTTGGTAGGCCTGGATTTGTTAACAGTGAGTTAGATGATCCACGATGATAGATTTTCTTATCAATATAAGGCAAAATCAGTTGAAATTCCTGTGCACTTGTGGAACTCAACACTGTAACAGTGCCCACATTTTTATTTCCCCTTTTTACATTATAGGCATTTTTTATTCTGTTTATTTGAGAATACTAGACTGACAGTATTTTCAAGCAATAAAACAAAGGGTTGAAAGAAATATAACTTTTTAATAGGCTGTGTGTTTTTCCTGGTTGCTTATCCAGAGCAACTTACACACCTTGCATTTATTTCCATACAATCCATTTATACAGCTGGATATTTATTGAAGCGGTTCAGATTAAGCACCTTGCTCAAGTGTACAATGGAAGGGTCTCACCTGGCAACCCCAGAACATTCTAGTTATACTACACTGCCTCACAACATGCGTGTCCACACAAAGATGGATTTTGGATTCCTGTTAGCATAACTAACGGTGATGATAATGACTGTGTTTCTTACAGTAGGGCACTTGGGAAAGTGGGCGATAGTGTTTGGAGTAGCCGGAGGAGCAGTGGCCTTATGTCTTTTACTTGGAGCGATTTTCTATTGTAAACGCACAAAAAGGTGAGTTTAAAATCTCCTCATTTGCTTATTTGCAGTTGTATGCATTGTGTGTTCATTTAATCTGGTAATAGTATGGATCAGGGAACACTTGAATGCTGATTTTTATACTCATATAAAATGATTACTCATATGAATGGATTCAATCAAACAATGTCTGAGACTTTTGTAGTTTGAAACTGGCAGAAACTGCTGTAATCCCAGTATTGTAATTTGTAGTGCATTAATATCACCACTAGGAGTCGGTATTGAGCATGAGTTAATAGTTCCAGAAGAATATTGAGACACTTGCTTTAAATGCTGATAATGTCATAATGCTGAATAATACTTTTATTTATTGCAGAAAATTAATAATAATAATTTGTAATAATAATAATTAATAATAATAATTAGTTCACACATTGGAAACTAAGGTCATACCAGGATATCTGTGCATTTAAACACAAAAATGCTAGTGTTTACACTACAAATGCAGAGTGTTGCATGTTGTATGTCCTTTTTACCAAAGTTAATTTTAGTTCCTTCATTTTCTCTCTCTCTCTCTCTCTCTCTCTCTCTCTCTCTCTCTCTCTCTCTCTCTCTCTCTCTCGCTCTCTCTCTCTCTCTCTCTGTAGCAGGCAATGCAAACACATACCCAGCACAGACCTGACCCTAAAGGAAGAGAAACGTGTTGTTGAGGAGGAAGTGAATATGGACTGTTTATACGATAATACTGGGACGGTGTCTCCTACCTATCCTCCCCCAGAGGGCACCTATGAGCTTGCGAAAGCACCCAGGGTACAGTCACACTTTAACAGACACTTTACACGTCATCGGTTACACGATAAATGTATCCTGAGGTTTCAGGGGATTCAGGACTTTATGAATATGATTTCAAAGTTTAACCAGAGATATATTTTTTAAAATGAAGAAAAGGCAAATTGGTATGGATATTTCCTTCTCTCGTATGAAATACTGGGAGGGACATGCAGTCATGACCTGTTGACAGTATTTGACGATAGCAATATAAAATAGATAATATTTGTGCAAATTGTGTGGACAGGTGTCATTTGGGTTTTTACTTGCTAAATACATGGATGTGACGCTGTTTTGTTCAAGAATTGAAATGATGTTCATGCATTATATAAACATAAATGTGAATATGCTGTTAAAAAATATTCCTGACATATCTGCAAAATGACATTGTGAAAGTGCACAATACACTCGCTCCTGATCTAGACGAGGTCCCCCAGAATTTTGAGAAGACATTGCTGTATAATGATGTGCTCATTTTCAGTTTGTTTGTTTGTTTTGAAGGAATCGAAGAGACAACTTGACTCTGACGAGCCACTGTACACAAATGTCTGAGATCTGCAGGACACACCGCTCAATCCAGCTACCGCTTGTATACTTTTTCATATTTTACTGTCTTCTTCTAAGCAATTCGTAGCCTCTCATTTCATGATGATAACCAGTGGTTATTGCCTTAGTTCCAGTGGGTGTCATTTTGATTTCCAATTTATGTATCATTAGTACCAAGTTTTTACACCTGATCATCAGTGACCCATGTGTTTGCTGGTTTTTGTTACAGCCAATGTCTTGATTAAAAATGTTTAAGTTTTTTTGTTGTATTAAACAAATATATTAACACAATACAGGTTTGGCTTGGTTATTTAGATTCAATAATCACACAAACATACTTTCAGTAATACTACGAAGCGGGATATCGATTTGGTTTCTGTAATAGACTCGTGGAGTTCCCAGACTTGGAGCAGGAGGTTGGACTTTGTCATGGTGATGCATGGATGCGTTCAGGAGAATATGATAAATTCTGTTGGCTCACTGCAGGGTTTTTTTTTTTCTCTTTAATACCTTGACCCCTACAATCCCTATGGTGCGGTGGACAGAAATAAATGAAACTCCTTCAGACATCACGGCTCAGAGAATATGTGGAATCGATATAAAGCTAATTGTATAACGCCGTAAGGGAAGCATAGGTCTTGACATGTGGTTCGGGGTAAGCTTTGGAGATCATTGTTAAAATGTTGTGACCATTTGGAATAAGCGACACACGATTCGATCTGAGTTCTCTGTGAGGTAATTCTGTGCGCGCATGCGTACATTTGAATGTACACATTCTGAAACGCACACACCCACAGACGCACACGTTCAGATACACAAACGCAAACCTCCACAGAAGCAGGCCAAACGCACAACTGGCAATTGACACATACGGACACACACACTGAAAGTACCCACGGAGAGCCATGCACAGAAAACTGTAATGGAGAAAAATGACAATGGAGTCCCATGGAAACCGTATCGGACTGCAGCGTGAGACAAACAGGACGGACCCAACATACAGATCCTTTCCAAAAAATTTGAATATCATGGAAAAGTAGTTTTTTTTCCATAATTCCATTCAAAAAGTGAAACTTTCATAGATTATAGATTCATTACACACAAAGTGAAATATTTCTAGCCTTTATTTGTTTAATTTTTCATAATTTTGGCTTACAGCTCCAGAAAACCCCCCAAAACAGTATTTCAAGAAATTAGAATAATGTGTCGAAAATCAGCATTTACTTCAGTTATTTCAGAGAATTAATGTTTTAGAGTGAGTGTCACACTATCATCTAATTTACTCAAAACACCTGCAAAGTTTATCTCAGTTTGATTCAGTATGGGGGAAGACTGCAGACTTGACAATTGGCCAGAAGACCATCATTAACACCCTCCAGAAGATGGGTAAGCCACAAAAGGTCATCGCTAAGGAGGCTGGCTGTTCACAGAGTGCAGTGTCCAAGCATATCAATAGAAAGTTTAGTGGAAGGGGAAAATGTGGCAGGAGAAGGTGCACAAGCAAAAGAGATGACCGTAGGCTTCAGCGGATTGTCAAGCAAAGACGATTCCAAAATTTGGCGGAGATGCAGAGGGAGTGGACTGAGGCTGGTGTCAGTGCTTCAAAAAGCACCACGTACAGACGTATCCGGGACATGGGCTACAACTGTCGGATTCCTCGAGTCAAGCCAATCCACTCATTCTCTGAAATAACTGAAGTAAATGCTGATTTTCGACACACTATTCTAATTTCTTGAAATACTGTTTTGGGGGTTTTCTGGAGCTGTAAGCCAAAATTATGAAAAATGAAACAAATAAAGGCTAGAAATATTTCACTTTGTGTGTAATGAATCTATAATCTATGAAAGTTTCACTTTTTGAATGGAATTATGGAAAAAAAAAAAACTTTTCCATGATATTCTAATTTTTTGGAATGGATCTGTATACTGCACCTGTTACAAAAACATATCACATAGTGGCAATACGCTGGTTTCCTATCCCTCTGTGTCACTGTAGACCGGGGGCCCTGTATCACTAAGCAGGATTACTGGGTTAGCTGGATAACTGCACTGAATAAAACCCAGAACCCTCCCAAATCTGGAACACGGACTGAAGTAAAAGGTTTTGCTCAGTGCAGTCATCCAGCCAACTCGGCAATCCTGCTTGGTGATACAAGGCCCAACCACGGTTGGGTTAGTATTAATTAATGTTTACATAATTAATATGAGGACACTGGGAATTGCAGTTTTGAATGAAAAAACCGCTAAAATGGCAGGAAATCTCTAAGATGTTTCATGTTCGAAAGCAATTTGTCTTGATCTGTTCATTCCAGGTCATTGCGGTACCATCTGATTTAAAACTAGCTGAACAAGCACTGATTGTACCAACAGCATTTTATTTATACCACCAATTCAAGTGGTTATAGGCCTGGATTTGTAGGATAATGTAAAAAAAAAAACAAAAAAAACAAAAAACAAATCGCCATTCAACATTATATTATGGCTGTAAGCCCTTTACACCAGGGAAATTGCCAGTGTGATACCATTCTCATTAGCAAAGCCACCTTTAAGCCTTATAGCAGATAGCCCCGTATCAACATGTATGAGGGTTTTGTTAGGTGAACCTATTCCTCCCACCGATTTCAACAAAGTACAACGGAACAAAACCAAAAGTTTAATTGATTTAATTACCCACTATGTAAAAAAACTAAAAGTTCTGACCTTTCCATCTAAAGAGCTGTAAAAAAGATTGATACTGGTAAGACCAAGATTACAGTCATTTCCTCATTTTAATGAGTAGATACATAACCATCCCTCCCACAGTCCCATCCCCTGTAAGCCCAAATGAATCTCACTCATAAAATGGTGCAGTTATAGGGTGTATTAAAATTCCTCAATCTTCCATTGACGTTTTTCATTTATTCGTAGGTACCAAAGTTATGAAAGACATAATTAAGCACATAACTTCACAAAATCCATTCTCCTTTTCGATTTAAAAAGATGACACCAAATAATTTATCTTTGGAAAATACCATAAATAGTGTGAATAACATGAACTGTAAAATGCTGTAAAATGAACGAAGGTTACAATAAAAACAATCTTCAAACTAATTATTGTTCATGTTTTTTTTTTTAGTTGGGAGAAAAACAGGACGGCTTCTTTCTCTAGTTGTAGTTGGGTCAGAGCCCATAGCCTTCATCTTTCTCTCAGCTGAATGGGGTCGGAGCCCATAGCCTTCATCGCTCTCTCAGCTGAATGGGGTCAGAGCCCATAGACTTCATCGCTCTCTCAGCTGAATGGGGTCAGAGCCCATAGCCTTCATCGCTTTCTCCGCTGAATGGGGTCGGAGCCCATAGCCTTCATCGCTCTCTCAGCTGAATGGGGTCGGAGCCCATAGCCTTCATCGCTCTCTCAGCTGAATGGGGTCAGAGCCCATAGCCTTCATCGCTCTCTCAGCTGAATGGGGTCAGAGCCCATAGCCTTCATCGCTCTCTCAGCTGAATGGGGTCAGAGCCCATAGCCTTCATCGCTCTCTCAGCTGAATGGGGTCAGAGCCCATAGCCTTCATCGCTCTCTCAGCTGAATGGGGTCAGAGCCCATAACCTTCATTGCTCTCTCAGCTGAATGGGGTCGGAGCCCATAACCTTCATCGCTCTCAGCTGAATGGGGTCGGAGCCCATAGCCTTCATCGCTCTCTCAGCTGAATGGGGTCAGAGCCCATAGCCTTCATCTCTCTCACAGCTGAATGGTGTCAGAGCCCATAGCCTTCATCGCTCTCTCAGCTGAATGGGGTCAGAGCCCATAGCCTTCATCGCTCTCTCAGCTGAATGGGGTCAGAGCCCATAACCTTCATCGCTCTCTCAGCTGAATGGGGTCAGAGCCCATAGCCTTCATCGCTCTCTCAGCTGAATGGGGTCAGAGCCCATAACCTTCATCGCTCTCTCAGCTGAATGGGGTCAGAGCCCATAACCTTCATCGGTCTCTGCAGGGGGAGATGAGTCAGTCAGTCTTCCACAGCCGGGACTGCTTCACCTTCACAGGAACAACTCCTGTTAAGCAGGGCCATGCACAGACTTTTTGAGGGATGTACAGTATGCTCAAAATAAAAAAAAGGGCAGCTGTAGTGAAAAGGGCACTTTTGCTGTCTCTGTGCAGGGGGCATGCGCTTCAGCATGCGTTGGTGTCTATCTGAGCATGTGCCAGATGATAAACATAAACTCATGATGCTTTACTTTCAGTCCAACGTAGCAGCAGTCATTTCCACTGTCAATCAAACCAGGTCACATGATGGCAGCCGTGACCGCAGTCACATGACCTGAAGCAGAGATGGCATCAGCATCCACCACCAGGTGAGTTTGTAATGCATGCATGCATGAGGCCCCAGGTGAGTTTGTAATGCAAGCATGCATGCGGTCCCAGGTGCGTTTGTAATGCATGCATGAGGTCCCAGGTGAGTTTGTAATGCATGCATGAGGTCCCAGGTGAGTTTGTAATGCATGCATACATGAGGCCCCAGGTTAAGCTGTAAAACAGAACCTTGGCAGCGTTGAGGCTGTATGCTCTGACTCTGGTGTTCGATTTCCCAGCAGCAGCGAGACCTCTAGACAGGGCTCTGGAGATGAGGAAGAGAGCCAATCATCTGAGATCCAGACAGCGATCAGTCCAATAGAATAGAATAACTTTTATTTTCCCACTAGGTAACTTCAGTTGTAGCCCCAGCAACAACAAAAAAGACAGACAGTGGGGCAGACTCACGACACACAAACAAACATATCAAACAAAGACATTCAATAGAATTATTGCATTAATCAAACTAATTAAGTTAATTAAAGTGTAATAGCCTACAGGCAAATGTCATGATTAAAAATAGCCCCCGCTGTCCCGAGATGTCCAGTGTAAGCAGCCCGACACACAAACTCCGCCTCCATACACGCAGCGCCGCGGTCTCCGTCCACCAATCAGGGGAACTGGTGCTTTCTTGGGAAGAAACGGTGCAGACGCTGTAACGACTTGGATCTGGGTGTGAGTGTGAGAGCGAGGAGTCTGAGGTAAGACCGCTGCATTGCCAAGAGGCAGCAGACTGTAATATAATCATGCCATTGAGAGTTGCGTGTTGGAGAGAAGATTATGGGTTGTAGACAATCAACAGTTGTCCTTAACTTTGACCTCATACTTTTTCTTCACAAACTGTTTGAGTTAGTTTTAGTGATGGTTGAACTCGCCAAACTGTATTTGTGAAGAATAAAAAATAAACTATTCTTGCTATAAATTAAGTCCCAGTTAAGGACAAATGTTGATTAAATCTCAGTCATTATCTCCACCCGGGCTATAATCCATTTTCCAGAAGCATTCCAGTACAAGCACACAAGCAGCGGAACGTATAATCACTGCAAATCTAAGGATAGAGATGCGTCTGCTAAGAAAATAAGTGATGAAATGTGCCATGTCTATTTCTACGATATGGATGGTGATTATGGTTCTTTATGACTTGGGCCAGGGGCCCCAGTGCATGCTGGGATTTTGCTTCAGCTAATCTCTTGATCAATTGCAGGCTTTTAAAATGATGCTCTTATGTTCTTCTGTCATTTTTTCCTAAAACGTATTAGCACAATGCAGGTATGGCTCACTGCCATTTGCTTTGAACGCTTTTCCACAAACGGTTTTGTTTCACCGAGCAGGTGCTCACGCTTTCCGTAATTAGGACCGCACACGATTCACCTGTAAGTTGATTATTTAGTCAAATAAAAAATGTAACATCTTTCCAAAGGATTTTTCTACATAGCACATTAAATAAAAGCATTTATTTATAGATTAAACATCCTGGGAGGTAAATATGGAGCATTTATTCATGGCTTTGATGGCTATTTCTGACATAATGTGGTCTTAAGGCGGTAAATCATCACAAGAGAAGTTTCTAATCAAGAGCTGTTAACGACTTGATATAATTCGGGGGGGGGGGGGGGGGGGGGGGTGCAACTGTGGCTAGAACTAAAAACCAGCATACCTCTTATAAAAAATAGAAGTGATAAGTAAATTAGTTTTACATTTTGAGATGTTTTTTAAAATTCTGTTTTCTAGAACTCTTGTTACATCAGCATTGGAATGTTCAGTTAAGAACATTCTAATCACACATTTGTGATCTTCCACCATTAAGGGTTCAGTTAGAGTCCTTGCTTTTATATGAGTGACTGAGGGGCACACAAGGACACAGCATGGGGCGTCCCTGGAAGCTTTTTTGACAGTTTTAAGAGCGCCTATCTACACAGGATGGGACATTCTTATTGATCTCTGTTTGATAATGGGATACTCCAATATCCAGCAGGGGATCTTTAAGCCATGCTTTCTCGAGGGCAGGGGTGTCAAATCCTCTTGAAAATGGCCAATGTGGGTGCAGGTTTTAGTTTCAGCCCATCACTAAGACACCTGATTCTATTTATCAAGGTCTTGATCGAAGACCATGATTAGTTAATTGGTTGAATCGGGTGTCATAGTGCTGGGCTAAAACCAAAACCTGCACCCAGACCGGCTCTTTTCCGATTCGGATAACATTGGGACACCCCTACTCTAGGACATTCAGAAGCAGATTTATGGCATGTATGAATTGGACCAGTTAAGCCAGCATGCATGTAGTCCTTCAGAAACGGTTTGGGGAAACTCGGACGTTAACATTTCAACCTTGCAGAGTTTTTCCTGTCATTCAACACTCAAACCTGGAACCCCATGAGCAAAACACCATCATTGCCTTGCTCTAAAAACCGTCAGAGCAAGACATCTCAATGTCAGCATAATGATTTATGGATTTAGATGGTAGATATCCTTTAAAGGCCTTATAACCAAAAGTGCTGACCAGTGAAACTCCTCTCAGACTGGCTGTAGAAGATAAAAACTGAGAGTAGTGGAGACGGAATTCGATGATCTGGGATAGAAAGAGAGGCAGAAGATTGTGAGAATGGTAGGGGATGGTGGAAAAACAGAACGCGGAGCAGCGGGATACTGTTTTCCCATCAGCCCACCCACACCTTTCCTGGCGGGTTACATAATCTCATCAGGCACTTGTATGCGCGGTACCCAACGGAGGGGCGACAGCAGCGAGGGGAAGCAATTAGCCAATTAAAATGCGAGCACAGCTTCCTGTTGTTCGCTAAGCATGCTGGGAAGGGCTTTGCTCAGCCTGCCTCCCTGGGGAGTTAGATAGAGGCAGCTGTTCTTTCTCTCTCTCTCTTTCTGTCTCTGTCTGTCTCTCTCTCTCTTTCTGTCTCTGTCTCTCTCTCTCTTTCTGTCTCTGTCTCTCTCTCTCTTTCTGTCTCTGTCTGTCTCTCTCTTTCTGTGTCTGTCTGTCTCTCTCTTTCTGTCTCTGTCTGTCTCTCTCTTTCTGTGTCTGTCTGTCTCTCTCTTTCTGTCTCTGTCTGTCTCTCTCTCTCTCTGTCAAAATTCATGGAGCTTAATTGGCATGACAAATAACATTAAACAATAAATTTAATTAAAAACAACAAACAATAAATAACAATAATGAAATATACATTAAATGTTCATATAAAATTAATGATGATTAATAATGAATGATTAATAATGAATTCAAATCTGTTTTGCTCTCTCTGTCTCTTTCTGTCTCGCTCTCTCTCGTTCTGATTCTTGTAAATTAGATTCTTGTGTTCCCTTCTGTAGTTCTCTTTGGACATTTACACACAGGACAAATCCAATTTTTAATGAATCATTTTTCTAAATGAATTTGGACCTCAACATGGGACTGAACATGGGGCTTCAATTCTCACCCTAATTTGGAATGTCCAATTATCTGCAACTGCAGCCGCAAAACGCATGGTGCCACAGCCGTTTTCCTTCACATTGCAGACTACAGCCAAGCTCACACAGACCGGAATTGCAGGAACACCTTTAAAATGTGGCTCTGCCATGTAGTCCACGGGCACCTGATCGACCAGCGGAGGATGCTCGAGAGCGATGAAACGCAGACCGACTGAAGCCTCCCATACCCGCGTCGCCCTATGGAGCTGCCGGCTACGGTCGGCGCTGGCAGGGTCCGGCTACGGTCGGCGCTGGCAGGGTCCGGATTCGATCTGAGGCCGTGAGGCTCATCCATGCGCCGCAGCGTGGCGCGTTAACCAAATGGGTCACCCGCCAGCCCTCGACTTAAACCAATACCACCCGGTTTAAGTGCACTAGCCATGTATCTCCAACATATTAGCCTATTTAAAAACGGCATTCCTTGTGAATTCATTGCCAGCCTGTTGCCAGTACACATCTAAAACATTGATTGTAAATCACCAGGATGTCAGCAAATTAATTTCAAAATGGCTTATTGTACAGAAAAATTTATGTATTGGTAAGCCATTCCCTGTACATGAATGTGATAAAAAAAGAGTTTATTTTACATTACATTGTGGCCATTTAGCAGACCCTGTTCTCCATAGCTACTTACACAACTTCCTCATTTTTACACGATGTCCATTTGTGCAGCTGGATATTTTTACTGAGGCGATTGCTCAAGGATACAATGGCAGTGTCCTACCTGGGAATGTGCATGCTCTCTGTCGCAAGCCCATGACCCTGCCCAGTGCAGCACACTGCCGTCCCATTATGACAGTTGAATTGGTACTGTGCTTTTCACACTGCACAGCTGCCTCTGTCTCCTGCCCCAGCGTGTATAATCTGCTCTTTTCTGTAGCAGGGCTTTGTCACAATGTCTGTTGGCTCTCTTTTCTCTCTACCTCTCTCTGTTTTCCCTCTTTCTCTTGTCTCCCACTCTCTTTCAGTACAGTCATGAATAATAAATAAAGTGGTTTGTGTGTGTGTGTGTGTGTGTGTGTGTGCCACAGGCTTGGCTGGGAATCGGGAACATCAGCTTTGTCTGACTCGATTGTTCATTTTGTAACAAAAACCAGACGACTGTCCATCTCTTGCCCCATGCCTCTGAATATCAATCACTCCTATTGAACAGTCCCTCAGCACTCAAAAGTGTGTAGAGTATTCTGGGGTCAATTGTAACAGGGGTCAATTGTAACAACTTTTTTACAATTGCCCCCAACCCTGAACACATGAAACTAGCTAGCTTGCTGGATAGAATCTCAGCTCTAGCTTGTTTCAGATTGGTGCAATTGTATGGTGTTGCAATTGCCCCCAGAATACTCTCCATCTCAATGCTCAGTGGTGTAGTAGTGCCTGGAGAAGTGTTGCCACAGTTGCAATCCCAGAATTTAACAAGCTGTTAATTCTTTTTAATTAGGTGATTTTCATGTTTAGAGGAATTTTTACCCTCTTAAGCCACATTATATCAGAAATAGCTATGGATGCCATGTAGAATAAACACCCCATGTTCACATTGTGCTTACTGTGCTATATTATTTAAGAGATAATTTTCTTAACAGAGCCATTTAGACTGATTTGAATCAATAGGCTCCCTAATTGGTGAAAGTGTGGACACATGGCCACTAAAACTAACCATTTGGTAGATAACGAAGAATTCAAACACAAAGCAAATGACAACGAGCCAAACCTGCATTGTGTTAATAAGCTTAAAGAAAAAATTTAGTTAAACACATGTGTTCAACAACCTAATTAGGAGCCCATTGACACATAATTTTGTATCCTCTTTTTATGCAATTGTTGCAATGTAGCACAATAAGCACAACGTGAACATGGGGAGTTTATTCTATATGGCATGCATAGCTATTTCTGACAATGTGGCTTAAGAGGGTGAATAATTCCTCTAAACATGAAAAGCACCTAATTAAGGAAAATTAACAGCTTGTTAAATTCTGGGATTGCAACTGTGGTTGCAACGAAAACCAGCATGCACAGGCAGGCCCCCAGGACCGGTTTGGGAACCCTTGCTCTAGAGAAGTGGGTATATGCTAATTTAACAAATCAATGACTACTAATTGATATGTGCACCAGTGGGGATTAAGAAGTGAGTATACTCTATGCCCACTAAGAAAATAGTGGGTATACTGTGTATACCCTCCACTAGACTACTATTGTAGCAGATTCATCAAATTCACCTGTCTCATTTAGAACTATAATTTTATATACAGTAGCTCTGACAAAACCAGACGATGGCTCAATCGGTTAGGATGCCAGGGTGCCGTGGTACACGCATGAGTCACACGGCCTCTGATCGAATCCGGACCGTGCCAGTGGCTGGTAACTCCACAGACCGGGCGCACAATTTGTTGTCTGCGTCGCCCAGGGTACGGGAGGGTTCGGTCGGACAGGGATCCGCGTTTCATCGTGCTTGGGCGACTCCCGCTGGTGTGAGAAGTAATTTAACAATAATTTGGCAATTCATTCCATTGTGCAAACAGCCTTCTTGTCGTGTGTCCATCTGAATTAAAATCAACGGCATCGGCGAACAGACGATCTGTTTATTGAGCGCAAGTCTGGGTTCAGCAAATGTTTGTCACACCCAAATCTCGCGGAGCTTGTCCTCCCCTGAGGTCGCAGTCTGAGGCGGCAGAGATCCCCGTGTGGTGTCCCATTAATAATGCATTGTTTGTTAAAAATGCGTTCCCCAGAGAAAAGGTAGACGGGCCGATGAGTCATTGAGCATAGCGGCGAAACCAAACTCCTCGCCTTGAAGGGAAAACATCTCACTACCAATCAGACTTAATGGCAGTACTTATCACAATGACTGTCCTCATAATTAACTCACACTAATTAATGTCGTGTCAGACTCTCTAGGGCAGAAGACTTTAGAATTACAGACTCAACGGATCACCTAGGTTTGCTTGTAGAAGTAGCATCTCAAGCTAGCGGTTGATAATTGTTTATATCACAACCGACTGTTTGTGTTTAGATACTTTCAACACGCTATCACAGATAATGTAAGATAAATATTTAAAAAGTTGATGTCTGCTGAAATGTGATAAGGAAGTCGTATTGCCTATGGTCTCTTGAGAGTCAGTGAGCGGGTCATTTTTGTTTTCACTATAAATTGAGTAACCAATTCAGACCGGAGAAATTAGGCAAGATGATTAACTGCTTTAATTCACCAATTAAGCATTACGTAACAACTGAAACCCACACACCCTGCAGCTCTCCAATAGTGAATAGAACTGCGCTAAATGCTAAGGTTTAGCTGCAGTCGTCCATAGGTAATAGACCTAGAGATGTGTTTCGAAGATTGAATTAGGTTTTGAGGTTTCCCCCGTAATGAAACTCCTGTGACTGGGCAGATATTGTATTATATGTAAGAAGCGCTGGCTTGTGTTTATTCGTACAGCACGTTTTCCACCGTTAGTAGGTGAAAAAAGACCTCTGTATAAGCAGAAGGCCTCACTGCGTGTGTGTGCGTGTGAGCTTTTGAAAGTAATATCGTGCTTATGATGCTTTACTTTTTAAGTTTGCTTTGAGTCTCTCTCTCTCTCAAAAATGACACTTCCACGGTCTTATCTGGACCGCAAGTTATTAAATACAACTAAAATGTGCAAAAAGGATTAGCGGTAAACCTGACTGGAGAAAGCAAAGATAACCCACCGTGGAGTGAAGAACAAGGTGCATTCCCCGGGAATACCAAGATCAAAAGTCGTTTTGCTTTACAAACGCCCGCAAGCTCAGCTGGTGAAATCACGGTCCCGTGTCTCCGCAACAGAAGCTTTCACACACGCCTCTCATAGTTTACCAGTGTGTAGGAATCTGTTACCTTGACAACCCTCTCCAGCGCCCACACACTGGTGTGGAAATGGCGGTTGGAGTGGCACGGAGAGATTCTAATTCTGCCAGCGGCAACTTCAGGCTGCCTGCTGATTGGTCCTTCTCGCTTCTCAAAATCATTGGTCTTTTGACCCCTGGCAAGTTCCACTGATTCCCTAAGAGCCGCTCACAGTGTTTAATACGCCATGGACGGCGCTGTAAAAACACATTCTTTTTTGAAAATATTCCCACTGTTCGCTGGTTAATTGCATTTACATGTATCTGTCTTGTTATCATCATATTATTTTGATATTGTCATGAGTAAAACACATTAAACTTAAATACATCTTTAATAAATATATATTGGACATTTTAGCCATTCTGTCAACACCTTATCTGTCAGTGACCCATGTGTATAGACTGTACAGTTTTAAATTTGTGTGTAATTCTTGCCCTATGTCACACAGACACTGCACTGGGAGGATAGGTTGGCTTTATGCCTTCTCTGTCAGCAGTGTGTTGTTATATATGATTTATGTCTCATCAAAGGAAAGGTAAATATCCAAACCTGACACCCAGGCCTTGTGAGTTAAGGGTTAAGCTTTAACCACGGCCATATTCAACAGAACACTCCCCGCTGGTCAATAGCATTGCCACGCTGCAGACGGATAAGCCCTGAGCTAACAGCCTGGGCTTCTGGCCGGCTTCCTTTGCCAACGGCACACAGCGATCAACTGATCATAATTCACCCTTTTCAGCAGCGATCATTTTGGGCATTCATCATTGCCGGGCGTCTAAAGTTAAATTTACGAGCCTTGGCTCACAAAGGGATTCTAAGGAGGATTCTATGAGAGACAAGCAACGCTGGAGAAGGTTCTAGAAACGGACAGCTTCCGTTGGCAAGGCCGGGAATTGGGTGACCGGGAAATCAATTCACCCGCCGTTCTGACACGCAATCGGCCCGCGGGACTTCACCCCTGACAGCCGTCGATTCTCTCGGTGCAATTAAAATGGCTCTGCGGCGGTGAGCCTTTGGTTAATAGACCAGGCCACTGAGGGGGCTGTGAAGAGTAGGTGGAATGGTGGTAAAGGGCTGTCATGCTCCCCAAGGCCTCGCCTTTCTTTAATAACTCCCCACTGCGGCCCCCCCGACGAAGAGGGAGCGTCCGATGTCAGATGAGTGGGGAGGGGGCGACAGCATGCAAGGGAAGGGCTGTGAACAGAGCGTGGTCCCGTCTGAATTACCTTTAACAGTGACATCACCTCCCGTAGTTAGTTATTAACCGCTTTGAAGAGTAGTTTTTTTTTTTTTTTTGGAATGTTCAAATTTCTATGTAACTGTTCTAGAACTCCATTGCTTTCAGTTACCAGTAGTGATTGTGACATCAGCATTAGAATGTTCAGTTAAGAACATTCTAATCACATGTTTATGATTACGGTTAAGAACATTCACAGCCCTGTTTCTCTAGAGACCTGAGCGACAGGTAAGGTGGACAGGCCCCACCCCCTGCAGGCTTCTAGTTCTTGGCCATTGGTCTGCTGGATAAATGTACCCTACAGTGGAGAGAACTGACAGGTTTTGGGGAGGGAAATTGCTGGCCCAAAAAATAAGCGGGCTTTTGGGCAAATTTATGTGTGCCAGAGAGTGTGTGAGATTTGTGTATATGATACATTTGTATGTGTATTTATGTGTGTGACAGTGTGTGTATGTGTATGTGTGCGTGTGCGTGTGTGTGTCCTGCCTCCTGAATCATTTCTTGCCAAGGCTGTTGGTTTGGACGGCTTCCCTGGACAGATATTCTGCATCTCTCGCCAGATCACAAGATTTACATTTCAAATCTTCTACCGGTGTGCCAGCGCTAAAGGGGGAGTCACAGATAAGGATGTAATTATGCTGCCAGCTTCGATGGTCAGGAATAAAAAAATGACAACTAAAAAAATGATGTACTTATGTCTGTCAATCAGTACAGTCTAACACAAACGAACATGAGGTCATGCTATATACATTATTATGCTTCCTTCTATAAAATGAGTTTGGATATATTCAGACTTATATAAAGACTTAAATATTAAATAACTAATGATTAAATAATCACTGGCACCAGATTAATCAGGATGTTTGTATCAAAGAGCTGAGCCAGAATACAATGCTTTAATTACAAATAGAATTTGTGACTGTGATTCCAGGTGGCTAGACGCAAAAACAGCTGACCTTCAAGGGGATACCTATATAATTAATAATAATCTTTCACAGATTTGGCTATAGGGTAAATGAGCTCTACTGATAGGGTCTACTCTACTCTCCACTACCAAGCAGGATCACTGAGTTAGCTGGATAACTGCACTGAGTAAGATTACATTACATTACATTACATTTATTTAGCAGACGCTTTTATCCAAAGCGACGTACAGTAAGTGCGTACAGAGACATCATCAAGATCACTACAGAACAGACAAGGCAAAGCACATCCTTCGCATAATGTAGCAGCTATCCCTAGCAAAGATAAGATAAACCTTTTTACTTTTTACTTCAGTCCATGTTCCATTTGGAAGTGTTCCGGGTTTTACTCTGTGCAGTTATCCAGCTAACTCAGTAATCCTGCTTTGTAGTACACCTTGCAGGGAGGGATGGACAGTATTTCAAATAATTGTTCAGTTTAAGTGCAGAGTAACAACAAAAACCAGGAGACCATGCGGGTCTTCAGGACCAGGGTTGCAGACCCTTGTTATACTATATTTGGGAGGTATTTTTCATATATTTCCGCCCATCCCTGGCTATGGGGTGTGAAAAGGCTGTCCTGATAGGTGCCTGATGGGCTTCGCTGCCCTTCATTCCGGCTGGATGGCTTTGCCTGTTCTCTGTAGAACATGCTAACCTCATTGGTCAGTTAAAGCAGCCAGTTTCATAGTTAACTCAGCTCATCTGGTTAACTGGGTCTAAACTTATAATTTATTTTAAGGTCAAATCAAAAAGCAGCAGGAGTCCTGGTGTAGACATTAATTACAAAGGGCATTTTTTTAACATTTGAAGGGAACGCGGTTCCTTCTCATATTCAGTGGCTGCTCAACAAATAGCTGGGTGTTATGTGCTGAAAATTGGCTCATAGATTTTATTTTTTTTCTCACGTATAAACACCGGGAACAAGCTGAGAACATGGCCTCCTTTCAAGTCCTGGCAGAACTAAACCTGGAATACCAGAGGAACAGATTTAATCTTCTAATTACCATGTTGGTTAATCAATGAGCTCGTGGTGAGGGGAGAGATCCCCAGTTCTAGGCACTACAACACAATCTGTTCCAGAGACAGAGCTTCTGCATGTTTCTATTGGATTGCATTGTAAATATACATACACTTATTCATTATACATATATACTCATACATACACTTATTCCATAACCTATATGCGTTGTAATGCTACCACCTGTAGGAGATTATCTTGTCATTATTCTGGTCTACCTTTGGACCAACGATTGGGGGAACACGGTATATTTGCTCTCTAAACTCATCGTACTCAGAATTTGAATCTCTGTCTCTGTCTCTGTCTCTCTCACATGCACACACACATACACGCACAAACGCTGCTGCAGCTTTTGTACTGACATGTGGCTCGCAAAATGGGACAAGCCGTTTTTCTTTTGCGGTCAATTAGGCGCTATCGTGCTATCGAGAAATCAAGAAACGTGCCGAGAATAACTGTGTGGTCTCTGATGAGTCATAGTTCATTATGGTCAATTGAAGACCCTGGTCACAAAATGTCTATTTTGAGAAATCAAATCCGAATACTTCTTGTGTACCAGAATACGATAACCTGTTGTTTCCACAGTGGAGAAAAGAGACTTAGGCACCTTTTCTGTTAACAATATTTATAGGGTGGACTTAGCTAAACAAATACAACATGTTTCTATGCTCAACTTGAATTGTCTAAAAATGTGACTTCAGTTGTGCCTGATGTAATGGGAGATAGAGGCAGCAGACATGTCGTTGGCTGTGTGCGCGCTCCTGGTATTAGCACGTATCAGCGGGAAGTGTGGCAGCGGTGGTATCCATGGTGACACCGAAGGAGTGTGGATGATGTAGAAGAAGATTTGACACCTAACTAAACGGTTTTGATACAGCAACAAAAATAACCTGGGTCACCCAGGTAACGCAGGCACATATTATGTATTCAGGTTCATACAATTAATTAATGCATGAATTCAATTTTATTATTGTCAGTCTGTGATAAAAAAAAAAAAAACCTAATGCCATTGTGATCCTAGGCAAAATATCAGGAAATGGGTCATAAAAATGAATAATGAATGTTGTGTTGTGTTGTATTACTCTTTATATGAATACTGGCTGCTTCTTTGACTCAGTTATAAACAAGCAATGCCATTTCAATTATCTATTGTTTCTCCTCCCTTATTTTAATAAGTGTCCCAGTAATACCCATGGGTTTCGGCCTAAACGGAGGCTGGAACATGTCACCTGCTGAGCTGTTATGTAGTTCTCTGTGTAACCGTATAGAAAGAGAGAAGCTTACTTTACTCAGAAGTCCAAGCTGAGATTTGAACCCCGCTCCTCTCACTCGTAAGCGAACGCGTTACCAATCAGCTAAAGACGACATCACCGATAGCTAAGGATAACGTCGTTATTTTTGACCCTGAGGGTTGCGTCGCCAGAGAGTGTTGTCACGGTAACCTGCTACAAGGCCTTCGCTTTACTGCACCTCACTGTGCTTACTAGCGAACTAGCCGAGCTACACCCGCTACATCTGCAGCAGAGTGTTTTATTACCTCAGGCTAAATGCTCTATGTAGTGGAACACAGATTCATGTCTGAGACATAAAGGTAGTTTAAGGGATTTTATCAGCAGTGTAGTCTTTGATCCAAGGCAGCATGAACCTTTTAGGATCCTTTTAGAATGAGGCCAGGCCTCCTTTTAAAAGTTGATTCAGAATTTCTGATGTTTTTGCAAAATTCTTCCTTTTTTACGCAAATCTATATTTCATTGATGCAAGCTTGATTAAAAAATAGGCTTTTCCAGCAGTTCTAGAAAAATTACTATGACTAACTATGATACTATTACGGTAATTATTAATATTGATTTAATTTAGATGGATTTCTTTAATGTGTATTATTGGTTAATTATTATTAAAATATGTCATCAACTAAATGTGTGATGAAATGCTTCATCCAGATATTAAGCAGATAGCAGTAATTTTTCTTCTTTAAACCTATGACAAGGGTTCACTAGCCACTGTTTGGTGGTGATATTTATTTTATATTTATTTTTAAATGTAATCATGTTAAATTATGCAAAATTCATCATTCAGTATAATAAAGCAAGAGAGTGACTTCTCTTAATACAACATGAAATTTATAACAATATCATGAAATGTATTTATACTATGATTATTTAGAACTTGACTTTTGTTTTATGTGTATTATTTATGTGCACTTGGATTACTGGATATAGATTTTTGTTGAATTATTTGTCCATTAAACAAAACATGATAATTGACTCTTTTATAAATAATTTTAATAGATATAAAACCATTATTTTATTTTTCTGGGTACATATTGCAGTGAAGGCTTTATTGAAAGGACCCCTTTCATATCAAAACAATGACTAACTCTTTAATCTGTTAACCTAGTTTTATTTTGCAGATATTTGCTTTAAAGACAGATTACTGATCAAAACTTTGGTTGAAAGGTTTTGGTTTAATTTGATTTGTATATGCATTAAATGAGCACATCAGGGAATATATGTTAGGTTGAATAACAAAAAACATATGTGAACACATTATCTATTACAACTGGATAGAATATAATTCGTGCGTATAAAAATGTATAAATGGCATTTTATTTTAGGAATAAGCAACCGGCACACAATAGCGTTCATTCAAACGCTTATTTTCCCCAATGCTTTACTCTCTTCTAATTGATTATTACTTTTGTTATTATAACCGAGTATTCGCTTTGTATCTACCAAAATATAAACAAAGTTCTCCAAACCATGTAAAAGAAAAGTGCTTTGTTTTTAACCGAACTGAAAAAGGTGATTGAAAACGTTTCATAACGGAATGTACCATCTAATAGCACTCCCCTCTGCATATTGAGACATTCTGTGCCTCCCCGTCTTTACCACTCTGCTTGGTTGAATCCAAAACAGAACATCATGGCGATTGATGGTAAGTAGGCCAATAATGGTCTCCTTTTCTCATTTATAACTTCTACCACAAATTCCATAAAGGTGCACGTTGAAATGATAGCGACGGGGTGAAAATTGTTTCAGTGACAGGGCTGTGGATGTTTAATGATTTTTATTTTTGTTCTTTAGATAAAAGTTTTAATCGGTTGCAGTACCGTTTTGCTGGGTATGTGACGGTGGATGCACTGTAATCCCGTTCCCCGGGTGTTGCAAAGCTTTCAGCTCCGTGTGTTATGCGAACAAGTCGTTGTGGTGCTGAAAGAACAGCT
The DNA here is from genome assembly GCA_029718625.1 of Synaphobranchus kaupii. Taxonomy (NCBI): domain Eukaryota; kingdom Metazoa; phylum Chordata; class Actinopteri; order Anguilliformes; family Synaphobranchidae; genus Synaphobranchus; species Synaphobranchus kaupii. The sequence goes on along the minus strand of CM056390.1, from coordinate 8,407,149 downwards.
CCCGAAATCCCGAACAGTTTGTGGCACGCTTTGTGAGCTTTGTGAATCTAAACATGTGTTCATTGATGCAATTTGTGTCTATACACAAATACAGACATGTTTTTATAAATTCTTCCATGTGAAATATTAGCCTGTTTTTTTTTGTTTTTTTTTGCTATGGGTGAAAGGTTGACTATAATAGGCTACTTCAGAACTTTTATTGTGAAAAAAATGGTCAGAATACACGAAAAATTCAGGAAGACGGATCACACAAAATATTACTGTATGCTGCGAAGCGTATTCACAATCAGTCCAGCTAGACAATATGCTATTGATCGCCATTCTAAAGGTAATTAAAAAGTTAGAATTTGCAGGTCTTTCATGTGTTGGCAAGAATTAGTAAGATAAAATCTTGCAAGATAACGACGTGTATTTTAGCGCGTTCTTCAGTAATGCACTATGCTTCACTGGCGTTTAATTAACTTGGCTCATAACAGATGCTATTTCAGAGAAACCCTTACGGGCATTATCGAAGCTTCAGTGTTGTTGTTTCTTTGTAAATAATACAACTGCTATTGTGTCAGTGCCACTTTGCAGGGAATTTTGTTATGGCAGCTTCTTTCCGGGGTTCTCTCTTAAATCCATAAATTAAGCATTTGGATATAGTAGTCCTCATTTATATCGCTGTGAGATTTTGTATTTTTATTTTTCTGAACTTTGTCGAGCCAAAAACGCAGGCTGTTGAGACTTGGGATTGGGGGCAGGGGATCATTGCGATTTCTTCCTGGTTGGATTTGTATTTTATATGTTCTGCATTGGAAATTACAAACGGACCCCCACGCGCCCACACGAGTAAGACCACATGGGGAGCATTACGGGGATACGATACTAATTTCCAGGCTAAAACCTGGCTGGGTTGTATCGTGTTATAAAAGGTAGCTAGTTTGCTGCGTTGTAGCCTAGAATGTAACGTCAACGTACCGTGTGAGCGTCCAAGCGAGTGTCCGAGGTGATGGAGTGCTGTTCCCTCAATGGTGAAACGGTCAATCTGGTTGCCAGCGCTGTGCTCATTTATTTATTTATTTATTTATTTATTTAGTCTTTGGCTTTTGGAAGATTCTCGTTCGACATACCTGCTGTCTTGAGCATCTGCACATTGCAACCTGTGTCATACCAATCTGTATTATATGTGTTAGAGACTTAGAAGATATACGCGGTATATATGCTCGAGTTAATGCAACACTAATATTTTAGTGTGTCATTTCATTTGTGACTGGGTGGCATTTAGCAGTCAGTTGTAAGTAGCATTATATAAAACATTGTTGCATAAAACAGGAGATGATTGACACACGGTGCTCTACTCAGCTGTAATAATGTGACAAGTGAAAAAAATATTTTGTTTGGCAGCAACTGCTTATTTTCAGCTGTATTTGCTGAATATGACTTTTAAGCAACATTGATTTAATAATGTGTGTACTTGTGTGTATGCATGTGTACTTGTCTGTGTCCATGTGTGTGTGTATGTGTGCTTGTGTGTGTATGTACTGCTTGCATCAGTTTATCTGATTTATTAAAACATTGGATCCTAGCAAAGGTGAGATTTTTAAAGTGCATCATTGCAGTCACCTCACATTGCGTTTGCATGCCAAAGGTTTTCTGAATGAGATACGATGGTCTGACATGCAAACTGCACATTTCTGCTAGCAGGTTGAGCAGAAATTCCATTTATGTACCATGCTAGGTTGCATAAAATATTAATACCTGTGGCTGTTATTTTCTTTTTTCTTTTTAGGGCTTGTGTCATGCAAGAAAATTAAAATATACGCAAGAATAAAACATTTTATCAGGGAGACATGAGATGCTGAAAGAAAGAAAGAAAGAAAGAAAGAAAAGAATACAGTTTCTTAATTTAAAGAGCTATTGAACATATTTCCACTTAAATGTTGTGGGGCCCTATCTTACACCCAGCGCAAAGCGGCGCTAACCCAAACGCAAGTGTCTTTTCTATCTTACACCCGGCGGTAGGTTCATTATAACGCCTAACGCTCACGCCGTTTAACTAGCATGTACTCTTGCACCGTTTGGGCGTGTTGGTCTTAAGATGAGGAGTGGCCAGGATTCTTTTTGGCGTATTGCTATCTTGAGCTAGCAGAAAGCGCTTGCGCTAGAACCACCACTAACCTGGTCTAAAGTCATGTCGCAGTTGTATACATGTTATTTTAACGGCGCATATAAGTGCGTCTACAAAGGCGTGTGCACAATGCACATACCCTCCTGTCTGTTACACACAGGGGCGCGCACAAGCATGATTAAAATATCAAGATTACAATGTGAAATAGTATTATTGTGTAGCCTATATCAAAAAATACATAATAATAAAAGGGTCCATAGCCTACCTTTCCCTCAGCGAAGGGGAATGCCATGCACATTAAATTGCTTTCAGCCCACTCCATCAACATCCAGGCGATGTGCGATGGTACGGGACAATGGCTATCCATTAAAAAGCAGCTGATAACACCTATATCAAGCCTAATGCGCGAATTGTCATTTACACCTAATGCGTGAATTGTCATTCAATGGAAAACTCGCGCACGGCAATAGACGGACATTTAAGTTCTGAAAATGCACTTCGGATGTCATTACAATACAGCTCTGTTTATCTATGAATACAGCCTGTAAGTAAATAGAATGGTTTGTGACTGAAAAAAGTTCAAAACCTTGTCCAGTGAATATTGCATTTATTGTTTTTCAAATAGCCTAGGCTACAGCGGATTCGCTGTGCATAAGGTTTTTTTCTATAGCCTATGGTTAAAAAACGGAGATAAATGTCACCATGTTAACTAAATTGTAACCTTAGCTATTCTTCGCCCTTCATATTTTTTAAATTACAGTGACCAGGTTTCCATACTCTCACCGTTTAAAACCCAGCTGATTTCACCCGTTATTCCATAACTGAACAAAACGATTTTAAAGAGAACTAAGCGTCTAATTAGAAACTAAAACAAATTTGCAGCACGTTACACAATTAATTCACAATTAATTTTAATGCCATTCTCTGCACGTGCGCTGCATGTTCTGTTTCCCCTGCTGTAAGTCGCACGTTTCACCGTCTTCCTGGGAAAGTGGATTGTTTTAAAGGATTACGCTACGAGTAAAACAGGTTGGTCACATTTCCATAAACATAAACAAGGGGAAATATGCGTGAACTTATGGGTTGCGAACCTGACAGCTTTATTGTAGGCTATTTAGTGTCATCATTAAGGCAAAATAACGGTATGTATGTTATTAATCAATATTAGCCTACTATGCAGGTAGCCTAATGAACTTTGGATGAAGCTTGAACTTCGAGAACTCCATGAGAACAGCCTCTTGGAATTGATGTTTGACACTTTCATTGCATAATCAAACGAAATTCGCTGAACAAGCAGGCTAATTTGGCGTTTTCTAAGGTGAGACTGAAGCCATTGATAGCTTATTCTCAGCTGTTGCAGGTCCTTTTAACGAAATTTAACCGCATATATTTTGTAAAATAACAGCCCTGTCTGGAATTACCGGGAACTCATAGGCTAATGGTTAGTCCGAATAATATTGATCATACTCCATTTAGCCTATTCCTTGATCACACTAAACATGCACGAGCATGTCTGTTTCGCCATCAAGCAATCCGCCAAGGTGGAAAAGCAGGCTTTTAAAGGGAATGGGATATGACATTTTGATTGGTTTATTGCATGTCACGCCCAAGACACACCTATAATTAATGAAGCGACTAGGTTCAGCCCAGTTGCACCTTGCGCCATGCTTAGCGCCAAAAAAACACGCCGTTAAAATAGCAAAAGTGGACTTGGACACGCCCAAAATTGACTTTACGCCATGCGCTTAGACTAAGCGCCAAGATCGCCAAGATATGGCCCGTGATGTTTCATAACTGCTGTGTTTCGCCAGATTGAATATTGTAACGAAACTGGGTTGTAATGAAAGTGGTTGTTTTGAAAGCTGGGAACGTTTCTTCAGTATTATTGTCCTGCTTATTTTATTAGGTTCTGTCACACAGTTTGACTGTTAGGATAAACAACAGATGTGACAAGACACATAGAATGAAAGGAAAGCTTTTATGCATGCCTGCTGATCGTAACATTTCTTAGATCGGACAATACATGTTTACAAGTTCTCTCTATTTTAAATGTGACAAAATTCTGAATGAAAAATACAGTACACATGATAAACGAAAATTAAATATACAGTACACTTGATAAACGCATGTTCAAAATTATGTTCAACATAGACTCTGTTTGTATCTTCGAGTGCTGTGGGATTGTAAAATCCACAATGTGGAGACAGTTATACATGTTAAAGCAGTGTGGCATGCTGCCAGGTGTAGCCACTTACCAGGGTTGTCAGAATAAAAAAGAACATTAAATAAATAATAAAATACTTTATATGACCCCCAATTTTGTGGTGAAAGATACAAAAACATGTGGGAGCTGGTTAAAAGGAGAGGTAGCTATTAGAGTTACACAAACTCACAGCATGGCCGTGTTAGTCACTCCTTCTAAAGGAAATTATAAAGGACCAGGTGTAGGCAACTGAAAACACCTGGAATGATATCCTTAGGTGTGTGGGCTTGTAGGTGAGATGGCCGCTGTCTCTGGTCCTGAAGCTCACATAGGCCCTGATTTAATAAGACCTTTAGCATGTGCAGAGCTTGGCTGCGTCCCAGTACTCGAAAAATGCATCCTCCTGTCCTCCACGATCACCTCCTCTTCTCCGTGCCCTGGAAACCAACCTTTGTGTCCTAATCTAATGTTGCTGATCACGTATTAATTACATATTAATGGTTACATATTAAAGAATGTCTCGATTCAAACCGCAATTTGTATACTGTACATGCAACTACTTGTACTAGAAACGTACAGGCAGTTTTGCATACTTCCGGGTAGGAGACGAGTGGAGGAAAGGAGGTGAGGAGCGAAGAATATTGAGACAAACCTCCTTTTAGTACATGCAAAACCAATAAAATGACCAGTGATTGGTTATGGTATTTGTTTTGCACCAATCATTGGTTGTGTTATTAGTTTTGCTTTGAGAGACAGCAGGGCAGGGCTTGCCCTCCTCACTTTCCTACTGATAGAGCTTCCCGTTGGAAGACCCGCAGAACCATCCACTCCCAGGGCTACAAACATTCAGCTTATTGAACATATTCACAAGTCTTTATGGCAAATAAAGGCATTAATATTCACACAAATGTGCCTACTTCACACTTTTCTCAGGGAGTCAGTGAAATTATGGCGCCTATCTAGAAAACAATGTCTTTCGTCCTGTCATTGCTGAAGTGTCGTGGGTACTTTTTTTTTTCTGGTTTCAAAGATTTTCGAGGTAATGGTACTGGCACATGACCCCATTAAAGAATATGAGAAACTTAGCTTTGAGGCAAAACGGACAAGAAAAGATCAGCCTACACGCAAAACTGTTACTTTGAAAGTTTTGAGCTCAGATTCACGAGAGTGGGTTAAATGGAATCAGTAGCAGTTCTAGACCATTTCAACTAGGGGGGCCAGGCTGGGGCCAGTTGTTCTGTTAGGGGGGCCAATTACATTACACCAATAAGCCATTTTCCTCACTGCATTGCGGACATTAAGAGATAAAAGACAATGTTTAAAATCATTCAAAATTTTATTGTCTTTTTCTCTTCCTCTGACATATTTCCACATGTGATGTGATGAAGTTACATCAACCATATTCTGTGTTTTTAATAGGAGGGGGGGGGTATTGTGTTGTGTTGTGTTATTATTACATTTAGCTGTGTTGATGGGGCGGGGCTAAGGCTAAGAGCCTAGCAGTGGCCATACCTATTTAAAAGGGAGTAATGGAGCAAAGTAATGGGGTATTTTCCAATCAAATGGTTCCGCAGAGAAATGTTGGAATCTGTTGGTTTAGACACTGTGAAAATGTATTAACCCTTGTGTGGTGTTCGTGTTTTTGTTACTCACCCAGTGTTCGCGGACCCACAACATTATTGGGTTTTTAAAACAATAAAGCCATAACAATTTACGTAAAAATACTTCACAGATATTTACTTTATCTCAATTACAAGCAATATAGACAGCATATATGGTTAATATTGACCATTTACCTCTGCTAGATCACATTTATCAATAAATGTGATATTTGTTTTTTGTGATAAAATGTGATTTTTGTGTTCTTTTACATGTTCTTCACAGAAAATGAGCCAAGGCCAATGAGTCTCAGGTTGAAAAAAATTATGAATTGTATCATTTTTCTTTTAGTAAACATTGAATACGGGTCCCACAGACCCGAACACCACACAAGGGTTAAAACATGTCTTGTTATCTTTGGAGGTATCTTGGTTTTATTCTTTCCTTTTCAATGCGTATTAATTGATGTAGACCCAGAACACAAATATATTTTTTGCGATTCTGCAGAATATTGGAATATCCTCCATCCTATGGGAAATGAGAAAGAGAGAGAGAATTGAATTTAGAAACCAGCTTTATTGTCCCAGCTCAACAACATATTAAAATGACACTCAAAATTAACTCAAAAGAGCAATAAAAAGGAGGAAAGGGAGAGAGAGTAATGTTACATGACTAATTTCTTGTGTTTGACAGAATTTAATTTCTTTCTTTAGTGTGTGTTTACTTGTAGTTAAATTTGCTATTGCTTATCTGTTTATGTCAGTATATGCTTTGGCAATGTAAGTGTACCCTTACCATGCCAATAAAGCTCATTTGAATTTGAATTTGAGAGAGAGAGAGAGGGAGAGAGGATTGAATTTAGAAACCAGCTTTATTGTCCCAGCTCAACAACATATGGGTAATTCCATGTCAAATCAATCAGTTTTCTGAAAAGTTCCTGTATGACCCTCTCAGATTTTGATGAAACTCCATCATAATAATCCATTGTGTGAAAAATGAACACACACAAAAAATTAGCCTCATACGACATGTTGTTTCCGAGATATGGCCTCCTAAAATTTGCTCGAAACCTCTGTCTTTCGCACTCGTGTCGTGAAAATGCGCAAATGTGATTTTTTCAGAATTTGGAAGCTTATAACTTGGGATTGGTAACAGTTATAGAGCTGAAACATGGCATCGTAACTTACTTTCCTCCAAATTGCAAGACGGACGGTTGTGTTTGTTACTTTTTTTCACCCGGACCCAACTTTGGATGGATGTCATTCCTTTACAAATGAATTTATTAGCCTGTACTTGCTTGTGACCATAGACATACACCTATAGATAATAGATCTGTGATATGGGATGTATATGTCCACTCGTATGGGCACAGAGTGACCTTGAAAATCACCAAAAACATGTGCAGCTGAACAAAGTGGGTACTTTGGGTGCATATAACTTGAAAAGGGAAGGGGGTACAAGTAATCTGAGATTCAGCCAGGTTCGTGCAATACAGAGGAAAGTAAGTTAGGATACCAAGTTTCAGCTCTATAACTTTTACCAATCCCAAGTTATAAGCTTCCAAAGTCAGGAAAAATCACATTCGCGCGTTTTCACGACTCGCGAAAGACGGAGGTTGTGAGCAAATTTCAGGAGGCCATATCTCGGAAACGACAT
>CM056390.1:8384581-8394581 GCA_029718625.1 Synaphobranchus kaupii | reverse complement strand
CTGTGTCTGTTTGTTTTAACACTGTGTGTGTATGTTCCTGTGTGTTTGCCCCTGTGTGTGTATGTGTGTGTGTATGCATGTTTGTGTGCATGTGTGTGTCTGTGTCTGTTTGTTTTAACACTGTGTGTATGTTCCTGTGTGTGTATGCATGTTTGTGTGCGGCGGGTGTGTGTGTGTGTGTGTGTTTGTGTGCATGTGTGTGTCTGTCTGTGTCTGTTTGCTTTAACACTGTGTGTATGTTCCTGTGTGTGTAGGCATGTTTGTGTGCGTGTGTGTGTCTGTTTGTTTTAAACATGTTCCTGTGAGTGTATGTAAGTGTGTATTCCCCTGTGTGTGTGTGTGTGTGTGTGTGTGTGTGTGTGTGTGTGTGTGTGTGTGTGTGTGTGTGTGCGTGCGTGCGTGTGTGTGTGTGTGTGTGTGTGCATTTGTGTGTGTGTGTGTGTGTGTGTATGTGCGTGTCCCTGTGTGTGTGTGTGTGTGTGTGTGTGTGTGTGTGTGTGTATGTGCGTGTCCCTGTGTGTGTGTGTGTGTGTGTGTGTGTGTGTATGTCTGTGTCTCTGTGTATGTTTTGGTAATGTAGGTAGTGTGAGCTCTTCAGCACCTATGTGTGTCTAATGTCAACCCCTCAGAGGGCAATAGACAGAGGGGGTATCAGCTGGGATTATGGCTAATGAGAGGAGAGTGAAGCCAGATGTACACAAGACAGGACACTGCTGCTCTGGAGCTACTGAGGGAGAGACAGGACACTGCTGCTCTGGAGCTACTGAGGAAGAGACACGACACTGCTGCTCTGGAGCTACTGAGGAAGAGGACAGGACACTGCTGCTCTGGAGCTACTGAGGAAGAGACAGGACACTGCTGCTCTGGAGCTACTGAGGAATAGACAGGACACTGCTGCTAGAGCTACTGAGGAAGAGACAGGACACTGCTGCTCTGGAGCTACTGAGGAAGAGACAGGACACTGCTGCTCTGGAGCTACTGAGGAAGAGACAGGACACTGCTGCTCTAGAGCTACTGAGGAAGAGACAGGACACTGCTGCTCTAGAGCTACTGAGGAAGAGACAGGACACTGCTGCTCTGGAGCTGCTGAGGAAGAGACAGGACACTGCTGCTCTGGAGCTACTGAGGAAGAGACAGGACACTGCTGCTCTGGAGCTACTGAGGGAGAGACAGGACACTGCTGCTCTGGAGCTACTGAGGAAGAGACAGGACACTGCTGCTCTGGAGCTACTGAGGGAGAGACAGGACACTGCTGCTCTGGAGCTACTGAGGAAGAGACAGGACTGCTGCTCTAGAGCTACTGAGGAAGAGACAGGACACTGCTGCTCTGGAGCTACTGAGGAAGAGACAGGACACTGCTGCTCTGGAGCTGCTGAGGAAGGTGGCATTAGACATCTCTAATAGTACTTTCTGAAGATGTTCAGTTAATGGGACTTAAATCAGTACCCTGGAGGTGCTGCATGGCTCTACGTACCTCCTCTCTCCTGTCCTCTCCTGTTCAATCTATATCTCTTTCTCTCCCTTTCTAAAATGTCTCTATGACTGTGTCAGAGCCCTATCTATTGTGTCCTGTCTCCTCTGTACTGTTTACTGTGTACTGTTTAGTACACGATGTGCAGTAAATATCCTCCGTACTGAGAGCGTTAACTACTTGACTGCTTGACTACTTTCTTGTCCTGTCAACTCAACAAGCATACTCAATAGTGTGGAAGAGTGCTGATTCGGACACAGACTAGCTCTGTCTCTCTCTCTCTCTCTCTCTCTCTCTCTCTCTCTCTCTCTCTCTATTATTCAGTGTGCACGTTTGGAGGGGGTCTTGCACATAGTTAGGAAATGGTGTATGGTGTTGGGTGGTGGGTATTCTCACGCTGTATTTATCTATGGGCCAAAGTATAGCATTCCAAGAAAACGAGAAGTGGTGCTTTTAAACTTCTTGCTGGGGAAAGCAAAGGCTGCAATCTGGATGACTCAGCACAGAATAGGTGGTACAGGATCTTTGGAAACCGTACATGTTTTAAGATGTCTAATTCGTAAACGTCTGCTTACTGAGTTGGCATACTTTAAATTGGTGGGCAATATCAAGGGTTTCTGGGGGATTTGGGGTGTGGGGGATTGTATTTGTACAGAGAACGAAGAAGGGCAATTAGACCTACTCTTCTCTAGGTAAGAAGAGCTGTATAGGTGGGTGTTTTTTATTTATTTTTCTTGGTTTCTATTTGTTTGAAATTTTGGGTTTCTCGGAAGGGTTTTTAAGTTCTGTGTTTTTATTTTTTACTTTTACTTTCATTATTACCCTTGCCTGTGTGAGTGGATGTTCTTTTAACGCCTAAAATACATGAACACGTAGGTCTCTCCTTTGATTTCTTTTTGTTTGTGCAATAAAGGAGACCAAAAAGTTAAAAAAAGTCTCTCTCTCTCTCTCTCTCTCTCTCCCTCTCTCTCTCTCTCCCTCTCTCTCTCCCTCTCCCTCTCCCTATCCCTCTCTCCCTTTTTGTCCTCTTCTCCACTCCCCTTGCCTGTGAGTGCTTGACATGAATTTGCACTTGACTACGTTGACAGCATGTAGTTACCATGATAAATCACCAAGCCACAACCCTTCCCAACACCCACAACCACAGCCCCTCCCACACCTCCTCTCCCCCTCCCCCTCCCCCCAGGCCATGACCAGCAGTAGACTAGGATCCGTAGGTCAGCAGCATTAAGCCTGCTTTAACAGCTATATATATATATATATATATACACACACTCACCTGTGCCTGTAGTCACTGCCTGCACCCTGTTGCTGTATAGAGTCTCTTTCAGTATAAAGCTCTTTACTATTCCTTTAAAGGGGCTGGGCAAACTCACAGGTGGCACTGTAGCTCACAGCAGCGAGTGGGTGCAAAAACAAGGGGTGGGACAGGGTGATTTTGTTGCTCCCAGTTTGGAGAAATGAGACATTTTGTTAAACATGTACTGTACAACCTTTGCAGTAGGTCCAAACTTTTTTTTTTCAATTTTTCTTTTTTTCTATTGCAGTTTTTTCCCGTTGTAGATGTGCGGATCTTGTCATCTGGGTTTGAGTGTAGAGTGCACTTTATATCATCCTGGCTGTTTGGCTCATGCTGTAGAGTCTTCCAAGCCTTCGGTCTATCAAAAAAAGCACACACAATAGTCTAACTACACTGCGCGCAGTTGGAAAGAGCCGTCCTGGAACTCGCCGATCAGTTACTCTCATTCAGGGGAAGTTCAGATGGGTTCGCTAATAATGGTGGACTGGTAGAGCTGTTTTCCATTGCGCTTTCTACTGCCTTTAGTATGTTTTTAAAGCTACTGTGCAATGAAAAAAGAAAAAACCCAGTGCTTCCCTTCACTGGCCCTGAGCAGTTTCACAAAAACAACATAATTTACAAGGTTATCCTGCCGAAATGGCTCAAGCAGTACTAGCACAGAGGGTCCTTGACTGTTTGTTGGAGGACAGGAACCAGCTGTGCAGTCCCACGTAATTGGGGTCCTTGCCACAGTGTCATAGGTACGCTAACAGAGCTTCGATATCCACTGTCAGGGCAGGTAGCCCTTGAGCCAAAAGAGGAAAATAGGGCTTTGTCTGTAGCTATCTGGCAGCCCAATGCCATTTTTAAAAATCTCATACAGTCTCTCCCTTTTTTCTTCTCTGAACTTGCTAGAATGACATTGCTTGCTAACAGGTTGGCTAGCAAATAATGTTGTGGGAGAGATGAAGTTGGGCTAAAAAGTAAAGAGAGATTGTTATTGCATCGGAGTACAGTGGGGCTGAGACCTGAGTTTCCTTTACTGTGCTTGTTTTTTTTAAATGGAAATGTGAAGCATGCTCTCCTATTTAGGCCAGCACATAATGTTGTGAGATGGAGTTGTGCATGAAGCCAGAATTTAAGGAAAGATGTGCCATGAAGGCTCCCAAAGCCCTGGAGGCATACAGGTGGATGCGTCACCACTCACCACACAGTTACATAGGTCTGTATTTGCTGAACATTTTTTCCGTAACTTTGACTTGAAGGTAAACACAAGCGTTACATTTGTTTTTCACAAGTGAAGGTGAACTGATGAAGGTAATGTTAGTGATCACTGCAGCCCCTAAACTGTGTTTGTGGAGAAAATAACTTATTTGATTTGTTAGTCAAAAGGACAAATTGATTGAATTCCAGCCACTGACCCAGAGTGGCAAGACAGGATCACTTAAACAGCATTTAATCCAAATAAGGACTTTAAATGTGGCTGAGAAAGAAAAAAAAAACTGAAATTTTGCATGTTGTGTCCTTTACTGAAACTGTACTGATGCCATGGTGGAGGATGATGGACGCTGGGTAAAGTAGTCTTAATTATCTCTGGCAGTAAGCATTACTACAACAGTTTTACAGACAATACAATTTCCTGTCATCAGATTAAGCAAAATGAGACAGATTCTCAAAGTAGGCTAGTGTTTGGAAGTTTTTAATGTGTATAAATAGCTTTATGGTAAATACATGAACCAATCGTGGTAAAGTATGCTGTCTCATGTTTAATCACTTGCACTTGCTGTAAGAAAGACAGAATGACTGAATTTTTAAATATAGTATGATGTATCAGACTGTTAATGATATGACTCTATGTGAGGAGATGGATTGCTGTGGCTCCTGAACAATGTCAAGCTCTAACAGATTCTCAGTTTCTCCTTGTTGTTCGAACGACTCAATGACACAAGATACCGCTGCTTAGAATTAGGCATTCCTGATCATTCTGGAGTCATTTAAAAGAGAAGGTGTGATCGTTTGTTTTTCATTGTGCTCTCGCCACATTTCCCGCCTGTGTCCCTTACTGAGGACCCGCAGAGAGACCGGTGATGGAAACGCAGGGCGGGCTGGAAAAGTGCCTGAGAGAAATGTGTGAGAGGTAGTCTCACTGAGGTCTCACTGTCTGTTCTCACTGAGGTCTCACTGTATGTTCTCAGTGCTGTAACCTGGTATAAGGGGACTATCAGCTCTAAGCTCTTTCCATCTCCTATAAAACCCAGGGGTTCTTAACCTTTTCTGATCCAGGGACCCAGGTATCCAGGGACCCTCACCCAGGCTCAAGGGCATCCAGGTGACCCCCATCACAAGTTAAAAAGTGTTTATTTTTAATATTTTTATTAAAATTATATATGTTATGTATAGTCATTACATATCAAGTCTGGCCGGGGAGCCCCTACAGTACCTTCAAGGACCCCCTGCTGAAAACCCAGGATCTATTTGAAGCAGCCTGGACAATTCCTTTATGCACAGAGTAAACACTAAACAGGATCTAGTTGCCAGCTAGTAGCCTCACTTCCTTTTGAATCAGGTTGCGGCTTGTTACTTTACTTCCTGTTTAGGCTCTTTGGGAAAACTGTCTTGTCAAACACGAGACAGTAAAATCACTAATTGTTTTTTTTTTTTAAGTATTAAATTTGCATCTGGTGGGCAACCATTCTCTCTTTGTGCTTCACAAGGTGTTACTACCCTGGGATCTCCTATAAAGGCTATAGTTTTTAGTAGAACTAGGAACGTTCAATAGTGATTTAATTTAACAAATGAATATAAAATGTATGCCAGTTAGCAGACTCTAATAATGTTTGGTGAGGAGAGCGTTTCTAAATGCAAACTGTCAGGTCTGGTGAGATGCACATGGCCATGGAAGGATATATGTTCATAGCTTTGAGGAAGTTCAAAATGTAATTATCTTGAAGTGCTATTTTTCACGATTATGTAAAGCCCATTACTGCCGTGGTCGTTTTAGAATTCAGTTTTGGCTGCAAAAGCAAAAAAATATAAATCAAAAGGGCACGGACAGCTTCTCTCAAATTAATTATCACTCTTCCAATTATTTTATTACATGATAATTTTGTCCATTTGTTTTAATGTCTGGATTTGACAATCCCAGGGAAAATGTTTTTGCTGAATGTACGACGTACAGAGTAGACATCACAAATGTACAACTCTCTCTGATTAGGCACTACAAAATTTATGAAACGTTCACTATGCCATTCAATAATGGCTGGCTTTTACCCAAAATCAGTGTGTGCATGTGTGTGTGCGTGCGTACGTGTGTGCGTGCTTTCCTCGTTATTGAGAATTAACCTGCTCATTAATTATGATTCATTCTCATTAATTAATTATTCATTATTAATTGATTTTAATTGAAATGGACAGTCACATAACTGTCTCTCAGTGTCTATACCAGCAGTATTTCAGCAGTAGATGAGATGGGATTTCAGTCACATGCATGTCACACGCATGTCACACGCATGATTTCAGTCGCACGCATGTCTACTCTCTGAGAAACATGACAGACATGAGCAGGCTGACCACAAAAACTCTAGCGTGTCGACGTGTCACCTTGCGTCGGTAAAGAAGTCCTGTTCACGTCGTAGAATGCATTTATGCTTGTCAGTGTTGGTTTGACTTATTTTTCCCTTTCGCTAGTATGACCGAAACAGACGTGCGTTCAGAAGCAGTGATGCATGTTTATAACATATGGCCGTTAGCCCGTTAACTCAACGACAGGAAAAAGACCTCTGAAATCTGAGATTTTTGCTTAAACTCTTTTTGTATGGTAAATCCCTATACCTATATCCCATCAGCCATGTATGTTATTCATACAGCCCTGAATTATTCAATTTAATAAACAGCAGGTTTGCACATATGGATCAGAGACATTGCCCCATATGGATATTTGTAGTATGATTCTATCAGTGGCTTTCAGGTTGTGTAACTGGAAACCTTAAAGTTGCCATGGTTTCTTCTGGGACTTCCTGTCGTGTTGTCCGTAGAGACCATCGCAGTGGCACTTTCTTGTTTTCATTGATTCGGCAATGTGCCGCCACACCAACGCTGCCATCCGGCACATAGCCCTTCCACAGGCTCTGCGTTCATGCGTTCATGTGTTGTAAATGTTTGAACAGAGCATCTGATTTTCTGGGTTGTATTTAAAACTTTTTAAAATATTTTTCAGTCATGTTTGTCTATGCAGTATACAGTGTTTACCCATCTCAGAATAGGCATTGTTAAGGCTCCTTTTTCTGTGAAAAATGCTATATTGACTGTAGTTTCTCAGCGTCCTCTGTTTCTATTTTTCAACAGTAATCCCCACTGTTCCAGTCCTGCTCAGCGCTCCGGTGTTTAGTCTGTTCCGCTCAGCGTGCCGGCGTTTACTCTGTTCTGCTCAGCGCGCCGGCGTTTAGTCTGTTCTGCTCAGCGCGCCGGCGTTTAGTCTGTTCTGCTCAGCACTCCGGCGTTTACTCTGTTCTGCTCAGCGCGCCGGCGTTTAGTCTGTTCCGCTCAGCGTGCCGCGTTTACTCTGTTCCGCTCAGCACTCCGGCGTTTAGTCTGTTCTGCTCAGCGCTCCGGCGTTTAGTCTGTTCTGCTCAGCGCGCCGGCGTTTAGTCTGTTCTGCTCAGCGCGCCGGCGTTTAGTCTGTTCTGCTCAGCACTCCGGCGTTTAGTCTGTTCTGCTCAGCGCGCCGGCGTTTAGTCTGTTCTGCTCAGCGCGCCGGCATTTAGTCTGTTCTGCTCAGCGCGCCGGCGTTTAGTCTGTTCTGCTCAGCGCGCCGGCGTTTAGTCTGTTCTGCTCAGCGTGCCGGCATTTAGTCTGTTCTGCTCAGCGCGCCGGCGTTTAGTCTGTTCTGCTCAGCGCGCCGGCGTTTAGTCTGTTCTGCTCAGCGCGCCGGCGTTTAGTCTGTTCTGCTCAGCGCGCCGGCGTTTAGTCTGTTCTGCTCAGCGCGCCAGCGTTTAGTCTGTTCTGCTCAGCGCGCCAGCATTTAGTCTGTTCTGCTCAGCGTGCCGGCGTTTAGTCTGTTCTGCTCAGCGCTCCGGCGTTTAGTCTGTTCCGCTCAGCGCTCTGGCGTTTAGTCTGTTCCGCTCAGCGCTCCGGCGTTTAGTCTGTTCCGCTCAGCGCTCCGGCGTTTAATCTGTTCCGCTCAGCGCTCCGGCGTTTAGTCTGTTCTGCTCAGCGCGCCGGCGTTTAATCTGTTCCGCTCAGCGCTCCGGCGTTTAGTCTGTTCTGCTCAGCGCGCCGGCGTTTAATCTGTTCTGCTCAGCGCGCCGGCGTTTAATCTGTTCTGCTCAGCGCGCCGGCGTTTAATCTGTTCTGCTCAGCGCGCCGGCGTTTAGTCTGTTCTGCTCAGCGCGCCGGCATTTACTCTGTTCTGCTCAGCGCGCCGGCGTTTAGTCTGTTCTGCTCAGCGCGCCGGCGTTTAGTCTGTTCTGCTCAGCGCGCCGGCATTTACTCTGTTCTGCTCAGCGCGCCGGCATTTAGTCTGTTCTGCTCAGCGCTCCGGCGTTTAGTCTGTTCTGCTCAGTGCCCCGGCGTTTAGTCTGTTCCACTCAGCACGCCGGTGTTTAGACGCTGTTCTCCCCGTCCCGACAGAATGTGAATTCGATTAATGTCACCAAATGACTTCCTCAGCAATGGCTCTTACCCTGGCGGAGGCCAGACCTACTGCAGAACCCCCCGTTCAGGAGGAGGAGAGGCGCTCGCGCATTTGACTGCGCCTCCTCTTCTGAACTCCTCCCTGGTTTCTGTACCCACTCTGTTCAGGAGGAGGAGAAGCGAGGAAGCACTCGCGCGTTTGACTGCGCCTCCGTTCTCTGTACTCCTCCCTCGTTTGCCCACTCGCTTGCTTGACAAGGTTAATCTCAGAGCGGCCCCTGTCCTTGAATTATTTACAGGTATAAAGCAAACAGAAGGTGCGGTTAAAAAGCCTGGCGTTTGCTCGCATTGGCTCTGCAGTTCTAAAGGGTTCCGGGTCGTTCCGTGATCACGGTCACCCTGCACCCTGATCTCTCCACACTGGCCCAACTTCCTGCCTTTATGAAACCCGTTATGAAGACCGTGCGCTGAAATGCTTTGAAATGTTTTCAACAATAAATTACTGTTCTTCCATTTTACTGAAAGCTTCAGCTGGAGCTCTAGGCTCATTGCTGCTGCTGTAGTCCAGTTCCATGCAACTTCATAGTTCAGTTAAATGGTGCCAGAACTTTTGGGGAGATGGGGGGGGGGGTTCACACACCCCAACCCCAATGGTTACCTGACCACCACTTGCTCCCTGCTCACCTGCCCAGGTATATGTGGCCACTGACCCACAATGCTGACCCCCCCCTCCCCAGGACAAACCGGTCAACGGAGAACCATTTTGGCCCTGCTTCAGATAATCAGTAAATCCCGTTTCCTGTCGATGGCCATTACTGCACGTGTCATGGCTGCTAAACCACTGCCGCATTAGCCAGGCCCAGCAGAGCCTCCTGTCGCCATGCAGGAGGAGGATGGTCATTGGATTAGCCCTGATAATCGACCAATGAACATCCAGCCATCCGTCTTTGTGTGCGGGAAACCTGTAAGGCACACAGGAGAGAGGGGTTGCTGTTGGCAGCTGCAGATCGGCCATATTTCCTATGTTATTTTTATAGATGTAAAACTCTCATAGTCCACTGAGCAAATGTGTAGGTGTTTCACAATTTCAGACAAACTATGATGAAGCCATTAATTTTGGTATTAATGCAAGTTTACAGCACCAACCAGAGTCATCCTTTCATAGAGGCTGACATAAGAGTGACATTGGAACACAAATTGTGCCACACACCTAAACAGCAGTGCTTTTGTCTCTGGCTCGAATGTAACCTATATGTTCAGATTACAGAACACATATTGCACACATAATATATTGAATATATATTTTATATATTATTTACACATGTTTCTTCTTATTATTTTTCACCTTCTCTTCTTCTTCCTTCTTCTTTCTTATTCTTCTTCTTCTTCTTATTCTTTGTTCTTTCTTGTTCTTTCTTTTTCTTCTTAAATTTATCTCTTTTCCAAGTGCTCGAAGATGCTTTACAAAAAGCAAAGAAGCAAATATAAATAAATCAAAACAGGAAAAAGATATAACAATGCAAAGAAAACAATAGTAGCTAACAAGAAAAAAAATTCAAGCAAGTGTGAAGGACAACATAAGCACAGTGGAACTAGGTAACTACAATGCTACTTTGACC
>CM056390.1:8327483-8384081 GCA_029718625.1 Synaphobranchus kaupii | reverse complement strand
GGTGGTGGAGAGGAGTCACAACACTGTGTGAGTGAGAATTACACACATGCACAATTATACACAGACACACACACTCTCACATGTACGGCTACATTCAAACATATGCACACACATACACACCTACACACACATGTACACACTCTCATATGCACAGCTATATACAAACATATGCACACACACACACACACACACACGTTCTCACATGTACAGCTATATAAAAAACGTATGCACACAAACACACACACACACACACACACGTAAACACGCACATACACACACACACACTCACATGTACGGCTACATTCAAACATATGCACTCACACACACATACACACAGACACACACACACACACATTCTCAATGTACGGCTACATTCACAAATATGCAGTCACACTCACTCGCATGCAATTATAAAAGTACCTCTCTCTTACTGCATATTTACTGCCTTCATATCTAAGTAACTTTCTGTTTTGTTCCTGTTACAGAACTGCACGTGTCGTGTTTAGTCATACTCATAAACTCCAATAACAGACATGCTTAGCGGTTGATAAAAGGGGCTCTTTTTTCTATGTGTATTCTTCTTTCTGTGCCTCCTATTCACTCCCAATAAAAGAAACGGCATAATTACAGGCATTCGTCCACTTCCCCCTCGATTTGTGGACAGGAGATCACACAGGGGCATTAATGGGGTACACAAATCTGTCCCCGCAGACTAAGTGCCGCCTTTTCACTCCAAATCTGCTTTGCCTGTCCCGTAAAATGGCCAAGCATTAGCAAACGTACAGGTACGCCCACAGGTACGCCCACAAGTATTCACTTGCTAATGACGTTCTTTCCCGCTTTCTTTTATGATTAGTTATAAAAGATCCACCGCCCACCTACCACTGTATCAAAAGGTGCTGCTGAAAAGCCATTGTTAGCATAGCTTTGAATTATGTGTGAGGCTGCTAACCTCAAGAGAAACGGGATAGCACCATTTAACCTCCCTATTATATTAGCATTTAGCTGCCGTTTCTGTTTAGGTGTTGCCTCGGGTCAGTATAAAAGAAAAACATAAAAGTTCCAATAGTCATTTCGGGTCATAGACCCTAACATAATGGGAAGGCTAAATATATTTAAATGGCCCTGCTTATACCATACCTACCAGACAAAGAACTATCCTAATCTATACTGCTAGACTGCTCCTTGTCCCTGGGGTTTGGGTTAAAACCAGGGTAGAGGGTGTTACCAGTTTTTATGCTCCAAAACTCTGGAACCCACAGAATGTGGGAGCCCCCCCCCCCCCCCCCCCCCCCCCCCCCCCCCCCCCCCCACAAACCTCTGTTCCTCTGTTTTTAAATCACTTAAAACATACATTTTTAAGAAGGCCATAATTTATTTTGAAATCCTCTTTTTCTTGTTTTATTAGGTTACTTATATTTTATTAATTTGTTTTTGTATTATGGGTATGGTGGTGGTGGTGTGTGTGTGTGTGTGTGTGTGTGGGGGGGGGGGTGGGGGTTGCTTAAACTCTTTTTGTATGGTAAATCCCTATACCTATATCCCATCAGCCATGTATGTTATTCATACAGCCTTGAATTAATTCAATTTAATAAACAGCAGGTTTGCACATATGGATCAGAGACATTGTCCCATATGGATATTTGTAGTATGATTCTATCAGTGGCTTTCAGGTTGTGTAACTGGAAACCTTAAAGTTGCCATGGTTTCTTCTGGGACTTCCTGTCGTGTTGTCCGTAGAGACCATCGCAGTGGCACTTTCTTGTTTTCATTGATTCGGCAATGTGACGCCACACCAACGCTGCCATCCGGCACATAGCCCTTCCACAGGCTCTGCGTTCATGCGTTCATGTGTTGTAAATGTTTGAACAGAGCATCTGATTTTCTGGGTTGTATTTAAAACTTTTAAAAATATTTTTCAGTCATGTTTGTCTATGCAGTATACAGCGTTTACCCTTCTCAGAATAGGCATTGTTAAGGCTCCTTTTTCTGTGAAAAATGCTATATTGACTGTAGTTTCTCAGCGTCCTCTGTTTCTATTTTTCAACAGTAATCCCCACTGTTCCAGTCCTGCTCAGCGCTCCGGTGTTTAGTCTGTTCTGCTCAGCGCTCCGGCGTTTACTCTGTTCCGCTCAGCGTGCCGGCGTTTAGTCTGTTCTGCTCAGCGCTCCGGCGTTTAGTCTGTTCTGCTCAGCGTGCCGGCGTTTAATGTGTTCCGCTCAGCGCGCCGGCATTTAGTCTGTTCCGCTCAGCGCCCCAGCGTTTAGTCTGTTCTGCTCAGTGCCCCGGCGTTTAGTCTGTTCTGCTCAGCGTGCCGGCGTTTAGTCTGTTCTGCTCAGCGTGCCGGTGTTCAGTCTGTTCCGCTCAGTGCCCCAGCGTTTAGTCTGTTCTGCTCAGCGTGCCGGCGTTTAGTCTGTTCCGCTCAGCGCTCCGGCGTTTAGTCTGTTCTGCTCAGCGCTCCGGCGTTTAGTCCGTCCCGACAGAATGTGAATTTGATTAATGTCACCAAATGACTTCCTCAGCAACAGCTCTTACCCTGGCGGAGGCCAGACCTACTGCAGAACCCCCCGTTCAGGAGGAGGAGAGGCGCTCGCACATTTGACTGCGCCTCCTCTTCTGTACTCCTCCCTGGTTTCTGTACCCACTCTGTTCAGGAGGAGGAGAAGCGAGGAAGCACTCGCGCGTTTGACTGCGCCTCCGTTCTCTGTACTCCTCCCTCGTTTGCCCACTCGCTTGCTTGACAAGGTTAATCTCAGAGCGGCCCCTGTCCTTGAATTATTTACAGGTATAAAGCAAACAGAAGGTGCGGTTAAAAAGCCTGGCGGTTTGCTCGCATTGGCTCTGCAGTTCTAAAGGGTTCCGGGTCGTTCCGTGATCACGGTCACCCTGCACCCTGATCTCTCCACACTGGCCCAACTTCCTGCCTTTATGAAACCCGTTATGAAGACCGTGCGCTGAAATGCTTTGAAATGTTTTCAACAATAAATTACTGTTCTTCCATATTACTGAAAGCTTCAGCTGGAGCTCTACGCTCATTGCTGCTGCTGTAGTCCAGTTCCATGCAACTTCATAGTTCAGTTAAATGGTGCCAGAACTTTTGGGGAGATGGGGGGGGGGTTCACACACCCCAACCCCAATGGTTACCTGACCACCACTTGCTCCCTGCTCACCTGCCCAGGTATATGTGGCCACTGACCCACAATGCTGACCCCCCCTCCCCAGGACAAACCGGTCAACGGAGAACCATTTTGGCCCTGCTTCAGATAATCAGTAAATCCCGTTTCCTGTCGATGGCCATTACTGCACGTGTCATGGCTGCTAAACCACTGCCGCATTAGCCAGGCCCAGCAGAGCCTCCTGTCGCCATGCAGGAGGAGGATGGTCATTGGATTAGCCCTGATAATCGACCAATGAACATCCAGCCATCCGTCTTTGTGTGCGGGAAACCTGTAAGACACACCGGAGAGAGGGGTTGCTGTTGGCAGCTGCAGATCGGCCATATTTCCTATGTTATTTTTATAGATGTAAAACTCTCATAGTCCACTGAGCAAATGTGTAGGTGTTTCACAATTTCAGACAAACTATGATGAAGCCATTAATTTTGGTATTAATGCAAGTTTACAGTGCCAAACAGAGTCATCCTTTCATAGAGGCTGACATAAGAGTGACATTGGAACACAAATTGTGCCACACACCTAAACAGCAGTGCTTTTGTCTCTGGCTCGAATGTAACCTATATGTTCAGATTACAGAACACATATTGCACACATAATATATTGAATATATATTTTATATATTATTTACATATATATATATATTATTTTCAAGGATTTACACACGTTTCTTCTTATTATTTGTTCTTTCTTGTTCTTTCTTTTTCTTCTTAAATTTATCTCTTTTCCAAGTGCTCGAAGATGCTTTACAAAAAGCAAAGAAGCAAATATAAATAAATCAAAACAGGAAAAAGATATAACAATGCAAAGAAAACAATAGTAGCTAACAAGAAAAAAAAATTCAAGCAAGTGTGAAGGACAACATAAGCACAGTGGAACTAGGTAACTACAATGCTACTTTGACCAACAGTGAGTTTTAACAGCTTTCTTTCTGAGAGCACAAATGACTGCAATGTACACGTCCTCAAACACACAGGACAGACACGAGTGGAAAGTAAAGGTAGAGTGGAGAAACACAGGCTTTCCCTGTTACTCTGTGATATATAGGATGTCAGGAGAGAGAGAGAGAGAGAGAGAGAGAGAGAGAGAGAAAGAAAGAGAGAGAGAGAGAGAGAGAGAAAGAAAGAAAGAGAGAGACATTAATGCCAGGGATTGGAAGCAGTGGCTTCATCCACTAATTGGGTCTCTCAGAGCTTGTGAGTTCTCAGTGTT
This sequence comes from Synaphobranchus kaupii, assembly GCA_029718625.1. Lineage (NCBI taxonomy): Eukaryota > Metazoa > Chordata > Actinopteri > Anguilliformes > Synaphobranchidae > Synaphobranchus > Synaphobranchus kaupii. The sequence goes on along the minus strand of CM056390.1, from coordinate 8,379,696 downwards.
AATGAATCACACGGCTTCGTAGAGCAGGTGAACTCAGAGTCCTTTGCTCCTCCAAGATTCTATTCTCATCCATTGTGTTCCTGACGTGGTCCATACTTTAGGCGTCCAGCTGGTTACCATCTCTGGTGTGTTCTTTCGCAAAGGGCACCTCTATTTTATTTCGTTGTCATCAATATCTAATCTCTCCTTGAGATTTTTGGTCGCATAATGAGTGCTGGTAATGAGTAGCATTTTTCTCGGAAAAAGAAACAAGAATAAAATGGGTTAGGCCGGGTGAAAAATTATCCTTGACGGTCAGGCAATGGCAGGCTCTTTGATGCATAATTTAATTAGCCAACCAAGTACTATTCAAAGCTTCTAAAAAACTAAAGATAATGTAATGGCAAAGCTGTGAAAAATCTTTACTAATTAAAAATACAGTTCTTGGTCTTTTTTATGAGGTAAAACTAATCAGACAAGGGCATTCTTTGCCTTGGCTTTGTGTTTGTTATTAGAAAATGGTTCAAGTAGCAGAGCTTTGGTAGCAGGTAGACTTTACTCAGCTGTGTCTTTGCTTGTCACGCTTGTCTTTACATGTCACTAAAGGAGAGAGAAACATTATTTTCCAGAGCAGTAATTAATGTTTGAACAAGTATTTATTGATGACATTGTTTATTTTGAATTTGTAAGCATGTTTTTATTTTATTATTATTATTTTTTTCAGTTTTTAAAAAATAAATCTGTTCAATAGTTGGGAACGCATAAAAAAACCATCATATTACCAGAGGCTGTTGAAGGTTTTCAGTTACAATATCTTAACTTCGTTCTGATGGAGATGCTAATGGTTAACATGTCATGTCAGGTTTGGGTTGAGTTTGGCTGTGTTCACCGTGCCCCCTGTGTGACTTTACCATTTCTTTGAAACTTTCCTGGTGTTGCCGGCCTGATTTCTTCACTTCACAGAAGGTAGTGGAGATTCCTTAAAAAAAAACTGAATTGGGACAGGCCAAAAATACAAGCTCCCCACGCCTCCTGAAGGGACACCGAGCCTCAGTTTGTCTGCAGGTTGACATACTGTAGATGTTACAGGCTTGTTAAAGGCACCAGAAACTCGTCAACTATCTTCATTTAGCATTGAGATTTATCTGATATTATTCTCTTTAATCACTGAAGGAGTCCTCCAGAGCACAATTAATGAGATTAAGAGTTATTGCCTGTAGTAAGATGGCCGTTGTGTGAGGGTTTTTATAAAACATTGTCTAAAAACTCATGTGTGCACATGGAACCCTTCAACAAAGCCTCAGTAGACACTCTGATTGGCCCAGACATGTCACATGAGGACCCTTGGACAGCCAGTCATGTTTGAGTGATTTATTCAAAAATAAATTAGGCCTTGGGGAGGGAGTGTGAGCCCACACTAATTTGTTCTGTACAGCTATATGGCAACATCATATACTCATGAGAAAACGGTGGCGTTAAGTCAAGTTCAATATTTTTTTGTTTTTGAGTAGGGATGAACAGCCCGGTTCAGACCTGGGAAAGCAGGTGAGGTGAGTTAACTATGTAACTGCTTTAATTGCACAATTAAGAAGTGAGTATCAATGAAAGCCTGGGCACAGTGTAGCTCTCTAACGCCAGGTTTATGGAGCCGGGCTATATACAGTGTACTGCTATATGCAGTAATGCCAGTGACATGCCGGGCTATATACAGTGCACTGCTATATGCAGTAATGCCAGTCACATAGCTCTTTACATTATTTGTATCTGTTCTATGTACATATGTAGTGTAAATAGAAGATGGTTCTGTAGCCCATACTGATAATTTAATAACTGATTTATATTCTTTATATCTTTACAAACTGGTAAACACATTTCCTCATATACTGTATATGAAATGTTTTAGAGTACACTTGGTTATGTCCGTACAGTATATTTATTTTTCTATTCTAAATATAAATCATGTGTGAAATAATGAATACACATTAAGGAATAACTGTGGAATTAAAGTGGCATCCTGTGATCTCAGACTAGCGCGTTAGACTACTGTTTACAGGTTATTCTGCTGGTAAACTGTCTAAGAAGAAACATGAAAATTAATTTTATAATTATTATATAATACATTTTTATAGTAGCCCTATAAAGACACTGCTCTGATCAGTAGCCCTATAAAGACACTGCTCTGATCAGTAGCCCTATAAGACACTGCTCTGATCAGTAGCCCTATATAGACACTGCTCTGATCAGTAGCCCTATAAAGACACTGCTCTGATCAGTAGCCCTATAAGACAGTGCTCTGATCAGTAGCCCTATAAGACAGTGCTCTGATCAGTAGCCCTATAAAGACACTGCTCTGATCAGTAGCCCTATAAAGACACTGCTCTGATCAGTAGCCCTATAAGACAGTGCTCTGATCAGTAGCCCTATAAAGACACTGCTCTCATCAGTAGCCCTATAAAGACACTGCTCTGATCAGTAGCCCTATATAGACACTGCTCTGATCAGTAGCCCTATAAAGACACTGCTCTGATCAGTAGCCCTATAAAGACACTGCTCTGATCAGTAGCCCTATAAAGACACTGCTCTGATCAGTAGCCCTATATAGACACTGCTCTGATCAGTAGCCCTATAAAGACACTGCTCTGATCAGTAGCCCTATAAGACAGTGCTCTGATCAGTAGCCCTATATAGACACTGCTCTGATCAGTAGCCCTATAAAGACACTGCTCTGATCAGTAGCCCTATAAGACACTGCTCTGATCAGTAGCCCTATAAGACACTGCTCTGATCAGTAGCCCTATAAAGACACTGATCTGATCAGTAGCCCTATAAGACAGTGCTCTGATCAGTAGCCCTATAAAGACACTGCTCTGATCAGTAGCCCTATAAGACACTGCTCTGATCAGTAGCCCTATAAAGACACTGCTCTGATCAGTAGCCCTATAAAGACACTGATCTGATCAGTAGCCCTATAAAGACACTGCTCTGATCAGTAGCCCTATAAAGACACTGCTCTGATCAGTAGCCCTATAAAGACACTGATCTGATCAGTAGCCCTATAAAGACACTGCTCTGATCAGTAGCCCTATAAAGACACTGCTCTGATCAGTAGCCCTATAAGACACTGCTCTGATCAGTAGCCCTATAAAGACACTGCTCTGATCAGTAGCCCTATATAGACACTGCTCTGATCAGTAGCCCTATAAGACAGTGCTCTGATCAGTAGCCCTATAAAGACACTGCTCTGATCAGTAGCCCTATAAAGACACTGCTCTGATCAGTAGCCCTATAAAGACACTGCTCTGATCAGTAGCCCTATAAAGACACTGCTCTGATCAGTAGCCCTATAAAGACACTGCTCTGATCAGTAGCCCTATAAAGACACTGCTCTGATCAGTAGCCCTATAAAGACACTGCTCTGATCAGTAGCCCTATAAAGACACTGCTCTGATCAGTAGCCCTATAAAGACACTGCTCTGATCAGTAGCCCTATAAGACAGTGCTCTGATCAGTAGCCCTATAAAGACACTGCTCTGATCAGTAGCCCTATAAGACAGTGCTCTGATCAGTAGCCCTATAAAGACACTGCTCTGATCAGTAGCCCTATATAGACACTGCTCTGATCAGTAGCCCTATAAGACAGTGCTCTGATCAGTAGCCCTATAAAGACACTGCTCTGATCAGTAGCCCTATAAAGACACTGCTCTGATCAGTAGCCCTATAAAGACACTGCTCTGATCAGTAGCCCTATAAAGACACTGCTCTGATCAGTAGCCCTATAAAGACACTGTTCCAGTGTGTGGATGAGCCCCACAGTCTCATACTGAATCCGGATTGGCTGACTGTGGGCCCCACACCCCTACTTGTCGGTATTGTAGGCCAGGGATGGAGGGGTCAAATTACCGTGTTTCAGTGTACTCCCCAGTGTACTCCCCCTTGGTGCCCACAGTCTTCCTCTGACTCATGTATGTGTGAGCTCAACATGTGAGCTGTATGTATACACACACACACACACACACTCACAAACTCAGAAACACATACACACGCGCACACGCACTCACACATACATACACACACACACAATTAATTTGCCCTGCCTGATATCAGTCAATTTCCTTTATAAATTATATGTTTGGTCCTGTTGTGCTGTAGCGGTCTGTATGTGTCTCAAAGCTCACTATTTCTTGGCACTCAAAGCAGGCTGATCTACAGAGACTTGATTACAGTCACTGTCTGCAGTCCTGGCCAAGAAGGACCATATTCCAGAATTAAACATATTGGCTAGCTTTTTTTTAAATTGCACGGATTAAGTATGAAATTGCAGATGACTCACGGTGTCCAGATCCACACACAGGTGAGCTCTACCTGTTTGACGGCCCAATATTAAGTATACATCGTCATACGATCCCTACGGCGATGTGAGGTTACAATTATCCCGGGCTGGAGACTCGGCTCCACAGTGTACTGCTATCTGTCTGGTGTTCCCATCAGTCCACTCTGGCTTATCCCCTCATCTGCTGTCTGGAGTCAACTGGTGCCGGCAGGCGGTGTGCCGGCAGGCGGTGTGCCAGCAGGCGGTGTGCCTCGCGTTAGACGCCGACGCGTTCAGGTTACGGTGGATGTTGTCACGGCAGTATGTCCGTCTGTCCGTCCACCTGTCTGTCCCGACGCATCGCCTGTCGCCTGGCCATCGTCACGGAGACGGCGGCGGTGTCCCTTTCAGTCATTTCATGCCTTCCTGTCAGAGCTCCGCCTCCTCTCCGCTCCCCTTACCTGGTCGGACGCCGCGTGTTCACCTCTGATCTTCTGTGATAAAGAGAGGTTACTAACCCCTTTAGCAGACATAGTGGAAAATCCTGTCAGTTCCTCTGAACGACGGGATATCTGTTACTCCCTCTCTCTCTGTCTCTCTCTCTCTCTCTCTCTCTCTCTCTCTCTGGAGCACAAGGCCAGTTACAATTACCAGCCAGATTAACACTTTAACTCACATGTTAGGCGGTAAACTGAGACGGCAGGGTGCTTTTGTCCAAAGCCGGGCCGGTCTACAGTAGCAGAGACCTGTTAGAGCTCTTTACAGGGGTCAACCTGTCACTCCATTCAGCCAGCCCCCTTTGCACATCATAAAGATACCACGTTACATGCACAGCAAGTGAGCTATACCATACCAATCTGTGCATACAATATAATGCAAGGTATCGGGTGAATGGGAAGGCGACCCTTGTAGGAAAAATGGCTTGCCTGAAACCTTTGACAGTATGTTGCATAATTAAACACAGCTGAACTATTTTAAAAAAACACACTCCAGAAAGGACATTTCTAAAAGTTCTTTTTGTTTTTTTGCTGGCGAACGGGAATGGTGCTTCACATGCTCCACTCGAGTGCTTTATTATTATTTATTGAGAGTCTCTCGTTCCAAAAATAGCCGTGCTGTTCTTTTAGCGGGGGGAAAGAGCCGGGGACATTTGAGAAGGGAGCTGCAGACGCCATACTTTACAAAACAAAAATATAATCTATTCTATATCATTCACCACCGGGAGACCTGAGACAGATAAGGCCTTGTGGTGAACGTGAAAGCATATGAATGATCTACGAAAGGGAAAATTAATTAACTACAAAATACCATAGGATGCACTCATAATCTCACAGGCTAGCTTTATATGAATAAACCATAGTTCATATACTAATGCAAAACAATCCACACCCTATTTATTTAGTTTCAAGGTGATATAATGACAGAACCGAATGTCACTATATCACATGAAGCGATTATCTTTTTTTTTCTTTTTCTTTTTAATTATTAATAAATAAAATAAATAAAATGGCCTTTGTTTTTTCGGTGGAAAAGCCAGCCTGGAATCTTTCCTGACAGAAGCTGACAGGAGCTTTCTGCTCGGTCTGGTGTGACATTTTACACGACAGCTGTCTGCTTCTCCGGTGTCTGATTGCTTCTTTCTTAAACAGAATGAGTGTGCCTTTTCCCTCCTCTCCCAGAGGGTCCATTTGTGAACGGGTCCCTAGAGAGACGGAACGGCGAGGCCGCTCTCTGTCGTGTCATTAGGGTTGTGTTATTAGGGGACTGATTACTTTCACTCTCTCTTTCTCTCCGCTGATGGAAAACACCCGCAAATCGCCCATGCAGGTTTTACAATCGTTCGTACAGGTTTTGGAATGGTTCGTACAGGTTTTGGAATTGTTCGTACAGGTTTTGGAAGTGTTCATACATATTTTGGAATAGTTCGTACAGGTTTTCGAATTGTTCATACAGGTTTTGGAATCATTCGTACAGGTTTTGGAATCATTCATACAGGTTTTGGAATCGTTCGTACAGGTTTTGGAATGGTTCGTACAGGTTTTGGAATCGTTCGTACAGGTTTTGGAATCGTTCATACATATTTTGGAATAGTTTGTACAGGTTTTAGAATCGTTCATACAGATTTTGGAATCCTTCTTAGAGGTATTAGAATCGTCGATGCAGGTTTTGGAATTGTTCATACATATTTTGGAAAAGTTCGTACAGGTTTTTGAATTGTTCGTTCAGGTTTTTGAATCGCTCAGGCAGGTTTGAGAATTTGCAGGGATGCTGTCATGCCTTAGTTTTCAGTTTATTCCCCTATGTCAGTGCACAAGCTAAAGAACACAAGCTAAAGCCTGTAATGTTTTCTTTTTTTTTTTAAAGTATTTATAATGGTTTTGAAGCTTTGAAATATGGGTGACTGTCTCATGGAAGTTGACAGGTATGCAACCTGTATTTCAGCCTCTTTATACTGCACTATATAAAGGGGTTGAAAGAACAGAAAGTTTTACAGTCTGTGCCTACCTGCACACACAGGGGTGCATCTTTTTTTGGCAGAAATATAAAAATGAAGGATTTGTGCTATTTAAAGCAAAGCTGTGATACTGAGATGCAGGTAAGTGTGGCTGTGCTTCCCCACTGGTTCTGGTCCAGACCCAGGCTGAGGGGGTTTATGTAAGGGCACGTACAGACCTACAGCATGCCAGTGCCCCTCTCTCTGTGCCCTCTGCCACAGGGCTGTTGACACCTGTCCACCTGACACCAGGTCCAACACTGCCAAGACTAGCGTTCGTCTTGCTGCTACATCCACTTTACTTGCACTCTCAGAAGAAATGGTTCCAAAAGGCTCCTCTGTGTCTCCATAGAGGAACCCTATCTACACTCTCAGAAGAAAGGGTTCCAAAAGGCTCCTCTGTGTCTCCATAGAGGAACCCTATCTACACTCTCAGAAGAAAGGGTTCCAAAAGGCTCCTCTGTGTCTCCATAGAGGAACCCTAACTACACTCTCAGAAGAAAGGGTTCCAAAAGGGGCCTCTCTGTCTCCATAGAGGAATCCTATCTAGTTCAAGGATACCGTTTCAGGCAAAATTATTCAATCTGGGAGCTTTCACCCTAGTCACACCTACCACACATGGTTCCATAAAGAACTAATAAGGGTGCCCCTATTGAAGCAAGTCAGAGAACCATTTCTTTCTGAGTGTATGTGTCTTGACCAGACCTCCGGTCTTTTAGCAAGTGGCCAGAAGGGTTAGAAATGTGTGGGTAATAGTGGAGTAACTAGCCTGCTTCACAGCAACTATTTTCCTTTCACACCACTTTGGATTTATATATGGTGTTGCGCTGCACAGACCTATAGTGCGATAGCATGAAAAAGGTTTCAGTTTCGCTTCACGACAAAGAACTCGATCTAGCTCTGTGCGAGGTCATTTTAAACACCGGCTACTCCGTATTTTTAACCTAATCTCTTTCTTAATGGCACAGATCAATACAATGTGTGTACACAGTGGATGTAATTGAGAGAGATCCATTGGTCAACAAAGAGAGAACACTTTTTTTATGAGAAACATAGATCGATGGACAGGATATTGCACCTGCTACAGCATCTCTGGTTGATACAGTGAGGCTATTACCTTGTAAATGATCCTCTAAACCAGTGGTTGTCAACCCTGATCATGGAGGGCTGCCAGGTCTGCTGGGTTTTGTTGTTACTCTGCATTTAATTTATAACTTAAAGCCGTTTATTACACAATTAACTAGCCTTGCTTGGTTTCTTGGGTCTAAATTGCTTGCTGAATAGTTTTTTACATTTCTTTATTTAAGCAGGAAGTCTCTTGAGATATGATATCTCTTTTACAAGAGGGACCTGGCCAAGATAGCAGCAACAATAAGCAAACATTAAAATACATTTAAAAAACACAGAATACAAATAAGACAATAACAAAGAGTAACATTAAAACAAATTAGAACATAAAATCACAATCACATCACAGTATAACACAGGGAAAGGCAGCCTTGTCTATTAAAAGCAATTACATTCTTCCCTAAAAGTCTCTTGAATGACATGTTTAAGATGCCAACACGAGGGCAATCTCTCCAGCTTAAGACTTTTCTGTAAATCATTCCAAGCCCAAGGAGCATAGTGAGAAAAGGCAACTTTGCCTAAATCAAGAGTTGACCCTAGGCACTTGGTAGAGTGGCAACCTTGAGGACCTAGTGTGGCAGCTGTTAGAAGAAACAGAAAGCGTGTTACAGAGATAGGGAGGAAGCTTACCAAGAATAGCTTTATAAATAAAACGATAAATATGAAGTTTCCTACGTAGCTTCAATGAGGTCCAATCACATAACTCATAAATAATACAATGATGAGTTGCTGAATTGTTGATTATTGACGACAAAAAGCAGCAGATCATGTGACCCTCCAGGATTTGGGATAAGAACCACTACTCTAAACTGGACCTACAGCATGACGTTGTGAGTTTTGTTTTCTTTGCTTGTCTTGCTTGGTCTTATTCTCTACTGTTTGTAGTCGACCTACTGAGGTGATTGTGAACAAGGAGTCATGTGACTTGTTTTAGTAGGATTTTTTTTGTTCTTTGTGCAAGTCATCTGTGTAAAATGATGTCTGCTTGCATGAGCACAAACAAGTTGCACCAAAAACCAAGAGACCGAACTCAGCATATTTTTCATTGGAAAGTTTCATCTTATTTATAAGATTCTGTGGTGGATTCCAGAAACTGATATTCAGTCAGTAGACTGGTGTAGGACGTGATGTGACATAGAATAGGACATAGATTCAACACATAACTTGTGACAATACTGGGTTTCCCTTTTCCGACGTGCCATGGCAGTTTAATTGGATGAGAAAGCGCATTGGACATACCGGTATCGGCTTTCAGGAATAAACTGTCACTGTTATGCAACAATAGGATTATGTAACATTGCGGCCAATCAAAAGCAGACCGTCTTACACTACTGAAATCCATATAATGACATCAATAGAACCACCCTGTCTGACACCTCTTCCGTCCCTATAAGATCCTTCATTACAAAAGAGCATTGTTTTTACCCACAGCTACAAATACAGTACATACAATTACTACTGTATGCCAGATTTGCTACGTATATTCCATAAAAAATGACAATCATTTCATGTTGTTATTGACAAATATGCATGGAATGTTTCCATACTTTGTTGGTCAAAGTTTAAAGCGAGGACACAACGGATATTTGGATATTGACCAGAATACCCTGCAGAATACCCTGAATCTCCAGCATCCTCAGCTAACCTCACACGAGTACAGCAGTCTACAGCAGTCTACGCCGGCACCGTTATCTGTCTGTGGCTGTAATTTAATGAAGAACGGGAAGAACTAATTACACCGGTTCACACAGGACACCGCTGAGAGAAATCTCTCGTAAAAGCGACGCTATAAAACACACGTTTACACCCCTCCTCGAAGAGGTACAGCTCCCACTTTAAGAGGTAATGACCGAGCTCTCATTTTTACGATGTCAACATGTTAAATTTTCCGTGCAAGCCGACAGAGGTCCAGCGGTCCCCTGCTAATGCCTTTAAATGTGGGCCATTCTCTTTGCGCTGATGAACACTTTATGGAAAGACTTGTCATTTTTACATGAGAGAAATACATTCTGCCGTTACTCCTACAAAGTTTGCATTGTCTCCTGGGTAATGATTGGCACTTAACAGCATTGTGGGTAGCGTTATGGTAGTCTGTGTGAGAGAGAGGGAGAGAGAGAGAGAGACTGAGCTGTGTGTGTGTGAGTGTGTATACGTACGTGTGTGTGTGTGTGTGTGTGTGTGTGTGTGTGTGTGTGTGTGTGTGTCTGCCCATTTATCTGAACAGGTTGAGCTCAAGGACTGAAAAGGCAGAAAAAGTAGACGGACGCAAACGCTCTTAAAGCTGTGGCAAGTTATTTGCAGAAGTGCTTCATGCCAGCTTCTCTTGATTATTTAATTAGCCAATTAATTTTTTCCATTTATTTTTTTCGTTCAGCTATTTTATTTAACATTTTAGATGAGGTTAGGAGTGACATCTTTTACCCGTTTGTCTGATTTAGGAGCAAATCAGCATTTGTGTACACGGATATTTTGAAAAAATAAGAATAAAAAATTGGCCAGAATTTGACCAGCCCACTAGGACAGGAGCTGTGTGCCCCTGAGTTGTAAAGAAAGCTTTTAATAATATGTATCATGCCAAATGCTTAACGCAGGGGCAATGGCGGCTCGATTCTGCTGGATTCATGCTCTGAGTGGAGAATGGCAGCTATGGCAATCTGGCCCGAGCAATTTCGCGCCTCGTCACTGTTTATTAAACACACCCTAAATGAATCCTGTGACTCATCCATGCTGTGGTCATTAGAGAAGTCGGTTATAATAATGCGGATTAACTTTTTTATTATCCCTGCTGTCAAATAAAACACATTCTGTGGCTCTCTTCCAAAGCAAATGGCATTTATGGCAGGATTGGGTTTTTTTGGGGGTTTTTTGTTTATGTCACAGGGAATAAAGTGACACCAAACATATTTTGCGTACTATTGAGTATGCCAGTTGAGTATGTGACAATTCTGAAAATTGAGTGTTCTTAAAATCAAGGAATCAATGGCCTTCTATACTATTGAGTATGCTACTTGAGTACAGTGGATGAGAAAGTAGTTAAGAAGGGGAAATGTTCTCTAAATGTAGTGTACTTAAAATCCGCAGATGATATACTTATTTCTGGGTTTTCGTTGATAATAGTATGGAGGATATCATCCTGCATGTCACTAAACAGTATGCAGTAAGCAGTATACAGTGTGTTAGTATACAGTACGTAGGGCGTAGTAGTTGGGGCTCTGATTCGGACACAGCCCGAGTATTTGTAACGTACAGTTGTGTCTATTAATAAAAAGCTTTGCTGGTTAACCTAGGGGTCGTGCACCGATATATACTGTAGCTCTTACAGTAATTGGGGTTTGCGCTCACTCTCATTAGCAATACACAAAGAATTATTGATGAAGACATTTGAATTGGAGATTTGGGGGAATGTGATTGAACAATGGGGGGTAGAGTTCCTCTCTTTCTGTGCAGATCAGGAAGAAGAGAAGTGTGTCTGTCTGTCTGTCTGTCCGTCTGTGGTCTGTCCGTCCGTGGTCTGTCTCATCCACCTGGGGAGCTCAGGTGTAGTCTTGTCCTTTCATATCTCTGACTCTGTTTTTATTTGTCTTGTGCGTTATTGTGCGTTAGCTTGTTGTGTGTCTCATTGCCATCAGTGTCCTTGTCATTAAAGGTGCGTTTTCTCTCCAGGTGGTGAGCGTAACTGTGGAGTACATGAGCTCATCTGTATCCGAAAAGGTAAGAGGTCCAATGTGTCGCTTTTGCCCTGTCACCATCCTCTTCACCGTGCCCTCCATGTGCTTCCACATGCCCATGCCAAGCTTGCGCTCCGTGTGCTTGTTTGTGTATGTATGTGTTTGTGTGCGTGTAGGTGTGTGTGTTTGTTCGTGTGTATCTGTGTGTGTTTGTGTAGTTGTGTGTGTGTGTGTGTGTGTGTGTGTGTGTGGATATGTGGATGTGTAGGTGTGTGTGTTTGTTCGTGTGTATCTGTGTGTGTTTGTGTAGTTGTGTGTGTGTGTGTGTGTGTGTGTGTGTGTGTTTGTGTAGTTGTGTGTGTGTGTGTGTGTGTGTGTGTGTGTGTGTGTGTGTTTGTGTGTGGATATGTGGATGTGTAGGTGTGTCTGTGTTTGCTGCTCTGTGGGGACATAGGACAGGGGTAGTGATGCAATGGTAAGGAACGGCAGCAGATCTGTAATGGGTCTCTGTTCACCTCATTAGCTCCCTGTGTGAGTTATGGACACGCCCCTACCCCCGCCATGGCACCCCCGCTTTCTGTTTACCACCCGAACCCCAGTGACAGAGCCGGCAGTGAGCTGTGCTCATAAAACAGACCTAGTTAGCCCTGCCCTCTGTTTACCGCCCGAACCCCAGAGCCGCTAGTGAGCTGTGCTCATAAAACACACTCTGCCCCCGGACCCCAATAAGTTGGAAATACCTGTAGGTCTGTGTGAATTTGTTTATGACACATAATAATAATAATAATAATAATAATATTTAATTATTTATTCCTGCTTATCATGGTTCAGTTTCCATCTGCACTGCAAACTTCAGACCAAAATTAGTCCTGCTTTTTCACGTATACATTTTTTTAGTTTAACACCATACTCATGTCATCGCAAAATACTGTGTTTGATGTGTTTGAATAATTCTATAACACCATCTGTGTGATGGCTCAGAGGGGCAATGAAATGTGCAATCGTTTTTTTTAAATATAATATACCGTCGACACTGCCTTAAGGGTCTGAATTAAATCTTCACTGTGAAGTAGTTAGTCCTGGAGATGTTTTGAGAGAGCTCTCTACAGCACTACTGACAGAAGTCCTTGTAAAAAGCTATAAGAGGAATAAGGTTTTTTTTTTCCTCACCTAAGGAAGGACTATAAGAACGGCAATTGTTCAGTAGAACAACACTGATAATCTATTAGGTCAAGAAATGCTTTCAGTTTATTAACATTCTATTGTGATTCCCTGTATCTTACTTGGTAGAAGAATATAATACGTTATCTCTTATTCTTTTATGTTCCTTTTTCACTGCTCTTTCTAGCAGCAGATCTTTAAGATTGCATGACTTAGAGGTCAGAGAGACTCAGAAACAAACTTTCAGCAAGGAGAGGAACCAGCTTCCTCAGACATGAGGCTCTCTCACCAGCATTCAGATGAAAAAATACTGAAATATTAATTTCTATATGAGGAGGGAGAATGATTGATGGCAATGCAGTGGGTGGCTTACATCAAGACCCTGATCTAAGAGAATGTATGAAAGAGGAGTATTATGGGTACTTTCCTGGTGCTTGTACGTTTTTGTGATTGACTCTTTGGATGTGCATTTTATTGACTCTTTGGATGTGCACTGGCTTTTTGACTAAAACTGTTTCATAGAAACATTATATCATTAGATATAATAATATAATAATATAATAATATCGACCATCTTCGTTCCAAAATCATAATTATTGTCTGTGAACTGATGACTGATTGTGCATAGATGTCAATGCAAAATTCATCGAACTGCTCAGAGAATTTAGACATGAAGTTTTCTCTGGGGAATTCTGTCTGGGCATCAGTGATGACAGCGCTCAAGTGGTCAAAACGTAAACATGGTCGTTCAGTGCTATCTGTCGATGAGCCAATAAGCCAATCGATGGGCAGGAATGTACTGTGAAGCCGTGACTCCACAGAAAATCTCTCGTCCTTAATTTAAGAGCGACTCCAGTTTTGGTTTTTGAGCACAGCCCTGTGTTGAGTGGTAATTATGTCAACGAGACTCCATATTTCCATTTTAATCAAAGTGCTGTGTTCTACTTTCACAATGAAACTCTGAGTCAGTCATTTCATCTTCCAGAGAGCAAATAGTCAGTGAGGCCAGAGCTGTGTGTGTGTGTGTGTGTGTGTGTGTGTGTGTGTGTGTGTGTGTGTGTGTGTGTGTGTGTGTGAGCTGTGTGTGTGTGTGTGTGTGTGTGTGTGTGTGTGTGTGTGTGTGTGTGAGAGCTGTGTGTGGGTGTGTGTGTGGGTGTACGTAGGACTTACAGAGAATGCTTATGTGGTGCCAGTGTGGGTGTCCGCATTTCAGTATAATTGTGTGATTGAGAGATGGCTAGAGATTTTTGACATGCTGTTGTTTCCATGGCAACCAAATCTAGCCATCAGAGCCAATGCAAATATATTATGCCCTAAATAATAATAATAATCCTGGATTCAAATTATTTTTCAGTTACACGGTATAAGCAAAAAAAATTTAATAATTTAAAAAAACAAGCAAACGGAAAAAACAAAATGGATTCTGAACTGAAAAATTATTTGAATCCATTTGTTTTTCCATCTGCTTGTTTTTTTTTTGCTTATACCGTGATGGTTGTGGTTCCCGTTATATCACAGCCCTTATAAACACTAAGTACAGTAAGTGCAGTGTGTGTTTTACCCTCTTGGTGGTTCAGACCCAAACCCAGATCCAGATTTAGATTTATATCCGGATACCCAGTACCAGTCTCTGGGTCACATCCAGTCTCTGACCCAAATTGTGTGCTGGTTCAGGGCCCTCGTATGAGACCTAGATCAGGTTCTAAACTCCAGTAGCAGGCCACAGTCAGGCCTAATATCAGGTTCAGACACTGTGCCAGACACAGGTTTGCATTAAATAAACAAATGTCAAAAATACGGGGCCCTCTATTGCACAACAAAAACAAAAAATGGGATAAAAATCTAATTAAGAAATTTCACCTGGAGTTCTGCAAAACTGCATTACATGTCCACAGAAATGCCCCAAATAATGTGTGCAGGGCTGAATTGGGCCACTTCCCCCTCCTGTTGCCAATTGAAAAAAGAACACTCAAATTCTGGGTTCATCTGAATCAGGCTGACCCACACTGCTACCAGCAGCAGGTCCATCCTGAGGATCTTTAGCGGGCTGTGCGTGCGCTGGAGGCGGGAGAGACAGACTCTCAGACGCCGCTACGCTACAGTGGAGAGGCAGTGAAGAGTACTCGCTCGCGCGCGGGAGCCAGACCGCCGGCTCCCCAGAGAGCCGTGCTGCACCTACAGCTCTGCTGTTGTGTCTCCGTTCCGCTGGTGCCGCCATGGAAACGGGCAATTAACCCCCCCCCCCCCCAACCCCCCCCCATCCCATCTGTCCCCCCTCCCCTCATATTCAGCCCTGCCACAGCCTTAAGGCAGGAGAGGAGGAGAATGAGGAGGTGGGGGAGGAGGAGTAGTGCTAAGGGATTGTGCTAAGGGTTCTTGGCTTGCAACCCGGACGTTGTAGGTTTCGATTCCCAGGTGGGGCAAAGCTGCTGTTGTACCTGTAATGACCTGAAATACTTCAGGTTCTATCCAGCTGTAGAAATGGCTACTGTGCCAAACGAAAAAACGAAAGTCTGCGGAAAACCATCTGCTAAATGCCTATATGCAGGGATGGCTCAAGCCTTTTTGCTGCCCCAGGCGAGATTGCGGACATGGGTGTGTGTGTTTGCGTGCGTGTGTGTGTTTGCGTGCGTGTGTGTGTGTGTGTGTGTGTGTGTGTGTGTGTGTGTGTGTGTGTGTGTGTGTGTGTGTGTGTGTGTGTGTGTGTGGAGGTATCTCATGAATCAGAGTGTGAAATTAATGCCAGCCACCAGCCACATGCTGGTAAAATTTTGATTGTGGCTAATACTAAGATTTTCTACTCTACCAGCCACGTTGAAAGCTATTAATTTGTAATTTCTCCCTGTGATGTCATGGGGCTGTAAGTCGCTCTGGATAAGAGCGTCTGCTAAATGTCCAACTGTAATTGTAACTGTAAACAGCCAGGTTGTGTTATATTGTAAAAGGTAATGTGGCTGGTAAAATGTTGAAAATGGCTGGTGATTATTTTAATCCACAAGCCACTCTGGCTAGTGGGTGAAAGAGGTCATTTCATGCCCTGTCATGAACGCAACGTGTGGCTTTTGAAAAACTTTCGTTTGGTGCCCCACCCAGACGGTTGGTGCCCCCCCCCCAAGACAGATGGCGCCCTTAGCAACCACCAATGTCGCCTTTGCCTAGAGTCGGCCCCTACCTTAATGTAATGTAATGTAATATATGGCGTGACATCAAGCTAATGGAATTTCTCACTGAGGTATAGGCACAATGGGCCCCTTTGGCAGGGGAAATGGCCTGCTTTGTCCCCTCCAATAATCAATGAACCCCTGGAGGTCAAAGGTCCTCTTTTCCAGTCGCGTACCCCTCACAGAGAAACTCTCCGGTCTTGGGGGTCTCACTGAAGGAGAGCCTGCCCGTGACTCACGTTCACATCGCATTTAAAAAAACAATCATAAACTAGCACACTTACGATAGACCTGCTCGATCAGGGAAGTGTTGATCGTTTATTGGTCGATGGCCCTGACATTTACGATAGTTTCATGGTTCAATTCAGTCAGTTTTTCCCAGCAACGCTGCAGCATCCAGTCTTTGTTAGTGCATATTTTACAGCGCCGGAGGTCAGTTAGAAAGCTGGCAGCTCGATACCTTTATTCATTTGATTAAAAATGAAAATAAATAAGGAAGTATGTGGGTGCAGTGGATAGCATTGTTGCCTCGCAACAAGAAGGTCGTGGGTTTGAATCCATGTTCTCCCCCGTGTCCGTGTAGGTTTCCTATGGGTACTCCCGTTTCCTCCCACAGTCCAAAGACGTGCAGGTTAGGCTAATTGGAGACTCTAAATTGCCCGTAGGAATTAGTGTGTGAGTGAATGGTGTGTGTGATGGATTGGTAACCTGTCCAGGGGGTATTCCTGCATCTTGCCCAATGCATGCTGGGATAGGCTTCACCCCCCCACACCCCATTTGTTTACGTGTGCCTTCATTCCATAGTCTGTTCATGAAAAGCCGATCGACTGAAAATCCATTTCAAGCTTGCAAACATCCTCTGGCTGACAGCAAGTCAGCTAATAGCTAACTAGTCTCTTCTGAATGGAGTATATTAGCCTCGCTCTCAAACTGTCGGGTGATGCTATGTCAAATTAATTCAGTTTGTCAGAAGGCAGCTATGTTATTAATCCCACGTAGAACATAATCTTGTGATTCTTTGTCAGTCGCTAGCTCCTTAGAGTGTACATGCTGATATAATTACCGCTGCTCGCAAGCTGTACAGGAAAGTGTCACTCTTGCTCTTTACATCGAGGTTATGCCCTTGCCTTGAGGGATAACAGATGCCTACTAAGTAACTAGCTTACCCATAATCCCCCGGGCCCTCGGAGAGCGCCGTCAGCATCGCCCCGGTCCAGCAGGGGCTGCACGGCCTAACGTCTCCGTCACGGCCCGCCGGCGCCGGAAATCCCTTTGCGTTTGCAGGGCCGATTTAAACGGTATTTCACGGCATTCCGTGTTCCCTGGAAATTGCCAGGGTGATGTTCCTGGCCTTTCTCCAAGGACAGGGGCAGGGACGGTATAAACGATCAGTCACGTCGACGTGCAATCCCGTGCAGGCTTGGCTTCCTATTCAGGCTTGTCCGTGGGTTGGGGGGCGTGGGGGGGCAGTGGGTGACAGCCAATTAAACGCTGAAGAATCAGAGGTTCCTGCTCGGCAGTCGCTGTCACGGGGTATGAGTACAGCAGGATAAGCCCAAACCCCATTTACAGGGATGGGTAAAAGAACACTATAATGCATAGTATACACTTCCTGGCCAAAAAAAAAAGTCGCCGTTGCACCCGTCATGCATAGTGCCCACTGTACAATCCTCTGGAGGCAGTGTTATGATCTGGGGTTGCTTCAATTGGTCAGGTCTAGGCTCAGCAATGAACAAGGTACCCCAAGACTTTCTAACTTGCATCCAGCGGCAGTGTAGTATAATGGTTAAGGAACTGGCCTTGTAACCGAAAGATCGCAGATTCGAATCCCAACTAAGACACTGCCATTGTACCCTTGAGCAAGGTACCTAACCTGAATCGCTTCAGTGTATATCCAGCTGTATAAATGGATAATATGTTAAAAAAAAAATGCTAAAAAGTTGTGTAAGTCGCTCTGGATAAGAGCGTCTGCTAAATGCCTGTAATCCAGCCTTTTTTAATGATATGCATGTCCCTATAAGGTACAATATGTCCAAACAGTCACTGCAGTTACCAGGTTCATCATAGAGTTGAACCAACGGCAGGCTCAAATCTGAATCAGCAAAACTGCATTAAGGGGTCGCTGTTTGCACCACATCCTTTTAAATCTCCAAAACAGAGAGTCGCTCTCCAGGAATCCTAAAATTTGATTATGAAATTTTTTCAAAGTTATTCAATGTCTTTTTTGGAGCCAACAGAGAAATGCCTTGAATCTTACAAAATTACCAAGGGAATTAATTTCTATATTCTCACTTTCCGAACCGCTGCCTGTGTCAGAATGAGTCCACCGTTACTTTGCCACACATCTGGCCAATTAGAACTGGAAAAGTGTGTTAACATTGGCCTGCGCTTTGCAAAGATTAGCGTGGTTCATTATGTGTCTTGTTTAACATGTCTGTAATGAGGAGGAAGCATGTCTCATTTCTTCCATGCATGTGTTGCCTCTCTAACGGAGGTAAGAACGAAACGAACGTCAGAAAAATTCAGACTCAGAGGCACCTGGGAAAGCCCCTTTGCAAAGTCATTCAGCACTTGCTTGCTGTGTCACGCTTGAAGTCGCTTTGCTCACCTCCCCCTGGTAAAAATAATCTGCTTCTCTTTAAAAAAGGCCTTGTTAGTTCCTGTCGCTGTGAGAGAAGAAAGCCTTGGTTATGACAACTCTTTATTTATGCCCGATTAGAGGCAGCAGAGCTACTATGGTACAGTGGTATTCGTTCTCAAGCTGTGAAAACTACCCAGCACTGACATACAGAAGCCCCCTTACACAACAGGCAGGCTCAGGAAGTGTGTGTGCGTGCGTGCGTGCTTGCGTGCGTGCGTGCGTACGTACGCGTGTGCACGCGTGTGCGTATCTGTGTGTGCTGCCTTGATGGATTATTCCGGGATAATGGCTTGTCTTCTTGTCATCGATTCCTATAATACTGTTACTAGATGAGGTGAGCATTGATTAGCGTGTGACTGACAATGAACGATGGTTTCATCTCACGCACTCCTGACACCACGCCATCACACCTCGCTCATTCACTGCAAACTCCAGCATGTTCCGTGTATGCAAGATGTTTTGTAAGGCTGGATTTCTATATAGATTATTATTTTTTTTTTTTTTGGCTGTAAAAAATATTTAATTTTCAATCTATAATCTTTCGGTCATAGATTGAAGTACATTGGCACTTTCACAATGAAAGCTCACTAGTTGGATATGTTTCCGTAAATTAATAAGACGTTTCATGCTTCAAGGTAACTGCACTGCACGTCGTTCCTGGCCTACACTCTCTGAAGAAAGGCTTCCAAAACGCTCCTCTGTGTCTCCATTGAGGAACCCTATCTAGTGCAAGTGTTCTTTGTCAGGCGAAATGGTTCAATCTGGGAGCTTTCACACTTTTCACACCTACCATAGAGGGTTCCATAAAGAACCAAAAATGGTTCCTCTATGGGGACAAGCCAAAGAACCCTTTTTCTGAGAGTGTATGTACCCTTTGTTCATTAGAGCCCAGTGTAAACCCCCTGACTGTCTCGCGTGTAAAGCTTACGGCTCTCTGCAGCAGACCTGCCGAAAGTACTGCAATGCAGAGTGATAAACCCCGCCCACTTCTTCAGGGCATGACCAATCACGTCACCTCACAAGTGAAGGTGGCGATTCGAGTACAGCAAGCCACTTACCCGAGAATCTGACCAGCGTCTAAGCTGCCTCGTCGCTGGTGTTGCCTATCACAGTCAGGGCTCTTCCCGAGAGATCTGACCATCTGGGTTCTAAGACTAGAACCCTGTTGAGGGGCTGCAGCATCAGTCCCCAGATATCAGCCATATTCTCGTGAGACCAGGGGCCACATGTATAAAACTCTGAGTAAAAGAATGCGTAAAAGAATGCTCAGGGTGAAAGTCAGAAATCTGCTTAAAAAAAGTGTTGCATTTTCCACCACTGCCTTTTGGTCAAGGTGTCGCCATATCACACGGACTCCAAACATTGCGTATGTACGGTGTCCATCGTGTGCAGAGGTACGCAGATTCTCACAGCACGTGTTATATTATACATCTGAATTTCTGCGCGGAAACTCGCTTACGCGGCTTTCTGAGGGCACAAAAAAGTTCTGGATCACAAAAAACATGTTGCAGTGAAAATATTTTCAAAAATATTATCAATTTTATTTGTGTTTAATTGTATTGTCCCTTGTAGTGTAGATTTCAGCATAGCAGAATATAACAGGAGGATATAACGAGGATATAACAGAAAGCTATATCACTGCCACCAGACGCCTTTGAACGTGCACAAGCCCACACAATGATTTCATCATTTATCAACCTCTTGTCACTACATCTGGAGATTAAACGTTTCTTTCCCTGAAGCATTCAGTTGCACAGGTATAATGTAAATTTCACCAGACTTAAAGTAGTTTAGCAGACAGTGGCTTACTCATGGTTGTAAATATGTCTTCATTATATCTTCTTTTTTCATGATACACGTATATGCACACACATTAATTCATAGTGTTTGTATAGTTATTTAGTTTGCGGTCTGTAATTCTTGTCCTGGGAAGCTGCAGAGTCAGCTGGTTTTTGTTGTTACCGTACATTTAATTGATAAATTAAAACACCGGATTACACAGTTAACTCACCTCACCTGGTTTATTGGGTATGAATTGGTTGTTGAATTTAAGTGAAAACCTCACAGGCCTCTTGGCTCTCCAGGATCTGGGTTACACAACCTTTGCGGTGGAATATGTGGAATTACTTTGTGGAGTGTTTTTGATGCCTCCGTGAAGGTAAGCAGTTCTATCCCCAAGGGCCAGTATAGGTTTTAACTGCCAAATAAAAGGACCAATCGGCTGATCTACCGCCGAAGCTGGGCTGTTGCTAGGATACAGCACTCGGCTGTATTTCAGCCCAGAAGCCGAAACGACAGGCTTGTTCTATTTCTGTTTGGATAAACCAAGATGGACTAAGATTTCGGGAGATGTCCTCTTAGCCTCCTTTGTGATATTTTTGAGGTGCAGCGTGTCACTCCCCTGGGTCTGGTGTTGTTTTTTTCTCAGTGACTTTGAGAACTGTCTCGCTCACCTGCGACACCGAGTCCAAACTTCAACCGAAACTTGGGCTATAAAACCAGGGCTGTGCGGTGACGGTGCCAGAATACCATCATGGCAGATCTGGAAAAATAACAGATTTCTAATGTGACCAGTAGTGTGTTACTTGAATTGAAATTCACAACGGTATTCAGTTAACAGCCTAATGAGTTTATAGCTCAGTTAGAACAAAATCAATATTTCTTTAATTAAAAAGACAACACACTGAAAGTGTGAAATACAAAAGCTTCAGTGTGTTTTATTTATTTTTAACCTTTAAGAAGCCCTCTCTTAAAGATGGTTATTTGATGCTGCTGAATATCAAAGTTTATCAGCTTAATAGAAGAATGGACAGCTTTGCTACACTTGGAAGTGAGCGTTGGGTATGGTTGTACTGTACTGTTAGAGAATAGCGTGCTGTTAGAGAATAGCGTGATTGACCCTCTATGTTTAAATGACAATTTGTCAATGAGAAGGTATTGCGAGGCACCATGATGCAATGCACGTGTGGCTCAACCACATACAGTGAATGTCACACTAACGTACATGCAGGTCGAAATGAAAAAGTGTGTGTTCAAAGCATCAGAAAACGACTGGCGTTTGCAATTTTAGCCGGTGCTGCCCCTAATAGCATGTAGTTCTGCTCGGATGGGGCCTTGATGGATGACAGCCACAATAGGAACATTGCAGTGGGGGAGAAAGCGCTGGCAGACAGGCAGGTGGTTTACGGGACCTGTGGAGTTACATTAGCGTCTAATTTATCAAGCCCCATCCACCAAAGAGTGGCGCAAAACCAAAAGCGGCCTTATGGAAATAAATATGTGGACCCATGTGGAACATATAGTGATAAATACATTTCACAGAAGTGTAATATATTGCTAGATCTTAAAGTGACAATCATTAGCATATTTGTCAATATATTATGAAGTGTCGCAATATATAGATAATATGTTTATTAATATATTTTACAGTATATTGCCGTCCCACAAGAACAGCTACTGTATATAATGCAGTAAAATAAAATAGCAGGGCATGGAAAAGTCTATAGGCTGTGTTTTGGGCTTTGGACATATTTACAGTTTTACCAGACTTTGTGACTGCCAGTGCTTTGAGCATATGAGAGAGAAGGGTGATTTTTGTTTCCATATTCTCAATGTGTGAAAGTCCGCCAAGCCAAATAATGTGTTGGTTATGTAGAACTGAGGAGCCAGTCTAGTCTTTGCTGAAAAACGGAGATAACGGATGTGGCCCTGAGATTTCTCGCTTCGGGTTCCGCTACCGCTTCCCGTAGTAGCTCACACTTTCCATTCGTTGAGATGGTTCCTCGGCAAAGTCGACAATGGTCTTTTGGGAATTTGGTCGGTGTTGATTTGTCCGATTAAATAGTTAAATAGTTTATGTTTCCACCTGGACCATTTACAAAACAACATTTCCCTATTGCCGTACACCTGCTTTCCTACAATTGGTCGATTGAAGCAGCTGACCAAAGGGCACCGCCCCCGAGCTGTTGCAAACGTATCTCCGTTGTTCGAGTGATTGTTTGCCAGGCTTTCCTCTTTTTTTGGAGGAAAGGCTGGTCTCGTGAGGTTAGAGTGGGAGCGCTTCTCTGGGACCACCATTTTGAAGGCATATCCCACATGTGGATTTGGTGCTGGCCCCAGTAGACATTGTGCTGCTTACAGTTGCTGGGAACCAGAAATAACATGACCCTGCGCTAGACCATACGTAAAAGGTCCCACACTATGCTCTTGCTTCTGCTAAAGTTTGAGCAATGACAGCATACATGCTGTCGCATCTATAAATCTTGTGTGGCCAAGATGAGTTTCCCTGTTTTGGCGATGAATTGTCAAGACACACCGAAGAGGAAATGACTTTCATTATTTATTTGTGACTGTACACCAGCGGGAGATTATAAGAGCCAAAATTAATGTGTTGCATAATCAGGTCTCAACAGTAGCCTAATCTATTGGATAGCAACAGTGGCAACAGCATCTAGGAGTGCTAGATTCCAAAAGATTTGTTTTGGCGTCGGACAGATTTCAAATGATGCTTAAGCAATGAAAAAAGGCCAGGTAAAAAGTGGCTTACCTCCGGAAACACGTCACCAGAACATGGACATCTTTGATGTCAAATGAGCCGTTTTTTGTAGTAGAAACTGCTCTCTCTCTCGATCGATGTGTGTCACTGCTCTCTGTAGACACAATAAATAAAACATGGAGAGGATCTTGTTTCTGTGGCCGGAGAAACTACTGCTAATTAAGGGCTCATTACTGGAATAAATCTTTAATTGCGTCTGAAAGTTGTGGGGATTGTTTTTTTTTGTTTTTTTTTCATAACAAAGCTTTTAACAGCGGTTGTTTTTAGCTTTCATCTGTTCGTATCCTAAATTCTCATTAGCACAACGCTGCTCAAAGCACAAATCGAGAGCTCTCTCACACCACAGAGACTTGGCTGTGACAGAATGTGATCCCTGTTCCCTGTTCCCTGTCCCCTGTCTATTCAGACCCCTGTCTACTATGTGCTCTCTCACCTCACTTTGCAAGCAGTGTGCTACAGAAATCCTGCAAAACTCTTTCCAAACTAGTGAGGAAGTAGTTTGTAATATGTCCCGTTCTTGTACCATAGACATGCATATACGCTCTATCTCTTGTACAAGTTGCAGTTTTTACTTCCTGGTTACTTCCTGAAATTGTCAGATTGAGTGTGCTCCTGAATCCCCTCAACAAAACCCCGGAAATAATGTTTTCATCTGGGGATTTTAAGTGCCCCCATTTGTGAGAAAAAGTCGCCCACTCAAAAGCTTTTTGACCAAGTTTATTCAAATATGCGCCCTCAAAGGGGTGAAGGGATCATATTCGTTCACGGCCTTTGTTTGTTTTTTTTGTTGACCAGGCCAGTGCGTTTTCTGTGGATGCGTCCGCTGCGCTCTGTAGTGTGTTTTCTGTGGATGCGTCCGCTGCTCTCTGTAGTGTGTTTTCTGTGTATGCGTCCGCTGCTCTCTGTAGTGTGTTTTCTGTGTATGCGTCCGCTGCTCTCTGTAGTGTGTTTTCTGTGTATGCGTCCGCTGCTCTCTGTAGTGTGTTTTCTGTGGATGCGTCCGCTGCGCTCTGTAGTGTGTTTTCTGTGGATGCGTCCGCTGCGCTCTGTAGTGTGTTTTCTGTGTATGCATCCGCTGCGCTCTGTAGTGTGTTTTCTGTGTATGCATCCGCTGCGCTCTGTAGTGTGTTTTCACAATGTTTCAACATGGCCGCATTGCCACGGGCCCAATGAAAGGAAGTATGTTCTGAAATTAGATGTTGCCTGATTAGCGCCTGTGTCTGAGTACAGTGGCGCTTCGCTCTGAGGTGAACCCGTTACCTGCCTTTACATCACCGATGCCCTGGCGGTAAGGGAGGGGAAGGGGGTGGGGGGTGCGTGATCCAGAGGTAAAGTGGACAATTTGAATATGATCAGATGTCCCACACTTGGTCTATGTCCGAATCAGAGCCCTATCGACTGCGTCCTGTTTACTATGTACTAGAATACTGTATACCGCTTACTGCATACTGTTTATATAGTATGTAGTATGCAAAAAAGATTCTCCATACTATTATCTGCAAACACCCAGAAATAAGTATGTTATCCTGGGGTACTAAGAACACTATTTTCAGAATCGTCACATATTTAACAGCTTTTTTAAAAGTATACTCAACTGGAATACTCTATAGTAGGCAAGTGCGCTGATTCAGACATGGCCTAGGTGGGGCAGTTGAATACTCAAACCACCATCAGTGCAGGAGGTCTGGACCTAAATGTACTATTGACTTGATTATATTTTATTAACCCTGATTAAAGCGTTGAACAACTCGAATCAAATGCACAAAAGTCAACGGATGTACATTTCTGTCATCAGTCATTTGTAATATTCCATAAGTTACTTCAGTTCGTCCTCCACCAGTCTTAACATCTATAGTTATTGAGTCAAAAGCTGAAAATGATAAATATTTACCATTTCCGTTCATATTGACTTACAAATGTTTTTTACTTACAAGTTTTATTTATTTTGCTGAACTTGTCAGTCAGCAAAATGAATACACCAAACTGTGTTTGTGAAGAAGAAGGAAAACAGTAATTAACACTTGTATTTATTCTTAAGTTAAAGTAAAGGGCAAATGTGATTGAATCCAGCCATAAATCTTTTTTGCATCGCTCTGCGGGGTGTTTCTGGACACGCTGTCAGTCGCATTGCTTTCCCCGCAGTGCCACGGCGGCTCCCGCCTGATAACGAGGGGTGATGTCGCCGGGAAGTCGTTGACATTTAGAGTTTATGGTGTCATCCTGGCTTTCCCGTGGAAATGTCAGGCCGCCGGTTTCTTCATATGCACCGAACTGTCGATCTCGTCGCTTTGCTCAGAGCAAAAAAACACAAACTGTTGAATTGGGTCGCGTGACAAACGTCCATTTTGGCATGCGATCAATAAAGATTTGGCTTTAAGATATGAGGAGTGCACAAGGACGAATGAAAGTATGGGAAAGGAAAATGGATTGGATGTGGAAACTACAGTGGCTGGTGAGGCCATACCCATTAATATCAGTACTGTACAGTAAGTATTTCCATAGAACATTGCAATACAGTGTTGTCCTTGCCAAATGTGAAACATTTAAAATGAATTATGCCAAGCATGAAGTGCAGGGGTGTCTCAGCATGTGAAATTTCACATTGAATTGGACCCAGTTGGAGTTCCGGCATTAATTAAACCTCGGCCATGAGGCTTGCAGCATCTTTTGCATTTTGCTAGGGCATAATGACGGAAAACTGCAACGTGTTATGATTTGTGATGTACTGAAAATATGCTCTTAAATCCACTGTGGGTTTCCAGACTATGTGTGCAAACAATGTGCCCTTTGACAAATCAGAACACAGTCTGATTCCGCCGGGATGCAGAATGCAGAGTTTGACTGCCGAGAAGCGAAGGCAATCGTTGGCCGGCCTTCAGCGGGATTGATTGATGAGGTCGTAGTGAAATGAACTGTCGCGTGTCGTGACCCCAGTGGGGAGAGGTCTATCTATCGTCAAAGTCATCACCGTTTTCATTAGGACGTCATCCCATGTCAGCTGGATAGTTTGTGTCTGTCAGAGTAGATACAGCCTAAAAACAGGGACAGAGTTTTTTACATTTTGAGTTGACTATCACTCAGCAAGAAAGAAAATCTATTGTTTGAGTAAACTTGGCCATTTGCTGTGGCTGTGTCTCCCTTTAGTTAAAGGCAGTCTCCCTACAGAGTTAAAGACAGGACCAGTATGTGTCAGCTGGTCATCTTGTAAGTAATGGCTTTTTATTTTTTTGGGGGGGTGGGGGGGTTATGGCTTATATATCATCTGCTGGTAAATATTTAATCCAGAAACTTGTTGAGAGGAATTATTTTTTTGACATGGCTGTGTGTGCTGGCCTGGTTGTAACAACTACTCAGCGTATAATTTATTTATTTATTTATTTATTTACTGTTACTCTTTCTAGGCCACGTGCTGCTTTTTAAATGTCATACAACAGCCGCAGTAGGAGCAGTGTTTTTTTTTCTTCTTTTTCTTTTTTTTGGAGCATGGGAGTTAACATCAGATTTTTTTGTAAAAAAAATAATAATAATTAAATAAATAAAATACAATACCATCTCTATCAGAACTGGGAGCTACTTAGAGAGAATTTAATAAAAGGAGTCGGGTGAGAGGAGTTTGAAGGCGATGAAGTCAGAATGGCTTTGCTGGGCTCTTTATCTCTGATCTTCATTTGTTTCAGTCATTTACAGTGAACTGGGATGTTCCTCCTTTAGATTTCCTCTACAGATACAAGTGGACAAGCTCTTGTTTAATAAACCCTGGAAATATTTGGGCTCAGTACTGGAAAAACTCAATACCCCCAAAAGAACCCACCCCACCACCACCACACCACACACGCCATCTGCATTATTAATAATGGATCAGGTTATTGTTCAGCTTCACTGCATTGATAGATGAACAAGGGTAGTGTTCATTCAGCTGCAAAGCTCCCTTTATTTAAAAGTACAATCTGAAAGCTGGTCCCAGGGTGTAAAGTTTCTTCAAAGACACATTTGCTCAAATTAAGAAAGCAGCAGTGCATTGTCTAGCCCTTTGGTGGCGGGACGGTGAACCGTAAACACGCTCTTTATTAATTGAAGGCTTACTCATGGGAAGAACTATCACTTTCATGAATATTTCATTGTCGGGATATTTTATTCATGTCTTAGCCAGAACATATTTATTACCCAACAACGTTTTCTTTTCGCGGCATGTACTCGTTCTCTTTCGCCTTCCCGTTTAATCACGGCTTGCCGGGCGAACGACGGACGCCGTTCACGTTTTGTCCGTGGAAGATAGCAAGGTATTAATAATAATAATATATAATAAATAATTTCTCCTTGAACCAAGGAGGGAACTGCAGCAGAGAACAGACTGAACGCTCACGGTGTTGAGGTGCGATTTGCAGGAGGTGATCTCCTGGATTTATAATGTCATGGCCCTCGCTGCTCTGTGTGGATTGGGACTGAGATGGGTTGAACACTTAGGTCACTTGCACATAATAACCTCTTTAAATATATAGTCTTTGGTCATTTCAATATGAAATGCATTATGTAATATGAATGTAATATGATGTTGACATGGTGTTGTAGTAGCATACAGATAGGTAAATTATATAATTAATCTCAGTTATAATTTAGCATATACAATATACATTTTGTTCTTCAGCACTTCATGCAATTTCAATGCCAGAATGACACATATGTCCACAGTAACACATTCTCCCACCTACACACACACACACACACACACACACACACATTTATCACTCAGATCTGTGGTTAAATCTGAGGGTAGCTCCTGTTTACAGTCCCTGCTACCTTTGTCCCATCCAGGTGACAGGTGAGGTGGCAGTGTATCCGCTGGGCACGAGATTTATGTGGTACATGAAGCTGTCGCCATGCCAACTGGCTCTGGTCTTGACTCTGAGCTGTTCCAAATCAGACTGTAAGGATTAATCTTTGCATTTGTCAGGATAAGAACTTCTATAAAGGCAGAACAGCTCTTGTTTCTCTCTCTTAGCACATCACATGATGTGACACTAATTTATAACAGCCATATAATGGCATGACTGAACAGATTGCTGAGCTGTTTCTTAGTGCTCGCTGGCGCTTTTAAAAAGAAGTATAGCCATCAATTAGTGTGTATTTTTTAGTGAAGTTTGTTCTAATAAATTTCTAACTTATATTGTCCCAAAAAAACTTATAGTTTTCAATTGCAGCCAAGTCGGGTAAACTCTAGAGCAGAAGAACCTCAAGACCAGTTCAAATGTGCTGCCTCTTTCCAGGCCCATACTGTCATACACAAATCCCCTTCCACTTCACAAACCCTGTTACCCTTTTTTGTGGTTAGTCCCCATTTCTCCTCACATGAAGCAAAGCAGACTCTTCTAGTGATGAGACTAGCAGGTGCCACTCAAACAAAAGCAGGCACCCCCCCCCCCCCCCAAAAATATGGGGTTCATTAGACTTTTTTCAGTGCTTTGATTGGTTCGAGCAAACCTGTGATCGACAGCTCATTGTAGCTCCACCCATTACAAAGTTTGCGAGCCTTCACTCCATCCTTCACTGGACTCCTCCCACCTCTCCTCATGCCCGTGACGAGTGGCAGTCAGCCCTGTCTCCCTGGCGGCGGTGGGTAAGAGAACACAGCCTGCCCTGTCTGGAGCACAGTCGTACATACATATGGAGCCTCATAGATGGGTAATGGAGTGTGTTTGAGCATGTGTCTCCATACACTGCACTGCTGGCACAGTCACTCATAGATGGGTACTGGAGTGTGTTTGAGCGTGTGTCTCCATGCGCTGCACTGCTGGCACAGTCACTCATAGATGGGTACTGGAGTGTGTTTGAGCGTGTGTCTCCATGCGCTGTACTGCTGGCACAGTCACTCATAGATGGGTAATGGAGTGTGTTTGAGCGTGTGTCTCCATGCGCTGCACTGCTGGCACAGTCACTCATAGATGGGTACTGGAGTGTGTTTGAGCGTGTGTCTCCATGCACTGCACTGCTGGCACAGTCACTCATAGATGGGTAATGGAGTGTGTTTGAGCGTGTGTCTCCATGCACTGTACTGCTGGCACAGTCACTCATAGATGGGTAATGGAGTGTGTTTGAGCGTGTGTCTCCATGCACTGCACTGCTGGCACAGTCACTCATAGACAGGAGACCACTAATGGCGTGTTAGCCATTTTTTTTTTTTCCCTTCAGATATGAGGCAGGAGAAGGGTGAAATGGAAAGGTCAGCGCCTGACTGCTTCATTGTCCCCTTATTTGTTTGCATTCAGTCCGTACTTTAGACAGTTAGACAGTGATATTTACCGAAGTAATTCAGGCTTAGCGTCTTGCACAAGGGTGTAATGTGAGTGCTCCATCTGAGATTTGAACCTGCAACCTCTGAGTGTCAGAGGAAGAGCTTAGCTGTTTATCAGGCTTTGCTTGAAATGCCAGAGAGCTGCGGGCTCGCATCAAGCTGTGGCACAGCTGCTGTCCGTCTGGGCGGCTCCAGCGCCAAATCGTACAGGAGAGCCTAGCGACCGTGGTAAAGCTGCGCCTAGCGACCGTGGTACGGCCAGTTCCTCTAGCCTCTTTACTTCATGTTTAGCTGGAGCGATTCGCTCTGTGAGTTTTTACTTTCCTTGTTTTTTTCTATCCCTTTTCAGCTTTATTTTTGTCCTACATGGCTGCTCTCTCACTATTTTACTTTCAAATGCTGCAAATAGCCTTCATTATAATAATATAATAATATAATATAAATAATAATAAATAAATATTTTGCCACATTTACTAAATTAGGCTCTGTAGTAAGTAGTAAGAAGTATATGTTTGATTATTACTACTAGTATTATTAATAATAATAATAATAATAATGTTATAGTGTATATGATGCTTGTAGGCCCTGCGTGATTGTCAGCACAAGCCAGTGTTCGGAAAATAGGCATCGTTCTCCAGATGGGGCACGAGACACCCGAGATTGAGTGTGGGGAACGAGATAAAGTTGCATCTGCTCCGTGAATAATTCAGGCCGCCCTGACATGGGAGGGTAGCGCGAATAACCATATTCAAAGCCAGCTGCAGGAGCACGCGACTCCCCGTTCCACGATTTGCACGCGACGGCATAGTGTTGATGGAAACGGGCACAAAATGGCTGAGACAGAAATAAAATGGTTGCTGCCAGGATGCGTGCACTGTGGGATTGTACACTGCCTGGCCAAAAAAAAAGTCGCCGTTGTACCCATCATGCATAATGCCCACTGTACAAGCCTCTGGAGGCAGTGTTATGATCTGGGGTTGCTTCAATTGGTCAGGTCTAGGCTCAGCAACATTATGCAGCAATAAATTGAAGTCAGCTGAGTACTGAATGTACTGAATGACCAGGTTATCCCATCAATGGGCATATTCCAGGATGACAATGCCAAGATTTGTCGGATTCAAATTGTGAAAGAGTGGTTCAGGGAGCATGAGGAATCATTTTTACACATGAATTGGCCACCAGAGTCCTGACCGTAACCCCATTGAAAGTCTTTGGGATGTGCTGGAGAAGACTTTACGGAGTGGTTCGACTCTCCCGTCATCAATACAAGATCTCGGCCAAAAATGAATGCAACTCTGGACGGAAATAAATGTTGTGACGTTGCATAAGGTTATTGGAACAATGCCACGACGAATGCACGCCGTAATCAAAGCTAAAGCCGGTCCCACAAAATATTAGTGTGCAATTTTTTTTTTGGCCAGGCACTGCATGAGCAGGAAGCAAGCGGTTTTGATGGACAGAGGGAAGGGATAAATTGCACTAAGGGGAGAGGTTACACAAGGGCATCACCGGGCATTTCCTAGATATCGAATATTATACAACAGTGAGATCCGACCGTTCCACCAGTGTCGATATTCAGCGATAACAGCACTCAAATTACGTCACATTATACCCCGGTCTGGATAAATTCTCGTTTCTGATTGGCTGGAGGGTGAGCATTAATTTCCAGTAAAAAGATACCTATGAAGTAGTTCCAACTAAGAGGCTTAATCACCGTTCCAAATTAATACGCTGTCTACGTTATCTGCTGCCAGAGCCATAGGCTGTGTCTGAATCAGAGCCCTATCTACTGCGCCCTGTCTCCTGCGTACAGTGCACTGGCAGAAGTGTGCTGTTTAATGTGCACTGTTTAGCAGTCCACGAAAAATATCCGCCATACTATTTTCCAACCGCACTGTGGAAGTGTCGTAAGCCCACCAGTGTTGCCATGTCCGCGGTTTTACAGCTAAATTGGGATACTTCAAGTGCAGTCACGGGTAAAAATGAAAAGTCGCAAAGCACGCACTTATTTTAAAAAGTAAAAACATGATGATTTCTATTTAAAATATGTTGATTTCGGTTAGAAATAGCCTATAAATCGGGCTAGTTTTTAATGGCCATTCGGCTGGAGAGTCTTACAAGATCTGGCAACCCTGCGCCCCATTCTTGCGCTGCCATGTCACGTGTTGTTTTTGTTGTATTTGAAGGAAAACGTCAGCGAAGCTGCGCCTCATTTTTTTAAAACGAAGCTCACGTCATATTTATGTGACCAAAATGTTTGTGTACTTCTTGAAAAGTGTGCTCCCGAATGTACTCAGCGAAACCCCGGAAGTAAGTGTGTCGTCCGGGTGTTTGAAGTACACTGCAATTTGAAATATTTTCGCGTACTCTTGCCCTATCTACTCACCAAGGCTACTCAACAGTGTGGAAGAGTGCTGATTCGGACACTGCCCTGCAAAACTCTTTCCAAACTAGTGAGGAAGTAGTTTGTAATATGGCCCGCTCTTGTACCATAGACATGCATATACGACGTGCACGTTGGCTGTTGCATAGCAACAGGAAATACATTTGTTAGCGGAGCCGAAATAAATCATGTGATTTAATCAAAAGTTAATGTTTCAATACTTTTTTAATTATTAGAAATGTGTTTTTAACTTTTATGGTAGTAAACTGTTGTATAAAATCATGAGATCACTCGAGGCTCGTGTGTTGTTTCAGGATATCGTCACGGCTAAAGATTGGCCTGCAGCCTCGTAGCTGCGAGTCGTAGCTGTGATGATGTCACACTCCCTCTCGTGATCTGATGCTTAATTAGTAAATGGATCCGGGCAGAGAGGCAAACTGCTGGCGTGTTGAAGTGGAAAATGCAAACTGTTGTTTTTTTGTTTCTTTTAATGTCACCTTCCCCTTACTTTTACGTGCCATTTTTCTCAGTACTTTTATTTTGACAAACAAATACATTTTTTTTCACGCACTTTGGCGAGTTCGCTTTGGCGTTTGTTGAACTCATTACCGTTAGATATCTGCGAGTGGCTCGTTCTAGGACCTGTTCCAGTGTGTGGACGGGCCTCGCCGTCTGGTATCAAACTCAAACTTTGCCATCACCGACTGAGGCCGGCAGCCCTGCGGGGCGACGCATAATTGCCCGTGGCGTTGCCCGGCGACGGATTCAGATGGCCGGAATGACTTTTTCCCATCCCTCGTCGGCAACCCCCGCTGGCCAATCAGGGGCCCGCAGTCTGCTCACTCAAGCTACACGTGAAGCGTCTTCCTCTGATTCGTCTCGGCCTAATCTCAATTTGCGGACCGTCGTGTGAAAAGAAGCCGCAGCTTGACACCGCGTGTTTCGGAGGAGAGGATATGTAGTCTGCGCTCTCCTCAATTTAAATGGCGGTTACAGCACTGAGGGTGGCTGGGCTATATGGCCATGCATTCCGCCTTTGAAGGAAAAAGGGTAATAAACATTGGTAACACTTTCCTACGCCTATAATGCATTATAAACATACTCGTAATGCATTATAATGTGGTCATAATACAATATAATTATAGTTATAAGCACTCATAAATACTCAATGCTTTAAAAAAATTTTATTAGTTTTTTATGAGGGCTTATAACAATAATTATTCAGTGTTATAAACAGGCGTTCAGTTACGTGTACAGCAGTGCTGTTATGGTGAGGGGAAAATAACTCTAATCAGTTAGCAATACAGCGGTGCCGAGCAATAAGTACTGCATTCTCCATACCTGTAAAGGCCTACAAGCTATTACGCTGAACAGATTTAGTTTCAGTGCCAGTTGACGGATCCGTTGAATATTGGAATGAAGTAATGTCTTCAATTTCCACTTGAAAACATTCTCAAAAGAAGTCTGAAATGATTAAAGCCTGTTATGTCTTAAGAAACCATTAAACCGTTGTGAGACTGGACCAAGGCTTATAACACCAACGTGTCAATTACTCTGGTTGCCGCCGGTAATCTGAGTAAGACGTGCTTATCACCCTCGATCTGAATCCACACATCTAATCACCATGACGCCATGGACGGCTGTTGCTCGGGTATAATAATCACCATGGCGCCATGGACGGCTGTTGCTCGGGTATAATAATCACCATGGCGCCATGGACGGCTGTTGCTCGGGTATAATAATCACCATGGCGCCATGGACGGCTGTTGCTCGGGTATAATAATCACCATGGACGGTTGTTGCTCGGGTATAATAATCACCATGGCGCCATGGACGGTTGTTGCTCGGGTATAATAATCACCATGGCGCCATGGACGGTTGTTGCTCGGGTATAATAATCACCATGGACGGCTGTTGCTCGGGTATAATAATCACCATGGACGGTTGTTGCTCGGGTATAATAATCACCATGGCGCCATGGACGGTTGTTGCTCGGGTATAATAATCACCATGGCGCCATGGACGGTTGTTGCTCGGGTATAATAATCACCATGGACGGCTGTTGCTCGGGTATAATAATCACCATGGACGGTTGTTGCTCGGGTATAATAATCACCATGGACGGCTGTTGCTCGAGTATAATAATCACCATGGACGGTTGTTGCTCGGGTATAATAATCACCATGGCGCCATGGACGGTTGTTGCTCGGGTATAATAATCACCATGGCGCCATGGACGGTTGTTGCTCGGGTATAATAATCACCATGGACGGCTGTTGCTCGGGTATAATAATCACCATGGACGGTTGTTGCTCGGGTATAATAATCACCATGGACGGCTGTTGCTCGGGTATAATAATCACCATGGACGGTTGTTGCTCGGGTATAATAATCACCATGGCGCCATGGACGGTTGTTGCTCGGGTATAATAATCACCATGGCGCCATGGACGGTTGTTGCTCGGGTATAATAATCACCATGGACGGTTGTTGCTCGGGTATAATAATCACCATGGATGGCTGTTGCTCGGGTATAATAATCACCATGGACGGTTGTTGCTCGGGTATAATAATCACCATGGACGGTTGTTGCTCGGGTATAATGTTTTCTGTCTCGTCTGGGTGCTGCGGTGAGCACGTTTTTACAGCGATGTTACAGTAATAACCGAGACAGAACATTCTGCAATGTTATTTATTTATTTAAGTATTTTAAAAACCCTTGATGTAGTCTCTCAGTCGTTATGAGGCACAGGACAGATTTTCCCAGCGATCCCCATTCCTAACAGATTATCCCAGCACTCCCCACTCCTAACAGATTATCCCAGCACTCCCCACTCCTAACAGATTATCCCAGCGCTCCCCACTCCTAACAGATTTTCCCAGCGTTCCCCACTCCTAACAGATTATCCCAGCGCTTTCCACTCCTAACAGATTTTCCCAGAGTTCCCCAATCCTAACAAATTATCCCAGCACTCCCCACTCCTAACAGATTATCCCAGCGCTCCCCACTCCTAACAGATTATCCCAGTGCTTCCCACTCCTAACAGATTATCCCAGCGCTCCCCACTCCTAACAGATTATCCCAGCACTCCCCACTCCTAACAGATTATCCCAGCGCTCCCCACTCCTAACAGATTATCCCAGTGCTTCCCACTCCTAACAGATTATCCCAGCACTCCCCACTCCTAACAGATTATCCCAGCGCTCCCCACTCCTAACAGATTATCCCAGTGCTTCCCACTCCTAACAGATTTTCCCAGCGCTTCCCACTCCTAACAGATTTTCCCAGAGTTCCCCACTCCTAACAGGCTTCTCTTTGGATTGGATTCTCTGCCGCAGTAATGATTGAGATGGCTGGAGGTAGCCGTTGACGTTTGTCACAGAGAGGAGCCCCAGACACATTTCCTGGTGAAAGGCAGTCGCGTCGTCTGACAGGGCTCCTTGCCAACAGCTTGTAACTGCTTCCACGTTGCTACGGCAACAAAATCAACTCCGCTGAGACATTGGCTCTATTTATTGTTTGTTCCCCCCCCCCCCTCCAATCAGATCTTTCAATTTATGAGATTTCCTCTCTGCAACTGACCACAATCTTCTTCTGACATCCGCTGTTTTGTTCAGATCCATGGTGATATTCAGCCTTTATTTGAGTAGCTTATGACTGGCAAAATATTTTTAAAAATGCACTGATGCGTTGCTGGCATGCAGTGCTGCAACGCATGAAGTACGTGTGTCACATGTGCACGGACCGCCAAACTTAACCCCTCTCTCTCTCTCCGCCAAGTCAAGCAGGCCGTGCGTTGGGCCTTCTCTGGAGACGTAGCCAACGCTACGTAGCGCTGAGGTGCACTGCTAGAAGCTTCCATTCTTCTATTGGCAGTAATCAATCAGGCCCAGGCTGTGTTCTACAAATCGCTCGGGTGGAGGACAAGGGAAAGCAAGCCTGATTGAATGTCCCAGAGTCAGCAGGTTAAGCCTCCAGTGCTGACGGAGAGCCATAGCCAGCGCATAGCCGAACCACGTTAAAATAACCCCTCGGGGGTAGCCTGTGCACCGGCGCCATTGGCGGAAAACAAGAATCCTCTGTATACAGCGACTGTGACTCAATCACTCTGCGATGCTCACAAGGCCCGTGGGGAAATGCTCTTTTGTTAATTATCAGCTTTGAAATGGCCGGTGCGATCGTTTGGCTCTGTTTGCACAGGATTAATGCCATCATTCAGCCTCTCTGTACACACTGTAAGGAGTTTCCCTGTAATTACACTGTGTTTCCTTGCAATGGGGTTCAGTTCATCTTCCTATTCGGACAAGCTTTTAGGTAAAGAGCAGAATAGGATCTTCGGGTAAGATTGGAGCAGGGATTTTAGGTGAAGACTAGGACAGAGTTCCGGGTGTAGGGTTTTAGGGGAGTACTGGAAAGGGCTGTTTGCTGAGACAGTGTTTGGATTACACGTTGATACGAGGTATTATCTGAATGTAGGTAATGGCTGTTGTGCGGTTTCTATGAGAAGCAAACAGACCAGCGGTGATGAGTCATTCAGCGGCGTTTGAGCCTCCTGACCTGGTCATAGATAACATCTGTCTCTGACGCTCTGGCCTGGGGCATATTGCTTCCAGCTGCTGACCGCAACATCAAAGACCACTTTATTATTTGTGGTGAACTTTTTATTTTATTTTTTAAAGCTCTGAGAAATACTCGTTCAATCTCCCTTTCTTCTCTTCCCCCTCTCTTTTCTTCCCCTCTATCCCACCTTCTCTCGTCCTCTTTATCTCTCCTCCCATCCCCCTCTCTCTCTATCCACCTCTTCTCCAATCTCCCGCCCTATCACCCCCCCCTCTCTCTCTCTCACTTCCCTCACCTCTCTCTCTCTCTCACTCCCTCCCTCCGCCTCTCTCTCTCTTTCCCCCCCCTCTCTTTCTCTCTCTTTCCCCCCCCCCTCTCTCTCTCTCCCCCCCCTCTCTTTCTCTCTCTCTCTCTCTTCATAGTGTCTCCTGAGGCTCTGGGGTTCCTAACTGCCATTGGACTCTTCATTGTCCTGATGATTCTCCTTTTTTTATACCTCAATAACAAACTGTCTCTGGAGAACGCCGGGGACCTCTCATGTCTAGATGAGTACAGGAAAACCAAGGATTTGCAAGGTAAACCTGCCGACGCGCTTGTCTGTGTTAGTGTGTGTGTGTGTGTGTGTGTGCGTGCAAGTGCATGCACATGTGTGTACATATGCATCTGTGTGCGTATCTGTGTGTGTACATACAGTATGCATGTGAGTGTGTCTGTGTGAGAGTGTGTGTGTATTTTTGCGTGCATTTATGTGCATGTGTATGCATGTATGTCTGGTATATATGTGTGCGCGTGTTTGTGTGTGTGTGTGTGTGTGTGTATGCATGTGTGTCTGGTATGTATGTGTGTGTATGTATCTGTGTGTGTATACATATGCGTGAGTGTGTCTGTGTGAGTGTGCGCATGTATTTTTTCGTGCATGTATGCATATGTGTATGCATGTGTGTCTGGTGTGTGTGTGTGTGTGTGTGTGCGCATGTGCGTGTGTGCGTGCGTGCGTGCGTGTATACATATGCGTGAGTGTGTCTGTGTGAGTATGCGCATGTATTTTTTTGTGCATGTATGCACATGTGTATGCATGTATGTCTGGTATGTGTGTGTGTGTGTGTGTGTGTGTGTGTATGTGTGTGTACGTGTGTGCACGTTTGTGTGAGACAGCAGGAAGAGCCCAGCATGGTGAATCTCAGGGTTAAGGGGCTCCGTGTCTCAGCTGTGCGGAGGTTTTGGTTTTTTCCTAGAAAGCGTCACTGCTCTGCCGTCTGGTCAGACTCGATTCTGGCCCTGGCATCCAAAGGTTAGCCCCCAGCCCAGAGGGGGAAATCGCACACAATTGTATTAAGATAGCCAGAGCCTGCCAATGCCAGAGACAGTGTAATGGAGTTGTAATCAGTGTTCTCCATTAAGGATCAATTACACCAGTTTAGCGGACGACGAGAGAGCGTCTGACAGCCTGACGGGCCTTCTACACCATACGCTAAACTGGAGACATCACGCACATCTTCTGAAAGAAAAGGAGTCTGCAAATGACTTTACATAATAATTTGTAATAATAGTAATAATAAATGGAATAAATTACAACGTTTCAAGTTAATTAAAATGAATCTAAGATGGGTGTGAGCGTGGGGGTGCGGGGGGGTGGGGGAGCAGGGGGGGGCTTGTGATACTGACCTCCGGAATATTCCTCTGGGCATCGACCTGTTAATTGTGTTTCCTTGTCACAGGGAAAGCAGAGCTGATGTGATTACGCTGTGCTGTCAGATGTTGTTATTGTTGTTTGTGAGGGGAGGGTGGAGTCAGAGGGCTACTGCTTCCTGTCAGCGGAGTCAGAGGGGTACTGCTTCCTGTCAGCAGAGTCAGAGGGTTACTGCTTCCTGTCAGCAGAGTCAGAGGGTTACTGCTTCCTGTCACGGTTCTGTCGAAAGCACTGTGACGTCCCCTCCAGGGCATGAAATTCACTTTTTCACCCACTGGCCAGAGTGGCTTGTGCATACTAAAAATCACCAGCCATTTTCAACATTTTACGAGCCACATTACCTTTTACAACAAAACCTGTTGGTTACTGGCCGAAGTGGCTGCTAGAGGAATAATCCTACCAGCCACAATCAATATTTTACCAGCATTTGGCTGGTGGCTGGTGTTAATTTCATACCCTGGGAGGGGGCGGGGGTCAGGCATGTTGAGCTGATGAGGTGGCCTCTGATCGATAGCCAGACAGTCTAAGTCAGGATCTCCATGGATCAAAGCTGTGGAGAGGTCTGTGGAAGAGAGGGGAGTGAGCTGGAGTCTCGCATGCAGATACATACATGTGCATGTGCACACGCATACACGCGTACAGAAATGCATGGCCACATATATGCACATCCTCAAGCGTGCGCTTACAGAAGAGAGAGAGAGAGAAAGAAAGAGAGAAAGAAAGGGAAAGATAAGAGAAAGAGGGAAAGAGACAGACAGGAAGACTGGCAGACAGAGAGAGAAACTCTTTTTTTAGCTGTGTGTGTGTATATTTGTATGCGTGTTTGTGTATGTGTGTGTGTGTGTGTGTGTGGGTGCGTTGACTGAGCACGGGAAGTGTTCTCCTTGCCAGTGGAGCACTCCTGTGTCTCCTGTTGCATTTCTCCCTCTGAGTTCCTGCTTTTCCATAACGGAGCAGCAGGAGGTGCTGTTCAGCAGCGGGAATAATCAATATCGTTCCACAATCCATTTTTTTCTCTTGGACAACACTATTGACTGTTGACACACTGTGGAGGGATGGGACCTATTTAATGCCTTTTTTCAGCAGTGAATAAACTTTTCCAGTGTAGGATACAGTGCAACAGGCCCAAGGTTATGTTGTGCCAGATTGAAATAGCCTCTTCTGTATTTGTAGTTTTCACTGTTCTGTGTCTATAAGGCTTTGAATGCCTCAAATGCAGTATTGTGTTCCGTCATACAGGCTAGCATGCAGGCACCACTTGATTGAAATGGTAAAAAGAAAGTTTTTATTTGAAGTGTGGAGGGGATGGCTGGGTTCATCGCTGTGAGTGCAAAGCGGTCTGGACTTCCTGTTTGGGTCACACCCACCATCCCCACTTCCTGCCAATCGACCCCCAAAATCGTAGGGCAATGCTCCTCTCCTCCCTGTGTGCTGACCTGAATGCACTGGCTCTGCACACTGTTCTCACACACACACACACGTACACACACCGTTTTTACCATCTGTTGTGTCTTTTGGTGAGCGGTAGACCACATGCTTGCCATTATTCAGTTCAAAAAGTAGGAGGGATACTACCCCCGAAAACAAGACAAAAATACATCTCACACCTCACTGAACGCTCTTGCTATTTAGGCCTATGTGAGGAAGTAAAGCATTTTTCTCCAGGCAGAAAATGGCTGTGTGCAAGTAAAGGATGATACGCAAATGTACACAATGAAATTATTTTATTTTTTTGTCTGGATGTTCAAGGTAGGCAGTGCCTACCACCCCCTACCCTGCCTGGCAATGTCCCTGTTTCACTGGCGCTAGTGCCCCCTGTTGGCCCTTTTTGTAAATTATTTTTTTAGGGCTTTTCAGCTTTATTGGACAGCACACTAGAGAGACAGGGGCTGTGTCCAAATCACAGCCCTATCTACTGTGCCCTGTCTCCTGTGCCTCATTTTTAAAAAACAAAGCTTCACGTCATATTTATGTGACCAAAATGTTTGTGTACTACTTGAAAAGTGTGCTCCCGAATGTACTCAGCGAAACCCCGGAAGTAAGTGTGTCATCTGGGTGTCTGAAGTATACTGCAATTTGAAAATTTTTCCCGTACTCTATGACTTTCTCGCTGAGAGTGCTGATTCAGACACGGCCAGGAAGAATGGGAGTGAGAGAGAGGGTGAGACATGCGACAAAGGTCGTCCGGGCGGATTCAAACCGCAGACATCATGGCTCGCAATGAGCTGCGTTGTTGGTGATCTTAACAGGCTATGCCACCAAGACCCACCTCACCTTGCTCGTCCTTTTTAAAGCCAATTGGTTTGGTTTTATCAACTCAGTCAGTGTCAATATCTTTATATGTTACATTGGGCCTCTGTTTGACTAATTAATGCTGTACCTCAGTCTGGCAACAGTTGAATTGTGTGCAGGAACATTCTGTTCAGAGGAGACGGCGTTATGAAAATAGAATTACAGACCCCATCCTGACCCCTGTGAGGAATGTTTATGGCTGAACATAAATGCAAATAAAGCAAAACTGGACTAAAATTAAGCCACATTTTCCCTTTTAAAACGCCAGGCAGCGATAATGCAGGAAAGAAACGTCTAAAGCTCATCTCGTTTGTTCTCATGAAAAGCTGAGCAGTTATTCTTCCATAATGGTGATGGAGGAGAACAAATAAAATGTAATTATTGTATGATTATATTAGATTTCTGTGTGGGCATCAATTTCCTGCAAGCTTATGGGCTTTTTTTTTTTTTTTTTTTGGACGAACGGAGGCTGTTGTTCTTGTCCGTTCTCATTCACTGTACATCACCCCCCCGCCACCCCCTCCTCCCAGACACCCCTGTTTGTGTGTCAACAGCAGCTGACTGCTAGAACCCCAGATCCACGGAGGACTTGGCCCTTAATCAGACTAAACCCCTGGTGAAAGACGGGAGGACGGGGGTCTAGCGGAGCCGAGGAGGGGGCGGGTCTGTGATGAGACAGGGGTGGGGGAGTGGCCTGTGGTAGAACAGCATGGCGTTCTTCAGGAGCTTCCAGCGGAGCCTTCCGTCCGTCTCCTCGCTGTTGGACTCGGTCACCGACGCGGTGGACGACCTGGCCTTCGCGGTGGGCGACGTCACCTACGCGGTCAGCGACCAGCTGGCCGAGCAGGTGAACACCATCATGCAGAGGGTGCAGGCGGAGGAAGAGGAGAGGACAAAGAGCGCTCTGAGGGCGGAGGCCGCCGAGAGGGCCGTGCGGGAGGCGGAGAGAGAGGCGGTCCTCCTGAGGGAGATGAGGATGAAGAGGCGGGGCTCCCAGGACCCCGAGGCCGACACCACGGACTACAGCACGGGCTCCGCCCTCTCCACAGAGACCTTCTCTACCTGCAGCGACCTGTCCCAGACGGCGGAGGCGGGCCGCGGGAGGGTGGGGGAGGGCGGAGCCGGAGACGCCTGGGAGGGGCTCGCCGGGGGTGACCGGGACGCGCCAGGCGGGCGCCGGGGGCGGGAAAGCCGGAACATGGGGGTGGAAAACGGGAGCGCCAGCGCCAGGGAGAGAAAGAAACCCGCAACTCCCGCTGCCGGGGACATAGCCAAAACTCCCCCTCCTGCTGATCTGAGATCGGGGAAGAAGGAGAGGAGGAGTTTGACCAATGAGAGGAGGGCATCTTCCAAACTGGACTCCAGGGCACCAGCTGACCCGACCAGGAAAGAGAGGAACAGGTGTAATTCTGGGAAAGGTGAGATGGCGTTCCGGGGCCGCGCCTCTTTTCCGGCTGTTCGGAAATCTCTTCCTCCTCTTTCTTCCGCCGCTCTCTCTCCACCCCGCCGCCGCCTCCTCCTCCTCCTCTTCCTCCTCCTCACTTCTGGAGCTCTGGCCTGACCCCTGCTCTTCTCTCCCTCTCCTTCCTGAGAGACTCTCCGCGTGTTTGAAGGGCGCCTTTGAGAGAAACGCAGAGATGAGCATCTTGAGCTGGACTGAGACACAGATTGTGACCAACAGCACCTGAAGCCATTTTTTTCTCCCCAGACGTCTGGTTCTGGAGACGCCAACAAATCAAACTGCAAAAGAAGAGAATATTAGCAGGATGGACTTTGAGAATTAAATGGATTGTTCCCTTTATGACGTGAAGTATTATTTTTATTTCAGTTGAAGCGTATGTTTTCAATCGGCCCAGACAGTTTGTGTGTGCGATAAAGCCTATTTTTTACTTCAATTAACAGTAATTCCTCTACTTTTTTCATAAGTATTACAAACTTTAGTGGATAACCCCCCCCCCCCCCCCCCATACATTTTATGAATCACATTTAGAATCATAACCATTCACTTTAAGGTGAAAGATCACAAGTATGTTGATTAGAATGTTCTCAACTGAACATTCTAATGGCGATGTCACAATCACTACTGGTAATTGACAGCAATGGAGTTCCAGAACGCCGACTTAGAATTTTGAAAAGAAAAATTTTCCAAAAAAACATACTTTTCAAAGTTAACAGTGTTGCTTTCAAGTTCTTTAGAAAAATGAGCAAGTTGGGGACAAGCGAGGCTACAGCGCGTATGAAGAGCAGCCCTGGTAATGAATGCCAAGGGAGAAAAAAAACACCTTTTCTTCTCTGCTTTCCGGGAATGAATTGCAAAGCTCTACCCACACAGGAGAGTAAGCCGTCAGGTTAAATTTCAGGATGATGATGAGGTAGCCGTGCGGAGACAGGATTAGAGGAGACTGAAGGCATTAATGATCCTAATGCATCTGTAAGGCCAGCGGATTTCAGCAGCTCAAATCACTCAAAATCCGCAACAGTGTCTCACGCAGACAGGTGTATAACTTATGCACAATTACCACCTTCTCAAATTTGCTGCATGTGCTTCTGGATATTTATAGCTATGATTATGTACATTTGGTAGTTATATGAGCGATCTTCAGACTGTAATCAACATGTTATGTAAACTAGCAACTTGTATATTTGCCAATATTTAAATTGCTGCTTTCGCAAACATTCGTATTTGGGGCATCTCTTCTCTGTGAGTATGTTGGTAGATGTTACGGGCAACACAGCAAATACTTACCTGCCTGTTAGTAAGGAAAGAAGCACTGAATTTTCCTGGGCCTCTTGAGAAAATGAATTTTATATAATGTAATGGTCTGGACGATCTCTGTGTGAAATCACAAGTCACTTATCTTGGCCTTTAGTTCCTTTAATTTATTCTTTATTAATCATGATGTATCAGATGAGAATAACGCAGATAGCCTTAATCAATCCGTCCCTCCATCTATCTCTCTCTTTCTCTCTTTCACTCTCTCTCTCAGAATGTGTGGGAAGACTCTAATCACTCTCTCAAGCTCGACCAACACAGTGATGTACAAATGTACTGGGGAGGTGTACTGTGAGACTGCCTCATTAATGCAACACATTCTGAATATTAATAAT
This sequence comes from Synaphobranchus kaupii, assembly GCA_029718625.1. Taxonomy (NCBI): domain Eukaryota; kingdom Metazoa; phylum Chordata; class Actinopteri; order Anguilliformes; family Synaphobranchidae; genus Synaphobranchus; species Synaphobranchus kaupii. Next base: position 8,336,277 of record CM056390.1, on the reverse strand, counting down.
CTATCCAGGCATTCTAAGCGGACAGTACCTTCAGCCCAGTAACCCTTTAAGGTGTGAGATCACAAATATGTGATTACAATGTTCTTAACTGAACATTCTAATGCTGATTTAACAATCACTACTAACGATGTAACAATCCCTGCTAATCGAAAGCAATGGAATTCTAGAATATTGACTCAGAATATTGAAAAAAACATTCCAAAAATCTTATTCTACAAAGGATTAAGAAGGCTGAACTTGTCTGTGTGTCTGTCCATCAGGGCCAAGCATCTTCCCCTTCCTTGACTGAGCCCGGCCTCCCAGTAATGCTCAAAATGCACCGACAAAAAAAAAACAGTCACCTTTAATATATGGTTTTTGTGAGAGACAGAGCTGTAACTGAAGGGGAGGTGTTTGTCTCGCAGCGATTTCTCTCTGTGTTCACCTCTCCCTGTCGACGGAAGCTCAACACTGCTCAGCCCACGCCTCTCCACTCCGATCAAGGGTTCAGTTCTATACAGTAGCTCTGCTGCCCCCTGGTGGAGGGAAATCATACCCATTTTCTAAAACTTTTTTTTCTTTTCTTTTTCCGTCTTTCTGTTTCATGTCTCACCGATTGTTTTTTGACATGCAGGTCACAGATCCTGCTCAATTTGACAGTTCTTTTGTATTTGTAAATGGTCATTTAGACTTTTCTGTCCTCTTAGTTTCATGTTAATAATTGTTCCTGGTATTTACAGCTGATCTGGTACACCTTTACAAGTCTTGTTTATTTCCTGTCAAAGGACTGACTGGCGGCTCAATGTAAGGGTATAATCACTTTATTGTAGGGATGTTGGAATTCCAGGTAAGGTGTAGGCACAGCAGGTGATATGTCTGAATATAGCAGTGGGGATAACAGGGGAATTATAGGTGTTAGTTGGGAGGTAGTTGGAACAGCAGGTGAGGGGGTGGACAGTGGGTGAATACTACGAATAACAGGTGAATAGTATGATCACAGGTGAATAGTATGATCACAGGTGAATAGTATGATTACAGGTGAATAGTATGATTAGAGGTGAATAGTATGATTACAGGTGAATAGTATGATCACAGGTGAATATGGTTTGATCACAGGTGAATAGTATGATTACAGGTTAATAGGGTATAGTATGATCACAGGTGAATAGTATGATTACAGGTGAATAGTATGATTAGAGGTGAATAGTATGATCGCAGGTGAAGAGTATGATTACAGGTGAATAGGGTATGATTACAGGTGAATAGTATGATCACAGGTGAATAGGGTTTGATCACAGGTGAATAGTATGATTACAGGTTAATAGGGTATGATCACAGGTGAATAGTATGATTACAGGTGAATAGGGTATGATCACAGGTGAATAGTAGGATCACAGGTGAATAGGGCGTGGTCAGCAGGTGACAGTCATGAGCAGCAGGTGTATCCCAGCTTTGACCCCGCCCCTCTCCTGCCGCCCGCCCGCCCCCAGATAAGAGCTACCCGGACGGGGATCTCCAGGGCTCCTCCTCGGACAGTGAGGACGAGGTGATGGGGAAGTACCAGGAGGCAGTGTCCCGCTCCCAGGGCCTGCGGGGGGGAGACCCCCGGCAGAACAGGGGTTACGGCTGGGAGACCCGGCACAAGTACAGCCCCCTGTCCGCCGAGTACGACGGCTATAGCAGCGAGGTCTCCACAGAGGAAGGTAAGAGTCCCCCTCAGTGTGCGGTGTTAAATCCACTCTCAGAGTATTCATTTTACTCTGATAAAGTACATTTGATCTCCTGCTGGTCTCATGTAAACTCATGTTAGAGTTAAATGATTCTAACTCTAAACTCATGTTAGAGTTAAATGATTCTAACTCTAAACTCATGTTAGAGTTAAATGATTCTAACTCTAAACTCATGTTAGAGTTAATTGAACGGAAATCTTACCGTGCAGGCATTCACCATCAGTGGTACAAATGACGTTGCCTTGGAAACCCAGACACAGATCTCCAGAGGGCTGAAGACCCTCTGACCTTACCGTCTGGGGAGGGCACTAACTGAGCAGTGATTGGCCATGCCAGGGGATGTGCAGCTCTGGCATTGGTCAGATTCTCAGAGGGGCAGGGTTTGTGGAGGCATGCCGTATTTGAGGCACGCCTCCTCTCGCTGTTTAGTCACATCCCTGTGTCTCATGGTCGATGTTATAATCATCGCCTTAACCTTAGGACAACCTGCAGTGACCTCATGTGATTGGTTAGAAAAATCGGAGGCACGTCCTGAAAAGTGTGGGTTCGTTCCTCAAAACATTACTTTCACCAGACTTCTAGTCGATAGGTCTACCCTGCCACACTAGGTCTAGAGAGCCAACTACTGGTGATAGATTCTCTTGTATCCTTTATGAATATATCAGAATAGTTCCACTCAGCGAGTAGCAATTTTTCTCTTTATTTTTTTACAGTAACGGAGGCTGTTTTTGTTGTTCTTCTTTAGGAATAGATATATGTTTGCTTATGGTTTCATAATCACCGCCTCACAATACAGATGGCTGCATTACAGTGCGTTTAACATCATGTATCAGTGGCTCTAGAAACATGGCAGCCGTAGTGTAAAATGAGTAGTATATAAGAAGTGCATTTTGAATGATTTGTTCAGTAAAGCGCATGCTGTGTTGTGGCGGTGGGTATGTAGTAGGAAGAGAAAGTCAGGGGTTTGTAAGCTGCATGATCCCTGCTGGGGGTCTCAAAGAAGATGGCCAGCAGTGTAGAAAAGGGGTACTGCCATGTTTGAGTTCCACATGGAACACTTTTGCTACCTAAAGCAGGGATATCAAACCATGTTATCTGAAAAAGGGCCGGTGTGGGTGCAGGTTTTTGAATTAGTGCAGCAATAAGATGTGTCAAGGTCTTGATTGACCATGATTAGTTAGTTAGTTGAATCAGGTGTCGTAGTGCTGGGCTAAAACAAAATATCTGCAGCAAGTTCGGCCCTTTTCGGACAAGAGTGGACACCCCTGAGCCTAAAGTAACAAAATGACTAAATAAATAAAATATCAGCAATGCTCATGGATATGATGTCATATTATATACTGTGTAGTTGGGTAAGGAAAAACCCAAAAACAGCAGAACATTCGGTATGCTAGACTATTCTTGAATGAAGCTTAGAAAAAAATATTAATACGTGGTGTTATTTAAGCAGCTACAAGCTAATGTATTAAAATAGCGATGATAAGCGCTAAACCTCAGTATTAATACTGGGTGCACATCAGAGAGTGCCCATAAAAGCTTCATCAAGAACAACATACAAAATGTGGATGGGGAATTGCCAAATTCTCTGATTCCATTAGAATGTGTTCATGCGACTTTGAATGCAACTTCCAAATTTTGTTCCCAAATTTGGATTTGGATTTGAGGTTCAGATTTGAATAACCATGCTCTAATATCTAGTATTTAGTTGTGCAAGTTATTTGGCAAAGTTGCCTGTGTGCTTCTCCTGTTCAACCACTAGGTGGATCCCTCAGTCTTTTTAATGCCCACTGCATCAAGTGTGAATTGTACAATTATGGTTCCATCATGTGTATGTGATCATTATGGTAATACTATAATAATATTTTTTTGTATTCTAAATAACTGCAAGAGACACATTGCAAAATTCTGTTCCTCTTATCTAAATCTTACATCGTCAGACACAATGTTGTGCCTTGAGTATAAAGGGAATACATATGTTCAGTACGTGCTTAATGTCTCAGTATGGTTTTGATAAAAGGACGTCTGATTTTGGCTCACAAAGAGAGGGTAAGGTCATATTGTGCATGGATCGAGTACAGACACTACGGATGTGTTCCTCGTTACTGGGAATCGTGAGAGCCGCTAAATTCCTCCCTCCACCCCCCCCCCCCCCACCCACCCGCGATCCTGCGGTGTCCTCCCGCTAGCGAGAGCCCTGGAGAGCTATCGCCTAGGCAGCCAGCCCCGGGGCCCCCGCGTGACCACCAAAATCCCAGCCCTGTGAGGCGGCAGTTAGAGGGCGGCGGGTTAGGGCAGTGTTCCCCTGATTGTGTCTCTGAGAGGCGGCCATGTTGCCCTGACCGTGTCTCGGAGTGTGAGGCGCAGTCAAAGGGCAGGCAGCCATTTTGGCTCTGGCTGCCTCCCTTGGCTGCTGCATCCAGGCTTGAGTGGTGGTGCACCTGGGTATCTGTATTACACACAATCACTCTTGTGGACCACATTACCCACATTACATTACAGGCATGTAGCAGACACTATTCCAGAGAGACTTATACAGCTTTTCTTTTTTACATCGTATCAATTTACACAGCTGGATATGTACTGAAGCAGTTCAGCTTAAAGGATAGGTTCACTTTTTTTCAACCCAGGCCCTAGTGAAATGTTGGTTCCCATCATTTATAACCGTGCATAGCACAAACATACTGTAGAGTTTCCCATTTTTGAAAAGGAGATTTGGAAATGACGATTGTAAATGATGGGAAACAATATTTCAGCAGGGCTTGGGTTGAAAAAAAAGTGAACCTATCCTTTAAGTTTACCTCGCTCGGTCAAGGGCACAATGGCTGTGTCTCACCTGGGAATGAAACCTGCAACCTTTAGGTCACAGGCTCCGTTCTCTACCCCTTATAATACACTGCTGGCCGCCAGCAGAACGCAGAGACAAACACCATGGTAAGGTCTCTGAGCTCCAGGGCCATTTCTGTAGAACATCCTTGTTTTGCCTTGGTTCTTTTTAAATTCCCCCTTTTTATTTATGTGTTTTTATTTTTTTTAAGACCGATGACTTTAGTGCCATTATCTTTAGATTCTGTTTGTGTGTTTTCCTTTCTTATTCTTTTTTCACTCGTTCTCTTCAAGTCTGGGCTTTGAAGCGGGCAAAAGTTGCCTGGTTCCACCTCATCAGTCATGCAGTGGTTGATTCTCTTTGTTGTCAGTGGGATCTAAGACTCGTCTAGACCCCCCCCCCCCCCCTCCCTCCGCCACAACCCCCGTCTTCCTCACTCTCTAAAGTCATTTGTTCTCCTGTTTGGCTTTGGGAGTCTGCACCTTATAAGACGAATTTAGTTTAGCTCAAACTAAATCTCCCACCGTACCTACGGCGCCATTTTGAAAGGCTGTGTGTGTGTGTGTGTGTGTGTGTGTGTGTGTGTGTGTGTGTGTGTGTGTGTGTGTGTGTGTGTGTGTGTGTGTGTGTGTGTGTGTGTTGGAATGCAATACTAGAGGTCACATAGATCAAGCAAGAATACGATGATTATATTATCTCTTTTTGGACTGGCGTTATTGTTTGACGTCATGAGTGTCAATAAAGTTATCTGCGCCCAGATCCCCTGAATAAAATAGGATCCATAAAATGTAACCTAGTGCTCATGGCTAGATTAAATTAAAACCTGAACTAATGTTAATTCTGTAATTCTTGAAAATTATAACAACAAAGTGATTTTGCTGAACTGAAATAAGCACACAGCCCAACCTGTTTTTTTTATTTTTCATTTTTTGTGAAAATAGCAGTGCGGCAGACTCTAATAATTGACAGAAAGCTCTTGAATATGATCAATTTAATGACCCAAGGAGCAGATAATCTGTCCCTTATTCTTCCAGGAGGGTCCAGTGAAGGTTAAAGCAGAGTGTATCCATGGAAGTCAGGGTGTGAAAAATTTATACCTGTGAGGGGATTTGCTCAAGCCCCCCCACCCCCACTCTCTCTCTCTCTGATGGCATCGGGGGGGAATTTAGGTGATGGGGATGGAGGGGCTGCCACTTGCCCAATTAGGGAGTCAGAGCTGAATACAGAGGATTTGTACTCAGGCAGAGACTGCAGCACTTGCCCTCGGCGTGAATAATAAAACCCAACGTCTTTTTTATAAGAACAGAATTTTTCTCCCGGCTCCCCATTTCAAATTCAGCCTGTGACACCACCGAAAAGAAAGAAAGAAAGAAAATAAAATGGCTGTTTCATTTGTCGCTCTGTCTTATTTTTAGGGCGAGGAATGACATTATTTACACTGGGAGGCTTATGAGCTCTGTCCTGTTGTGTGATTGTTGGGCTGGATTTTGCTGATGTACTCTTAACAGCCACTGTAGCCTAATGGCTGTATTATCAACCCATAGGGACCAGCGGAAAAGGCACGATACATTCCTTCTCTGGTGACTTGACCAGACATGGTGAACTGGGCACTGTACACAAAAGTCGCAATACAATACGCTAGAATTATGACACATCTGCCATTAAGACCAAAGGTTCCAACACCCATAAATTAAACCTACGACCTTGGGGTTATAAGTCCAGTTCTCTAACCGCTCTGCTACACTGCTACCCGAGGCAAAGACATGACTGACCCAGCCAGGGAAATGCCGGTTACTACAGGGTAGAGGCCTCCTGCTGTGAGACAATCCGCTGCTCTCTGGACTGGACTCTCATCCCCACCGTCTCTGCTGTTTGCATTGGCCTACCCTGGATTCCACTAACTCAAATATCAAAGCCTTTTGTATACGCGCTCACACCACTTTGTGGAAAGAGCATCCATTTGCAATGCTCAAAAAACCCACACACAGCAAAATTGTCTCTGTTGTTGGATAACAGCTTGATGAGTAAAGGTTTTTTTTTTTGGTTTTAGAAAGTCATAAAGCCAGTAGCACAGAGAAGGGCGGTGGTCCTCTGGCAAGACACACTGTAAAGAGTCCCCCTGAAGTCTTGTTGTGTGGCTGATGATGTCATGAAAGTGGGACAGTGGTATGATCGATTAAAACTGGCTGTCTCTGCTTTGGAAAGACTCCTCTTTCTGTGGTGTACCAAAAGGAGCAGCTGAGGCACTCCCAGAGACCAGGCTAATGAATACCACTGGACATATAATGGGGGCCAGATGACTGTCGAGATGAGGTCACTTGGACTCGGATCTTCTCCCCGGCCAGCGCTAGATTCCTGCGGGCTCAGCCAGCGCTCCGGAGGAGGGTAGCGAACCGTGAAGTGTGCGCCGCAGCCGCTAATGGAGGCCATGTCGCCAACCGCGGTGCTGCGCGAGGGAGAGACGCTCTGTCGACTCCCCTTCGAGTCTGCCTCTCTGCCACGGGAACTGTTTCTCATGAATATCCGCCAAGCCTCCAAAAATGTCTGCGCTAACACGGAATCTACATTCGAGGCTGGCGGCTCTGTTTTAGCTAGGCTCCAGGGCAAACTGAATCATTCAGAAAGGTGAGGGGGAAAAAAATAAAAGATTAATAATTCTCCCATTTAATTTTTCAACACGGCGTTTGCTGCTGATTTATTTAGGACGCGCTGTGCATTGGAATTAAAGCCGAGCACCTTTTTAAAAAAAACTTTTCAGACGCCAACACGCCCGCGCCAAGGCTGCCGCGGTACGCCGACTGCATTTCTCTCAGAATCTTTTATAGTATAAATGAAATATAAGACGTGCTGCCACATTAGAAGAAACACACTGTTCCATTTCGTTTGCCCCCCCCCCCGAATCAGCATGTGCGTCTCATAAGCGCGTGGTCTTGGTGCATTATATACCTGAATGCAAACAGACAGATGTAATTTAGTGCACATTGGCCTGGATTCAATCAACATTCGTCCTTAAATGTGACCCATGGTTTTAATGCAAGTACGCTGTTCTTTCTTCACAAGACACTTGTTGGCTTAACTGCCGTAGTTAACTCGCCAAAATGTGAAAAGAAAGGGCCGCTTGTGTTTGTTAGTCAAAGATGAGGGCAAATGTAGATTGAATCCAGGCCGTACAGGAACAACCGGTTTCATGCGGAAAGAACGGCCTATATGCCACAGGTGTCATAGTGCTAGGCTAAAACAAAAACCTGCACTCACGTCTGTCCTGTTTGGATAAGATTGGACACCCCCTGCCCAAGAGCCACCACAGAATCCCATTCTAATTAATTTAATTAAATGCCATTGGATGTTGGTCTTTCTTTAGGGTCACCCAGGTACTGATCTAGGATCAGTTTTCACAGTTGGCTCATGATGGATAAAGATAGACAGTGGTCAGAGTAAACCTGATCCTAGATCAGCACTCCTGGAGGGTACACTACGAAGCAGGACTACTACGGAGTTAGCTGGATAACCGTACTGTGTAAAACCCGGAACAGCTCTTTTTACTTCAGTCCATGTTCCGGATTTGGGGGGGTTTACTCAGTGCAGTTATCCAGCTAACTCCGTAGTCCTGCTTCGTAGTACACCATCCTGCTCTGCGGCACTTTAGAAATACAGGCTATGATTTGGTAATGTTGACCGTGCTTATATCCTAATATCGTCTTTGAACCCCCACCCCCCCACACTTTTAGTGAACTGCATCCAGAGGATGAGGCGGACCCCCCCTCTGGACGAGCTCCAGCCGCCCCCCTACCAGGACGAAGACGGGTCACCACGCATGTCCTGCACCCCCTCAGACATGGGCGATGCCAAGTGCGAGATGTCCCACTGCAGCGACAGCCCACGCCACTCCTACGGGAAGTGCCCCAGTGAGACCAGTGCGGGGCAGGAGACCGAGAGCTACCTCAACAAGGGCTACGAGGAGGACGTGCCCAGCGACAGTACCGCCGTGCTCAGCCCAGAGGTGTGTGTGTGTGTGTGTGTGTGTGTGTGTGTGTACTGCCCCCAGTCACGCCCTCTCCCTCTCTATCTGCCCCCAGTCACACCCTCTCCAGCTCTATCTGCCCCCAGTCTCACCCTCTCCCTCTCTATCTGCCCCCAGTCACACCCTCTCCCTCTGTATCTGCCCCCAGTCACACCCTCTCCCTCTCTATCTGCCCCCAGTCACACCCTCTCCAGCTCTATCTGCCCCCAGTCTCACCCTCTCCCTCTCTATCTGCCCCCA
>CM056390.1:8319983-8322483 GCA_029718625.1 Synaphobranchus kaupii | reverse complement strand
ACTGACTTCATTCTTAATTAAGAGCAGAGATATGTTCGTGGCTAATTAAGTGTATAAAGGCTTCAAAGCTCCTCAGAGAACTGGGGTAAAGAAGACCAATGACTCCCATTCTCAGCTGCTAATATGTGATCATTACTTAATTATTTTACAGACAGCAGGACGGGTTCTAAGTTTTCCATCGTAAAAAAATCTATCTCACAGGAACTCACAGTCAATGTGCAACATCCTAGTGGACCGAAGCTTGATTGTATAAGCTGAGTCTTCAATAACATAATAATTACATGCTATTAATATGTTATAATCTATTTGTAAGTGTTTATCTGCATTAATAGAAATAAATCAAAAATGGCTGCTGGGCAAAAGTCTAAATTTGACTTCTATTGTATTTTAGCCCATGTAAGTACTTGACCAGAAGGCGGAATAGGTTTAATGTTACAGGTTCGGGGAAGACAGAATATTACAGTAGTAATCAAGGGTCAGTGTTAAATGAATGGGTGAATATGGGTTGCTTGCAGCTCACAGCATCCTCCATGTGGAGTCGGCGTGTTGGGTGGGCTCACATGGTCCGCACAAGCATTCGCTTTGCGTAAGGTCCTCCGGGCAGAGCGAGGCTGATCCCAGATCAGCTCATCCCTGTACGAGCGACCATCCGGGCTAAACAAGGCTGACCCTGGATCAGCCAAAACTTTGCCTCCACCGCGGCACAACCCTCTTCCCCACCCCCGAGCTCAACCTGCTACTGCAAAAAGAAAAAAAAAAGAAAAACTGTCCCTCCTTCTGTCTTTACCTGAGCACATCTGATCTCCAGTCAGTCTCCTCCAAGAATGACCTTCTTGTTGACCTTGTGTGATAAGTTTGACCTTTTGACCCTGTCTCTCTCTCTCTCTCTCTCTCTCTGTTTTTCCCCTTGTCTCTCGCCCAACTATTGACATCTTGGTCATTGTTTCTCTTACTGCTTCCCAACCCCTGTTGTCAGATGGGCTGTTCTGTTGTCTAAAACACTTGATAGGTGGCCAGGTGTATATAATCAGAGGTGAGTCCGAGGCACCTGCTGCTTCTTCCCACTGTTGATCTCTCTCTCCCTCCCTCCCTCCCTCCCTCTCTCTCTCTCTCCCTCTCTCTCTCTCTCCCTCTCTCTCTCTCTCCCTCCCTCCCTCCCTCTCTCTCTCTCTCCTCTCTCTCTCTCTCTCTCTCTCTCTCTCTCTCTCTCTCTCTCTCTCTCTCTCTCTCTCTCTCTCTCTCTCTCTCTCTCTCTCTCTCTCTCTCTCTCTCTCTCTCTCTCTCTCTCTCTCTCTCTCTCTCTCTCTCTCTCTCTCTGACTCCCTCTCTCCATCTCTCTGCACCTGAATGTCAGCCGACTAGAGTGGCTGTGTTTTCTTCATGGTTGCTGATTCCAATGTGGCTTGGCAACAGTCAGACACACCGTCTAACGTGTGTCCTTATAGTGAGTAACCACGGCAACGCTTTCACTGTGTTTTTCTGACAGTTTAAAAAAATAATAATGATAGTTCGAATAGCCAGGCTCTGTGGCAGTTAGGAAAATGACTCTGCACCATAGCCAGAGCCTGTCTACCAAACGTACACATATCAAAGGCTTGTTCTACACAGCTTCTATGTGCGATTTTTTAACGTGAGAGTTTTTATAGGCTGTAGTTATTCTAACGCTCGTATTATGGAGGGAAAAGCAAACCTTCAGACCTTTTAGCTGATGCGTATAAATCAAAAACGAGCCGTTCCGTTTGTGGATTCACACCAGGCAAGCGGTCCCCTAATGCTTTATCAATATTTAAATTGTAAATCACCTCAGTATTTTTAGCAGCGCAGGCTGCAGATTGCCCCTGGTGGTGGTAAATGTCTGATTTCCGCAAAGCCCTTAATCCCTCCAGTGACAGGAGACCACAGCCATAAAGAAAATCTGCCAACTCTAAGCTGTGTGTGTATTACAGTCTCGATTCCCGTCTCTAAACCCCCCCCCCCCCCCCCCAGGATAACTGGGCCGGCTGTACCCTCTCATGCCTCACTGCCTGCCTCCATTGTATCCCCTGTGCTGTCTGTATGCCATGCCTGCTTGCCTCTCTACTAACGCCTGCCTTGACTGCGCGTCTTGTCGCATCGCTTGGCCATCTGGTGAAGGTTGCCTACCCGCGCCTCCATGCTGTAACATGCTGCGGGTCGGCTGCGAGCCCATGCTCTGTGATTGGTGGAAATTTTATTTATTTTTTTGATTGGCGGGTCTCGGTCGTGGAGTTTGCCATGATGCCGCTGCCCCAGTTCAGCGCAAGGTGTAAGGTTTCCTTATCTAATGGTGTAAGACCAGGAGGAGGAGTTACCCATCATAGAAAAAAAGTTTTTTTAAAAAGATCGCATATGGGGGGGAAGGGAGATTGTGATCGATAAAGGGGGGAGGTGACATTGCCCGGGGGTGGGGGGGTTGTGTATTGGCAGTCCAGAGGTTGGGGGAGAAAATGCGATAGCGGTGTATAGCAGTAGATAGCGGTAG
>CM056390.1:8315890-8319483 GCA_029718625.1 Synaphobranchus kaupii | reverse complement strand
GGAAAAGGCACGATACATTCCTTCTCTGGTGACTTGACCAGACATGGTGAACTGGGCACTGTACACAAAAGTCGCAATACAATACGCTAGAATTATGACACATCTGCCATTAAGACCAAAGGTTCCAACACCCATAAATTAAACCTACGACCTTGGGGTTATAAGTCCAGTTCTCTAACCGCTCTGCTACACTGCTACCCGAGGCAAAGACATGACTGACCCAGCCAGGGAAATGCCGGTTACTACACAGTAAAATGTTCAGAGTTAAATTGACTCTAACAGAGTACATATGAGCCCAATTGGGACCATATGTACTCTGTAAGAGTTGATTTTACTCTGTAAGAGTTGATTTAACACTGAACATTTTACTGTGTACAGGGTAGAGGCCTCCTGCTGTGAGACAATCCGCTGCTCTCTGGACTGGACTCTCATCCCCACCGTCTCTGCTGTTTGCATTGGCCTACCCTGGATTCCACTAACTCAAATATCAAAGCCTTTTGTATACGCGCTCACACCACTTTGTGGAAAGAGCATCCATTTGCAATGCTCAAAAAACCCACACACAGCAAAATTGTCTCTGTTGTTGGATAACAGCTTGATGAGTAAAGGTTTTTTTTTTGGTTTTAGAAAGTCATAAAGCCAGTAGCACAGAGAAGGGCGGTGGTCCTCTGGCAAGACACACTGTAAAGAGTCCCCCTGAAGTCTTGTTGTGTGGCTGATGATGTCATGAAAGTGGGACAGTGGTATGATCGATTAAAACTGGCTGTCTCTGCTTTGGAAAGACTCCTCTTTCTGTGGTGTACCAAAAGGAGCAGCTGAGGCACTCCCAGAGACCAGGCTAATGAATACCACTGGACATATAATGGGGGCCAGATGACTGTCGAGATGAGGTCACTTGGACTCGGATCTTCTCCCCGGCCAGCGCTAGATTCCTGCGGGCTCAGCCAGCGCTCCGGAGGAGGGTAGCGAACCGTGAAGTGTGCGCCGCAGCCGCTAATGGAGGCCATGTCGCCAACCGCGGTGCTGCGCGAGGGAGAGACGCTCTGTCGACTCCCCTTCGAGTCTGCCTCTCTGCCACGGGAACTGTTTCTCATGAATATCCGCCAAGCCTCCAAAAATGTCTGCGCTAACACGGAATCTACATTCGAGGCTGGCGGCTCTGTTTTAGCAAGGCTCCAGGGCAAACTGAATCATTCAGAAAGGTGAGGGGGAAAAAAATAAAAGATTAATAATTCTCCCATTTAATTTTTCAACACGGCGTTTGCTGCTGATTTATTTAGGACGCGCTGTGCATTGGAATTAAAGCCGAGCACCTTTTTAAAAAAAACTTTTCAGACGCCAACACGCCCGCGCCAAGGCTGCCGCGGTACGCCGACTGCATTTCTCTCAGAATCTTTTATAGTATAAATGAAATATAAGACGTGCTGCCACATTAGAAGAAACACACTGTTCCATTTCGTTTGCCCCCCCCCCCGAATCAGCATGTGCGTCTCATAAGCGCGTGGTCTTGGTGCATTATATACCTGAATGCAAACAGACAGATGTAATTTAGTGCACATTGGCCTGGATTCAATCAACATTCGTCCTTAAATGTGACCCATGGTTTTAATGCAAGTACGCTGTTCTTTCTTCACAAGACACTTGTTGGCTTAACTGCCGTAGTTAACTCGCCAAAATGTGAAAAGAAAGGGCCGCTTGTGTTTGTTAGTCAAAGATGAGGGCAAATGTAGATTGAATCCAGGCCGTACAGGAACAACCGGTTTCATGCGGAAAGAACGGCCTATATGCCACAGGTGTCATAGTGCTAGGCTAAAACAAAAACCTGCACTCACGTCTGTCCTGTTTGGATAAGATTGGACACCCCCTGCCCAAGAGCCACCACAGAATCCCATTCTAATTCATTTAATTAAATGCCATTGGATGTTGGTCTTTCTTTAGGGTCACCCAGGTACTGATCTAGGATCAGTTTTCACAGTTGGCTCATGATGGATAAAGATAGACAGTGGTCAGAGTAAACCTGATCCTAGATCAGCACTCCTGGAGGGTACACTACGAAGCAGGACTACGGAGTTAGCTGGATAACCGTACTGTGTAAAACCCGGAACAGCTCTTTTTACTTCAGTCCATGTTCCGGATTTGGGGGGGTTTACTCAGTGCAGTTATCCAGCTAACTCCGTAGTCCTGCTTCGTAGTACACCATCCTGCTCTGCGGCACTTTAGAAATACAGGCTATGATTTGGTAATGTTGACCGTGCTTATATCCTAATATCGTCTTTGAACCCCCACCCCCCCACACTTTTAGTGAACTGCATCCAGAGGATGAGGCGGACCCCCCCTCTGGACGAGCTCCAGCCGCCCCCCCTACCAGGACGAGGATGGGTCACCACGCATGTCCTGCACCCCCTCAGACATGGGCGATGCCAAGTGCGAGATGTCCCACTGCAGCGACAGCCCACGCCACTCCTACGGGAAGTGCCCCAGTGAGACCAGTGCGGGGCAGGAGACCGAGAGCTACCTCAACAAGGGCTACGAGGAGGACGTGCCCAGCGACAGTACCGCCGTGCTCAGCCCAGAGGTGTGTGTGTGTGTGTGTGTGTGTGTACTGCCCCCAGTCACGCCCTCTCCCTCTCTATCTGCCCCCAGTCACACCCTCTCCCTCTCTATCTGCCCCCAGTCTCACCCTCTCCCTCTCTATCTGCCCCCAGTCTCACCCTCTCCCTCTCTATCTGCCCCCAGTCTCACCCTCTCCCTCTCTATCTGCCCCCAGTCACACCCTCTCCAGCTCTATCTGCCCCCAGTCTCACCCTCTCCCTCTCTATCTGCCCCCAGTCTCACCCTCTCCCTCTGTATCTGCCCCCAGTCACACCCTCTCCCTCTCTATCTGCCCCTGTGTCTGCCCCCAGTCACACCCTCTCCCTCTGTATCTGCCCCCAGTCTCACCCTCTCCCTCTCTATCTGCCCCCAGTCACACCCTCTCCCTCTCTATCTGCCCCTGTGTCTGCCCCCAGTCACACCCTCTCCCTCTGTATCTGCCTCTGTATCTGCCCCCAGTCACACCCTCTCCCTCTCTATCTGCCCCCAGTCACACCCTCTCCCTCTGTATCTGCCCCCAGTCACACCCTCTCCAGCTCTATCTGCCCCCAGTCACACCCTCTCCCTCTGTATCTGCCCCCAGTCACACCCTCTCCCTCTGTATCTGCCCCCAGTCTCACCCTCTCCCTCTCTATCTGCCCCCAGTCACACCCTCTCCCTCTCTATCTGCCCCCAGTCACACCCTCTCCCTCTCTATCTGCCCCCAGTCACACCCTCTCCCTCTGTATCTGCCCCCAGTCACACCCTCTCCCTCTCTATCTGCCCCCAGTCACACCCTCTCCCTCTGTATCTGCCCCCAGTCACACCCTCTCCCTCTCTATCTGCCCCCAGTCACACCCTCTCCCTCTGTATCTGCCTCTGTATCTACCCCCAGTCACACCCTCTCCCTCTCTATCTGCCCCCAGTCACACCCTCTCCCTCTGTATCTGCCTCTGTATCTACCCCCAGTCACACCCACTCCCTCTCTATCTGCCCCCAGTCACACCCTCTCCCTCTCTATC
>CM056390.1:8303390-8310890 GCA_029718625.1 Synaphobranchus kaupii | reverse complement strand
ATGTTTTTTTTTTTACAAATGTCTCATTGTCATGCTCTCCTCGAGCTGAAATCAGTAATTATGTACATCTGTCCATCTACGCACATGTCCGTCCGTGCGTCTGTCAGCAGGGCTGCGAGTCCCAGGTCAGTGTCTCGGAGATGTCGTGCAGCGAAAGCGCCTCGTCCTTCCAGTCGGCCGGCCAGGGCGCCACGCCCGAAATCCTGGTGGGCCTGGTGTACAACGCCACCACGGGACGGCTCTCCGTGGAGGTCATCAAGGGCAGCCATTTTAAAAACCTGGCCGCCAACAAACCACCCAGTAAGTACACTAAAAGCGGCAAGCGGCCCCCCGCCACACGTTCTAGATCTTTCTCTGGCACTGTACCTTCTCCAGGAAAAGGAAGTGCGGCAAAGACTGTCGCCTGCTGGCCAACGGGCATCTTTTCAGAAGTGGCACACTTTTAACTTCCTGTTTTTTATATATTTATTTATTTATTTTAAAAAGCATCTGCACATTCCGGTTACCAGATTACCAATATCGTTTTAGTCCCCTTGGATTGATTTACGGTTCGGTCAACCCCTGTAGCTAACCACTGACTTCATTCTTAATTAAGAGCAGAGATATGTTTGTGGCTAATTAAGTGTATAAAGGCTTCAAAGCTCCTCAGAGAACTGGGGTAAAGAAGACGTCCGACTCCCATTCTCAGCTGCTAATATGTGATCATTACTTAATTATTTTACAGACAGCAGGACGGGTTCTAAGTTTTCCATCGTAAAAAAAATCAATCTCACAGGAACTCACAGTCAATGTGCAACATCCTAGTGGACCGAAGCTTGATTGTATAAGCTGAGTCTTCAATAACATAATAATTACATGCTATTAATATTTTATAATCTATTTGTAAGTGTTTATCTGCATTAATAGAAATAAATCAAAAATGGCTGCTGGGCAAAAGTCTAAATTTGACTTCTATTGTATTTTAGCCCATGTAAGTACTTGACCAGAAGGCGGAATACGTTTAATGTTACAGGTTCGGGGAAGACAGAATATTACAGTAGTAATCAAGGGTCAGTGTTAAATGAATGGGTGAATATGGGTTGCTTGCAGCTCACAGCATCCTCCATGTGGAGTCGGCGTGTTGGGTGGGCTCACATGGTCCGCACAAGCATTCGCTTTGCGTAAGGTCCTCCGGGCAGAGCGAGGCTGATCCCAGATCAGCTCATCCCTGTACGAGCGACCATCCGGGCTAAACAAGGCTGACCCTGGATCAGCCAAAACTTTGCCTCCACCGCGGGACAACCCTCTTCCCCACCCCCGAGCTCAACCTGCTACTGCAAAAAGAAAAAAAAAAGAAAAACTGTCCCTCCTTCTGTCTTTACCTGAGCACATCTGATCTCCAGTCAGTCTCCTCCAAGAATGACCTTCTTGTTGACCTTGTGTGATGAGTTTGACCTTTTGACCCTGTCTCTCTCTCTCTCTCTCTCTCTCTCTCTCTCTCTCTCTCTCTGTTTTTCCCCTTGTCTCTCTCGCCCAACTATTGACATCTTGGTCATTGTTTCTCTTACTGCTTCCCAACCCCTGTTGTCAGATGGGCTGTTCTGTTGTCTAAAACACTTGATAGGTGGCCAGGTGTATATAATCAGAGGTGAGTCCGAGGCACCTGCTGCTTCTTCCCACTGTTGATCTCTCCCTCCCTCCCTCTCTCTCTCCCTCCCTCCCTCCCTCCCTCCCTCTCTCTCTCTCTCCCTCCCTCCCTCTCTCTCTCTCTCTCTCTCTCTCTCTCTCTCTCTCTCTCTCTCTCTCTCTCTCTGACTCCCTCTCTCCATCTCTCTGCACCTGAATGTCAGCCGACTAGAGTGGCTGTGTTTTCTTCATGGTTGCTGATTCCAATGTGGCTTGGCAACAGTCAGACACACCGTCTAACGTGTGTCCTTATAGTGAGTAACCACGGCAACGCTTTCACTGTGTTTTTCTGACAGTTTAAAAAAATAATAATGATAGTTCGAATAGCCAGGCTCTGTGGCAGTTAGGAAAATGACTCTGCACCATAGCCAGAGCCTGTCTACCAAACGTACACATATCAAAGGCTTGTTCTACACAGCTTCTATGTGCGATTTTTAACGTGAGAGTTTTTATAGGCTGTAGTTATTCTAACGCTCGTATTATGGAGGGAAAAGCAAACCTTCAGACCTTTTAGCTGATGCGTATAAATCAAAAACGAGCCGTTCCGTTTGTGGATTCACACCAGGCAAGCGGTCCCCTAATGCTTTATCAATATTTAAATTGTAAATCACCTCAGTATTTTTAGCAGCGCAGGCTGCAGATTGCCCCTGGTGGTGGTAAATGTCTGATTTCCGCAAAGCCCTTAATCCCTCCAGTGACAGGAGACCACAGCCATAAAGAAAATCTGCCAACTCTAAGCTGTGTGTGTATTACAGTCTCGATTCCCGTCTCTAACCCCCCCCCCCCCAGGATAACTGGGCCGGCTGTACCCTCTCATGCCTCACTGCCTGCCTCCATTGTATCCCCTGTGCTGTCTGTATGCCATGCCTGCTTGCCTCTCTACTAACGCCTGCCTTGACTGCGCGTCTTGTCGCATCGCTTGGCCATCTGGTGAAGGTTGCCTACCCGCGCCTCCATGCTGTAACATGCTGCGGGTCGGCTGCGAGCCCATGCTCTGTGATTGGTGGAAATTTTATTTATTTTTTTGATTGGCGGGTCTCGGTCGTGGAGTTTGCCATGATGCCGCTGCCCCAGTTCAGCGCAAGGTGTAAGGTTTCCTTATCTAATGGTGTAAGACCAGGAGGAGGAGTTACCCATCATAGGTGTAAAAAAGGTTATATATATATATTTTTAAAAAAGTTTTTTTTAAAAGATCGCATATGGGGGGGAAGGGAGATTGTGATCGATAAAGGGGGGAGGTGACATTGCCCGGGGGTGGGGGGGTTGTGTATTGGCAGTCCAGAGGTTGGGGGAGAAAATGCGATAGCGGTGTATAGCAGTAGATAGCGGTAGATAGCAGTAAATAGCGGTAGATAGCGGTAGATAGCAGTAGATAGCGGTAGATAGCGGTATATAGCAGTAGATAGCAGTAGATAGCGGTAGATAGCAGTAAATAGCGGTAGATAGCGTTAGATAGCGGTGTATAGCAGTAGATAGCGGTATATAGCAGTAGATAGCAGTAGATAGCGGTAGATAGCGGTAGATAGCAGTAGATAGCGGTAGATAGCGGTGTATAGCAGTAGATAGCAGTAGATAGCGGTAGATAGCGGTAGATAGCAGTAGATAGCGGTAGATAGCGGTGTATAGCAGTAGATAGCGGTATATAGCAGTAGATAGCGGTAGATAGCGGTAGATAGCGGTAGATAGCGGTGTATAGCAGTAGATAGCAGTAGATAGCGGTAGATAGCGGTAGCGAACTGGGGAAGATTGAGAGTGCGATTGCACACCCCGGGTTTGGGGTTTAGACCACTGGGTCCGTTCTGCATAGATTTTAAACTCAAATCTTTCCGAAATGACAGAAACCCAGGGCTTTTCCCCACAGCTGATAATCATTCCCTCAATGTCCCAGAAATGTCCAGAAAACGGGTCCCACCTTCCGGACTGTGTCTGGACTTGCATGTTCAATTTTCGGCAGCAGAGTAGTGTGACAGGTGACTGAGGCAGGAGTTCCATTTATGGATGTATGATTCTCCAGATACTTTCCTGCATGGTGCCACAATATTAATAACCTGAAGGAATATCACTAAAAAGCCCACATCTAAAATGGGAACATTGTCGCTTGGAAGAATCCGTGATGACTAAAGTCAGTCTAAAATATAGAACCTTTTTATGATTTTCTGTTTCGCAAAATCGGTGCAGATTTAGGCTAATAGGACGATTGTCAGTCAGTACTTCCAGAGTGAAGGGCAGTACAACCAACATTTCTACTGTGATTGTAGGGAAAAAAGTATTTTTTTTTCTCCAATGAATATCTACTTGCATGAATGAAAATCAATTCCAAAAACAGAATTATTTAAACATCATGTGGAAAAGGAACAATGCTTTTTTTTTTTTTAAAGCCACCTGGAAAGGTTACGCAAAGTGTTGAGTCGAAGGCTGCGTTTTTACTGGGGGGCTCCCGGAGCCACTAGAAACCCATCAAGCAAGCACAGCTGGGTGGTGGCTGTCAGTCACGTTAATTGCCAGTCGCAAAACTCGACTCGTTTAGCGGGGAAAAAAAAAAAAAAACTTAAAATGGCCGCCGACGCCTTCCATCCAGTGCGGGCCACTTAAAGCCCTGACAGCCCTGGAGCGGGAATCCGACTCAATGCCAGAGGAATGGAAATCAGGGCCGCTTCATACAAGCCTTTGTGTGACTTGAAAAGAGAAGAGCCTCTTTAGGATGAACAGAGTCAGAGCTTCAATTGCAGCTGGCAGTCATGAAAGCTCAGTCATACAAGCATGTTCTTAACATGAAGGGGGGGGGGGGGGGGGGGGGGGGTGACACGGCGTGGTTATAGAGAGGAGAATGCAGTATTACTATTATCATTATTATTATTATTATTAAGTGGGGCTTTTAAGCCGAGGCGAAGGCAGACTTGAATAGGCGTGCGCAATGTTTTGCTCTGGCTTTTGTGTTTTTTCTATACGCTCGCCTGCCATTTTCACCGCTCGGCTTTGTGTCAAACGCCCCATCTGGATTTTGGCATGAATTCACACAAAAAAAAAAAAAGAAAAAAAAAAGAAACAAATAAACAAACAAAACATATGATTGTTCAAAAAAAAAGAAATAAAAAAAAAATGTAGATGAATAGCCGTAGAAATTGATTTTTTCCCTTTGCTTCCTAGAACGCTTGAATTTCCTTTTTGTTTGTTTGAATAAATGGAGACGCTTTATCCGAACCCCTGAGATACTGCGTCACTAATAGAGAAGTGTAAAAGGGGAAAAGAGGTATTGAAATGGAAAGGCGCGCTGACGTTCAGATGGAGTGTCTGTAAAACTAAGTCACATTTATCACACACTGGAATGAATCAAGCCTTCCCATAAGCAGTTAAATATAGCTGCTATTTCTATCAGGATTCTTTTCAGCGATTAAACAAAAAGACCAGATGAAATGGTAAGATTTATTTCCAGACGATCATGGGTGACGCAGTCACGCTATTGGAGATTGATTCCTATAAGGACAGTACCCTTAACTGGCAAATTCACTGCCCTATTGCATGATATCAAAGATTTATGTATTTCATGATATCAAAATTTCTGTAACCATGTGCACAGTCTTGATACCAGTATTTGGTTAACTGATAATACAGGCAGTTGCTGAAAATTGTGTGCATTATGTAGATGAGAATTGAATCAAAGAGGGTGGAGTTCACTTTGACCGTAGAGTCAGACGGCGCTATGTGACCGGGCCTTTTAGTAACAGCGTAAACATGCATGATTACCGTGACCATACAACCCATTCAGGTGCATGGTATCATGCTAGACCATGTGACCATGTTTCTCGCCAATGGCAGGGACGTGTGTAATCAAATGTGCTCGTCAATCATTGACTTGTCCCTCCCTTCTCCCGGCCCCTTCCATAGACACCTACGTTAAGCTGACCCTGTTGAACTCAATGGGCCAGGAGATGTCCAAGTGCAAGACCTCCATTTGCCGGGGCCAGCCCAACCCCACCTACAAGGAGACCTTCCTGTTCCAGGTGGCCCTCTTCCAGCTGTCGGACGTGACGCTCATCCTGTCCGTCTACAACAAGCGCAGCATGAAACGCAAGGAGATGATTGGCTGGATCTCCCTGGGCCTCAACAGCTCTGGCGAGGAGGAGCTCACGCACTGGACCCAGATGAAGGAGTCCAAGGGCCAGCAGGTGTGCCACTGGCACAGCCTCCTGGAATCCTAGGAGGAGGAGGAGGAGGAGGTGGAGGAGAAAGGGAGACAGAAACGGAAGCTTCTGGAAAAACGCCAAACTGTCCTCCAGCGACACTGGAGAGGCGTTGGGAGGGAGGGAGGGAGGGAGGGAGGGGGGGGGGGGGGTGGGTGAGAGAGGCGGTGTTTTGGTTTTGGCGCAAAGGTGGGTGAAGCCTGGA
This sequence comes from Synaphobranchus kaupii, assembly GCA_029718625.1. Taxonomy (NCBI): domain Eukaryota; kingdom Metazoa; phylum Chordata; class Actinopteri; order Anguilliformes; family Synaphobranchidae; genus Synaphobranchus; species Synaphobranchus kaupii. The sequence continues at coordinate 8,304,839 of CM056390.1, read as the reverse complement.
GGTTAGTATGATGTTAGTATGATGTTAGTACGATGACGGCCTGCGGAATCTAACAGAAAGAAAGAAAAAGAAAACGCTTAGAAAGGCCTGACGGATTTATTTTTTCTCAAATCAGACACTGAAGAAATTGGTATTTAAAGTGTGTGACGAGGCCCCGGTCTACAAGGCGGAAAAAGGTGTCCTGTTCACTCCTGGCGACCAACGGGGCTCATCGAGGGAGGTGGGGGGTGGGGGGGGTTTCTCCTCTACCCTCCTACAGCCGAAAGCCCTTCCATCAAAGGGTCATTAGCACAGATAAAGGGAGTCAGGCTGCTCTAAACTCCACCGGTCATATTCAATAAATATAAACAGCCAAGGATATAACAGGCTCTCATACAGTGTTTGTAACAGCCCTTTAAATGAAATGGAATGGAAGGGGGGGGGGGCTCTATGATCATGCTGGCACGCTATTAGCCTCAAGAATGTGTTAAGAGGAGACGGGGATGGGACAAGATTTGTCAGTGACAAGTAAAAAGGATTCCGTCCAATCAGATGCCAGAGAATGCCACTGCCGAGGTCATGCATATAAGGTTTAGGCTTAGTCTGTGGTACCAGTGCCTGTTAACTTAACCACTCTAACCAGTTCACTTCAGTTTTATTTTTGCTTTCACACCATTGGAATGATTCAGGTGTGCATCTTAACCCGTCACCTGTAGTTTAATGCAATCACACATCCACACGTGAATTATTCTCCAATGAATACTCAGTTCTAGGCCTAAAAAAAGAAAATCAGTTTACATTTGGGGAAAAAAAAGCATTCCAATGAACTCCGCTGTGGTTTCAGTCATGGGTTTTTCATTTTTTAAATTTATTTCACCTGTATACCCTGATGCCTATTAACTATGAAATTCACACAGGACAACAATGGTTGTTATTTCTTAATTGTAAACATACATCAAATAATCTTGGTGTGAATCTGTAGAGAATTTATGAAAGTTTCAGCGAGTAAACATCCCTCAATATACAAATGGGTAATAATAAAGTTATTTCAGTTTTTTTTATTCAGTTTTGTTTTTCTCCAATATTATTGATTCCACACTGGTGTGTAGCTGAAAGTCTTCTCAGAGAGACTTTTCAAATGATGGTGACGGTGTAGCACCCAATGCTATGCGTCATTTCATCTCCCCTAGCGGACATATGTCACCTTTGATAGTTGCTCGGATGTTAGGCCTTTAAAGTGAAAGAGAATAGTGTTTAACCCTGTAAGGTGTACGATCATGTGATTCGAATGTACTTAACTGAACATTCTAATGCTGATGTCACAGTCACTTCTGGCAATTGAAAGCAATGGAGTTCTAGAACACTGACCTAGGATTTTGAAAAAGCATTCCAAAAAAACCTAACACTTCAGCACACTTGCGTATGAGCTGGCTCCCCAATGCCATACATGAGGTGGACACAGAGGTCTCG